>JADRCH010000044.1:1860861-1923728 GCA_019843965.1 Rhynchomys soricoides | reverse complement strand
CTCTCTCTCTCTCTCTCTCTCTCTCTCTCTCTCTCTCTCTCTCTCTCTGTACACAATGTATACATGCAGGCATGCACAGCATGGCACATCCACTGAACCATCTCCCTAGCTCCAGCCCTTTTCTCGATTTTAAAAATGACCAACAACGAGATTCAGCTTTTTCTTAATGGAACTCTTACGTTGTATAGCAGATTTTAAAGTTCCTATTGGTAATTATGGATGAAATCCTTTATAGAAAAACTAGCTTAGGCTTGAAAGTCTTTCAAATTTATTTTCAATTATTTATAAAAATGATTTTTCTACACTTACATTGTAGAAACCCACAAAGCTTCTACAAACATTGTACATGGAGAGATTTTTTATGCAAATGATCCACATTGCAAGGCATCTGATTGTGTTAATTTCTTGCAGTTTGAGCCATCCTTATTCTCCTCATGCAGAAACACAAATGTCCTCACCAAAGTGAGAGTGCAGGTGGATCATGAACTGAATTCATTAGCAGGGCAGAGTCTTTCATTTGGGTGCAATGCTTCCCTCATATAAATTACTTTTTGCACTTTGTTCCCTCCCAATTGGTGCACATATATTCCTGGTTTTCTGCCCAGCAGTTTTGACGAAGGAGAACATATTGCAGAACTAACATTTAACAGAGCTCCAGAGCTGCAACACACAGACAAGGAAACTGAGTCACCAAGTTGGCTCCCAGCTTCCATATGACACACAGCTGGCTAATGTCAAATGAACAGACTTAGCGCCATGTCTAGTCTGTACATTCCTCATTTGTTTGCAGAAAGGAACTTTAATACAATTTCTAAGAAATTCATTAAAGTTTAAGTATATTAAAATCCCAGGAAGTAAACCTAAACATGACAGTATTTATTCACCAAGTAAAACTCAAGCCCTGCAGAAAATCTAATGGCTGCCATCCTGCTCTGATCTTTTTTATGTCGGTACAGTACAAAATTCTCTTCCCAGAAATCCCGGAATCTAGACACTCAGCACGACCATGTCTTTTCATGAGAGCCACACAGTCAGACGGGAATTTCTGAGTCACCTTTTGATGTGGGGTTTTTCTCATATGCGGCTTTGGTCTACTTTGTCGTCAAGGACATGTTAGGCTCTAGTTAAGGGCACTTCCTGTATGCAGAAGCCAACAAGTACTAAGTAAGCTAAGCAAAGTATAGGTCATTGTGTAGGCAGGAGAGGACATTCAAATGTAGAACAAATGGCCTATAAGGGTAGATGGGGGCCAGGACTTGCAGAGACATGCAGCACAAGTTCACACGAAAACAGACTGTCCAGGACAGTGCTGAGCCCAATGTGTTTCACATACTGAAAGGTAGGAGGAAGGCAAGAAAATAAAACAGGTTACAATATGCTATTCTTGCTCTGAGAACATGTAAACTGGCAGATCCCTGGGGTTCAGTAGACAGCCAGTCTAGCTTATGTGGCAAGTCCCAGGTCAGAGAGAGACCCTGCCACATAAAGTAAGGCAGATGATTTCTGAGGAAGGAGACCTCATATTAGCCTCTACCCTCCACATAAATATGCACATGCATGCATGTGAATCCAGACACATCCACTCATACAACTCAGTACACACACACACACACACACACACACACACACACACACACACAGGCACACGCACACAAGCACACACGCACACACACACATATGCACAAACCTTCTATATTTTTATGTCTCCATGTCTCCAGAGTTCAATTTCAACTTCTATAACTTAATTAAATGTAAGACCCTAGGCAACAGCTTTGTACATCGTTGGACCACAGTCTCTTATGTCTGTAGTTTGAACTGTTGCACACACAGTGTAACCCTTACATAAGTGTGTTGAGCAATGCTGGTGTGAAGGGTGTATTGGGTATTACCATTGCTGTTGTGTGGACACACTCTTACAAATAAAGGGTTCTGAGAACATTCTTTTTAACCACATAGATCACATTTCATTTATATTTCCATGCCAAGAAATGGCTGTGTTAAAATTCAGTACACTTGTATCCAATCTAGTTCCATTACACAGCTGACAAGCTGCACCATTAAGTGGCAGTCCGTTCTTATTTAAATAATCATGTTACACTTTGAAGCCACGTGCTTTTCTTCCCTTTATATTCTGTGTATGAAACCCATCTGAAATGAAACCTCAAACCAATGACGGCAGTAGTTTTATTTGGCTGTAATTCTTGAGCCAATTTTATCGGTGGAATTATCCAGATGAAATTATTAATTCTGGATGACTGGGTGATGTAGGGGAAGTGAGTTCTGCATGCAGATGGAAACTGAGACAAGTTCCTGGAGAGGGATCTCTAGGACAGGGCTTCTCTCTGTGGATGAGTGGGCTTTACTGGTGCTGATGAGGGGCTCAAGCAACTGGGAATTATCAGTTGATGAACCCATTCTGGCTGCTCCAATCTCAAGAGCAATGGTTCACAACCCTCCTAATGATATGACCTTTTAATACAAATCCTCATGTTGTGATGACCCTCAAACATAAAATAATTTCATTGCTACTTCATAATTGTAATTTTGCTACTGTGATTAATTATAAGTATCTGTATTTTCTGATGTCCTTAGGTGACGCTGAGAAAGGGTCATTCCATCCCCAGGTTGGTAACCACTGTTCTGTGATAGCAACGAACTTTCCTTACCCAGTACAACAACCAGGCCTTGGCTACTGCTGGTCTCATTAAGGTTCTGAAGAGTGGTGTGTCTGGAGAGCCGATCTGTGGAACACAACATCTCGCCTGTTCCCACTATGCCCTGCTAATTTCAGATAGTAACATGTGTCCTGGGCTATTTTAGCCAGGAACACCATCTATTTGTAGTTCCTTCCTGCCTGTAAGGTGATCCAACTGAGCTGATGGAAATAAAGATCTGTACAGCTCCTTAAGCAGGCCTGCTGCTGCACTCTAATTACATGTGAGGGCTGAGTCACCTTTACCAACTGACACAGAAAGCAGGTCCTCTGGTCCAGCTCCAGTGAATTAAGAGGTAGGTCCCCAAGCCAAAAAAATCCATAGGGAAATGGTATTCCTCATAAGGTTGCTAAGTATGTTAATGAAAAGTTCACATATGTTATTAGCTTTTTTGGTTCTATAAATGGAATCAGCAGGATGTTAAGGCTGCCCCCGATTTTATAGTCTAGTTCTCCTGCAAAGCCCAGCTCTATTTTCCAGCCCTGTGTTTTACTTGTGTGTTATTCTTGTTTGATGAGAGCTGTCAGTTCCTGGGGACAATGTCTCTTGTGAATATGAGACAATTAGGTGTCCCCAAAACAGCAATTCTCCCCTGCCTTAATTCAAAGCCACCGTGGTCCAGAAATGGCTTCAGTTGAACCATGAAGGAGGAAAATGAAGATGGAATGTCATTGCTTGCAAGCATAGTCACTGAATTCATCTCTCTTTGAACAGGCAGATAAGACAGAAGATGGAAGGGCCTTCTCAAAGGCTCTGTGTTGTTGTTGTGGGAGAGTATCAACCCCAGAACCAGTGTTTCTGGAAGCAGGTCTTGGGGGTGTCAGTGCTGGCCTCACCACTGTGAGCTCTTCACTTGGTGACTCTACATCTAGCTCTGTTCTTTGAAATAACATACAACTGCTTCCATCTCATAGGAGTGTGGAGAGAATTAAACGGAAGAACCCTGGCAGGTATTTTGCCTTGTCTCAGGCAAACCTCACAAACCACACACAAGTCTTTTATCCTACCACCTGTTTGGCAGGAAATGTTTCCTAGCATCCATCTTTGACTTCTGTTACTGTTGCTTCCTGGCTAGGAATGATACACCAGTGACATAATGCCCACTTTCTTCCATTACAGATTCTATCTGAGTAGAAGATATCAGTTGCTGGATTTTTTAAAAGGTTAAGAACACAAATCCCCATAGAGGCAGTGCTGAGACATTGGAGAAGTCATTCATGCTGAATGACTAAATTTCACTTCCAAGCAGGACATTGATTAAGACAATGATGATACCTAAGGCTTAATTATGTAGGGAAGGAAGTTTGTTTCTTTCCCATAGGAAGGAGGACTACTGAAATTCTTAATGGAATCTATGGAGAGGGAATGTACACAATTTACAAACTGAAATTTCACTTTCAAGCAGAGGATATGACTATCTCTGGAATCTAAAATTAAGTCTGTGGGGCATGCAAGCTACAAGGTCCTGTTACTGTGGGATCTATTCAGGAATGGGAGTAAATGCTCAGGCTCACTTTCCACTCCAGGTTGCGGTGAACTTCATATGAATGCAGTTTAATGCAGCTTTCAGAGGCTTTGCTTCTGACTGAAAGAAACAAAGAGCTGTCCAAGGTCATGGAGCCAATCAACTACTTGCCTGGTGGGTCTACTTGTCCATTCACACTATTCAAGGATAAGTCCTATCATGTCACTAAGATGGGGACATAGGGGTACTATGAATCATACTGATGTTAAATATTCATTTCCTGAGATAGCTCAACTTTGCTGTCCCCTTGACTGATTTAGAATCACCCAGATGACTGACTGTGAGGGTGTTTCTAGAAGGCCTTAACTGAGAAAGGAAGACCCTCACGGAGTATGGGTGATACCATTCCATGTAACCTGTCTTTATTAGGCTATCTATCGCTGTGATAAAACAGCATGACCCTAAGCAACTTGGGGGAGGAAAATATTTATTTTGCTTACAGCCCCACATCACAGTCTATCATTTAGGGAAGTTAGGGCAGAAATGCAAGGCAGGAACTGAGGCAGAGACAATGGAGGGGTGCTTTTTACTGGCTTGCTCCTCGTAGCTTTCTCAGTCTGTTTTCTTATGGCACCCAGGACAACTTGCCCAGGGGTGGGTGGAGAGCTGACAGTGAGCTTGGCCCTCTTACATCAATCTTCCATCAAGAAATCATTCTATAGACATACCTACAGGCCAGTTTGATGAAAGCACTTCTCACTTGGGGTTCCCTCTTTCCACATGACTCTAGCTTTTATCAAGCTGACATAAAAGTAGCCTTCACTGTCCAAGGTCATCTAATGAAAGGTTGAGAGGAACATTTGAACACCAATTTTCATCCTGTTCTTCTTCCTGGTTGCAAGCAAAATGAGACCATCTGCCATCATGCCTTCCCCACCATGATTGACTGTAACCCCTCAAACCATGAAGATGCTTTATCAGACAGTTTGTTACAGAAAAAGAAAAGTAATACATCATCTCCAATGATTTTTAAAGACTTCAATTTACTATTATACCATCAAATGACACAAGTTGTTTTGTAGCTACATCAAACTGTAATGGGCATAAAACAAAATTCAAAAATACAGCGTCATCTTCTATTTACTCAAGCAATAACGTCTATATTGAAAATAAAAAATTATGTACAGGAAGACAGTAGTGGAACCAATTATCTTTGATATAGCAATAAAAGGTAAATTCCCAGAGTGAGTTGAATAGATCACTCTAATTCTCTTAGAAACCACAGTGTGGAGTTAGAAGCTGTTGCTGTTGGTGTTTGTCAGTTTATGGGACAGACACTGCATCTTCCTGGTTTCTAGGTAACACTTACTTATTCTGCACATGTAAATTTTTTATCATCCCACAGAAATCTTCCTGAGATGGTTTTACCTATGCCATCTCATCTAACATACATGCTGCAATAATCACACAGTACCTAAAACACATCTCAACAAAGGCCAAGTTCACTAAATATCTGTCCCTCTATTTCCTTTTGCCAATTCCCTGATGACTCCTTCATTCTGCGGAAACCTTCACCCACATACACCTACTTTCCCTCCCTCCAGCACAAGTACACATTTTCTTGAATTTTAAAATAAATTAAAAAAAAAAAACCTTAAAAGAAGATAGATGAAAGCTACTTCTCTGACTTATAGAAAAAGGAGAACTGGAAGCGACGATAAAGGGAGGTTGATCACTGTCCCTCTAGCCTCATATTTTGAGTCACCAGGAACTGAAGAATCCAAATGTGTAAAAATTTTGTTGCTGAGAATTATGGTCATATTTTAGCTTGGATTAAAGTAGCAATCTCAATGAGAGAGCAATGGATGCTTGGTAAAAATGAGTACTTTAACTATCTTACCACACATAGTTTCACTCAGGATGTGTGGTCTGTACTTTAAAATATCTTGAGGCAAAAAACAATTGTAGCTTTTAATTAATAAAAAATGTTCATTTGAAATCAGTGTGGAAATTCTCTTCTATGATGTCTCCTACACTGTGAAAGCCCCATAATTCCACTAGAAAATCATAACTTCCACTAGATTACACAGCTCTTCCCCCCACAGAACTGAGAGCAATGCAATTTCATCTTTTTTTTTTCATACTTTATTTACATTTCAAATGTTTCCCCCTTTCCAGCTCTCCCTTTTGGAACCTCCCCATTCCTTCCTCTTACCCCCCCCAACTATGGGGATATTCCCCCAACCACCCACCCACCCACTCTCATCTTCCCTCCTTGGCATTCTCCTATACTGGGGTATCTAACACCCTCAAGCCCAAGGGCCTCTGGCTCCCCTGATGGCTAACAAGACCCTCCTCTGCAGAATATGTGGCTAGCACCATGGGTCCCTCCATGTACATTCTTTGGTTGGTGATCCATTCTCTGGGAGTATCAAGGGGTCAGGCCAGTTGCCACTGTTGCTCCCTCTCTGGGGCTGCAAACTCCCTAAGATCCTTCAGTCCCTTCTCCAACTCCTCCCTCTGGGACCTACGGTTGCTGTAAAGTGACTCTTGGGTATTTTAAACTTTTGGGTTAATATCCACTTATCAGTGAGTACACACCATGAAGTACAAGTATATGCAGTAATGTCAAAACGAGAGATCTTGGGAACCACTATAAAATCGTTATGTTCCAAGTGACAACTGAATTTTTATATTTCATTTTGTGCAGAGAAAATCCAGCTTCAAAGGTTTCTAGGTTCAGGGTCTGTACTTCTTCAATTAATATAGTGTGTGTAGAGGTGGATGTTCTAGAGTCTCTCTTGTGGTGGCTCCAAACTATAGAACTAGAATTCTAATGAGAGACAGAAGCTTTGAAGTAATGATACACTTGTGAATATATGCTAGTATGGAGTAAGAAATACATGAGTAATGAAAGGGATAAATATGGATGAAAGCCCAGGGAAATGGCACATAGAAGATAAGGAGCACACATACAGAACTTGGCCTTCATGTAAAATAATATTGAAATAGATTCAGGAGACATATGCAGTCCTGTATCCACAGAGATATTTATAGGTTCAAAATATAAAGTTTCTTTATACCAGATTCTATATTAACCATGGTCCTTTACTCTCTCAAAACCTGATGTTCCTCTCTTTACAAATGTGAAGATCTCCAGTTGAGAAGGAATACCAAAGGTACTATGCAGTGTTCCCCCCATGCTGCTGGCTTTCCACGTGATGTTGTTCTTTCTGAAATTAAATTGCAGTCTCTATGTAAAACTATATGAATGGCATAGGCTTCCTCACTCTCTAGGTGGCCAAATTTATAAACCCATCTTAGTCAGTTAAATGTAGACATAAAGTTACAGAGGCCAGTGATTTTTTAGGGCTCAACTTTGAGAAAAAAAAAGGACTCGTTAGTTCTTACATTTCATACAAAGAGGTATCATTTTCAAAACTATTGGGTACAGTAAAATCAAGCCTTTTGCTTAAGGTAAATTTGTATTCAGGTTGGGGGTAGATATTTCATACCAGTGATGAAGAAAATTTGTTGTGATTTGTGGGAAAACAAGGTAAAGGGCAGAGAGGATGGCCACACAGTGTTTGGAATGCCATACAGATGAAACATTTATTTGTTTTTTGTTGGGTAAATTTTTGCCTGAGTGTATGAGGGATAGACATTTGATCAGATAATGATGCCATAAGAGGGCTTCACACACAAAACGTAAAACAAAACAAACAAACAAGCAAAATACACACTTAAGTCCCGATGCATCTAGCAAAAAAAAAAAAAAAAAAGACTAAAGCTTATCAGCTCCAGTTAGACTAATAAGGGATATTTTTGTTTATGTGGATTATATTTTTTCTGTCTCTTGAAGTGTTTTAAGCAAGTAGGTTCATTAATATAACAAATTAACAGTTATAAACCCTCACTAATGCTATGTATTAGTAATAATTGTTTTTTACATGAAACGAGTTAGAGAGTGATTCTATTAGCCAATTGACATGTGTCTTTTAAAATATTTAGAAAGACTCCAAAAGAACCATATCCACAACAAACCATTGATACCATTTGTTCACTTTCATGATATTTGAAATAAGGACAGAAATAGACAGAGAGAAAGAACTTGACAAGAACATTTCAAAGGCCAAAGCTTTAAAAACACTGGCTCCTGTCCGTATGGTATAGTTGTCCCCTGAGAGGATCTGCCAGAGCCTGACCAATACAGATGTCGATATACACAGCCAAATATTAGACTGGGAGTAGGGAACCCATTGGGGGGGAAGGGGGAGGGAGGAGGGACTGGGGGCTTGCTGGAGGGGAAATTAGGGAGGGGACAACATTTGAAGTTTAAATAGATTAACAAATAAAAATTGAAGAAAAAAAACCACCACCAGCACCACCACCACCACCAACAACAACCACTGGCTCTCTTAGTGGTTTGCCTCTCCTGCATTCCCAACCACTTCTGGAATATTTAGGCTCGAGATACCAGCACAATGAGGTTTGTAATAGGAATTCTCAGTCTCAAGAAAGTAACTAGACTGTAGGGAATATGCTCAGGTGCTGTCTGTGGGGAGTTTTCTTTTTTGTTATAACTTTTTTCTTGGAAAGTCATTGTACATAATGATGGTTTCATAAGCATATTTTCAGTAAGTATGGCATAGACTTTGACTTCCCATGACCTTCCCTTTCTCTCCCATCTTAATCTTTATTCCAGTCTCATTTCTGCTTTCCTATACACACACACACACACACACACATGCGCGCGTGCGCACGCATGAACACATCTGTATACATTTATGTATAATGTAGAATCTAGAAATGAGAAAGTTTTTTATTCCATCTTATCTGAACAGAATGTTCTCTAGCTCCATCCATTTTTCCAACAAATGACAGAATTTTGTTTTGTTTGGTATCCCGGTGTGACTGCACTGTGTCCAGGCTTCACAGTTTTTCCCATTTGCTCATCCGGCAATGACTGTAAATCATGCTGCAGTAAACACAGACATCCTGGTATCTCTGTGGCATTTCTGCTTATTGTCTTCTAAGCAAACACCCAGGGGCAGTGTGCTTGGATCACAGGTAGTCCTGTTTTTAATAATTTGAGACACCTCCATACTGACTTCCACAGATTCTGGAATAATCTATAATCTTCCCAATCAGCACTATACAAGAGATCTTTGTTTTTCCTGTTTTTTCATTTTTTATTTTATTTTATTTTTTTGCTATTTGTCTTTATGATAGCCATTTCCACCATGCTTAAAGAGATCACAGTGCTGTTTTAATTGGCCTTTTCCTGATGGCTAAAAGAGATTGAACACACTTCCTCTTTCCTGGCCCACTTTTGAACAATTGGAATTTGCCATAATCTACAGTACCAAAATGGCATATTTTAGGGAAAAAAAAATTTCAGAACAAATTTGTTTAGCTGTATTTTTTTGGTGGGGGAGGGGGGATTAGTTGCATAGCCCTACATGACCTATTCTTCAAATTTTATTTTATTTTTTCGGTGCATAAAATGACTATTTTTCAAACTTATTATAAAATAAGGTTTTTGTACCAACAGAATAACTGAACCTTGTAAGTTTAGTAAAAACAATTTTTAGTAAAGATTCTAATAAATTGTAAATACAGTCAATATATAAACTATCCAAAATATAGTCATACCTCATTTTATAAGTTCTAGAGCTTCCTGTTATGTATATTTCTCAGGTCTCACTTTGGCCTTCTGGGGTCTGTTTTATAAGTATAGAACTGAAGCTCCAGTTGACCGACCAACATCTAATCTAGAATTGTAAGCATACATGTCAAAATCATGGCCTCCTCAAGTTCTCAGAGTCCAAGGTCTTCCGCTGACCCAAGAAACAGACATGTATATTTATCATCCTTGGGCTCAGCTGCTTGAGAACTTCCAAATGTGGTTCAAAGAGTTCATGAAACCAAATAAAACTGAATTTTAGAGAAGCTTTGAAAGGCAGTTGTGAGGATCTGATGGTGATTGGGTTTATGGAACCATTCCCTTTTGCTCAAGACATTGGGCCACTTCTGAATGACACCATGCGGATAATGGTGGTTCCTCAAAATATCAAGGTGGTTCACGGAGCCTTGAGGATGTTCCCAGATGCTCCAAGACCTAAGGTCTCCCACTGGAAAGTATGGTCTGCTCCCAGGTCATGCACTGGGAGGCACTACAATCAGATCACTAAGAGAAATGAAAGCAGAGGTCTGGCCTAAGCTGGTTGCTTTTGTCCCTAGATTTCCCTTTGTTGGTGGATGTGGAGACACTCCTTTATCCTTTAAGTTTTGTGTTCATCTTTGTTCCCCTTGATCTCTCTTCCTGATGAACAACTGTTCTTTGTACTTCAAAGCAAAATGCCTCCATTGCAAAGAAAGGTCATTGAAAAATGAATCCCTATCAATTTTGTATTAGCTACTTCTCTTATTGTTATGGTAAAATGCCTGATAAAATCAAATCAAGGGGAGAAAGGTTTATTTGGGCTTAGAGATGAAGGTACAGCTCCTCACAGCAGGGAAAGCTTGGTGGCAGGGGCGTGAGACAGCTGCTCACACAATTTATCTGTAATTAGGAACCAGAGAGTGATGAATGTGTTGTGCTCAACCTGAATCCCTCCTCCTTTTTTGTTAAGCACAGACCATGCCCCCTCCCGTCCATGGAATGGGGCTTCCCACATTCAGGTGTATCGTCCTGTTCAACTAAATCTTTCTGGAGTGCCAAAATCTCATTTTAAATATTACCTTTAACAGTTCAGTAGTGGCATCTTATCATGAAGATGTGCTTGTGTGTATTATGAAGTATTATAAATATATTTTAATATCTATAAAAGTCATGACAATGTTGAAATGCATGGAAATTATGTCAAAAATCAGATATTGTTAAAATACAAAATATTCCAAGTCAGAATTCTTAAAGATAACACCTGGGAAACTCAAGTGGCATGTGTTCAAAAGGATTTTGGTTTTTTGAAAATCCAATTATTAGCCCCACATATGCCTGAGTAGGCAGGAGACAAATGAGGGCCCTACATAGCTCTTCAAAGTGAGAGATAGACACTTAGCTTTCTTTATAACTGGAATTCAGGAAAGAGAAAGATTGGCCATAGATTAGAGTTAGTCTTCTGTCTGGAGATTCTACAAAGGAATGCTTTCAGTGTGCAGAGACAATGGGAAGGCACGTAGAGGAGCAATAAGCCCATCTCTGTTTTCTCCCATTAGAGGCAGAGAGAGCATGTGAAATCTTTGATGTAATCCTAAATTTGATAGCTTCCAAGGTCATGGTAACAATATAAAGAGGGAAAGAGAAACTTTGAATTGAAAAAAGGAAAAAGAAAGGAAAGAAAACAAAACAGTTTGCTTAAGGCCAAATATACCATATACTAAGTGTGAGTGAGTGAGTGTGTGTGTGTGTGTGTATGTATGGATGTGTAATATATATATATGTGTGTGTGTGTTTGTGTATGTGTGTGTGTTTATACATATATATACATATATTATTAGCAAATGATATTTAAATACATTGAGCAGTGTACATTATTAATGATAGCTAGAACAAACTATTTAAATGAGTTACACAAACATGTGAAAACTATTTTGTATACATCTAGCTCAACAAACTTTTATTCCTGGTACACCTTACAATGATATCAGTAGTGGCTGAAGAGATGGCTCAGTTTAAGAGTATGGGCTTCTCTTTCAGAAGTCCCATGTTTTAGTCTCAGCAACAATATTATAACTCACAGCTGACTATAACTCTAGGAGTTTTAATACTGTGCTTTGACTGGCAGACCCCTCATTGCTTCATAGTTCATCAATAAATTATAACATAGTCATTTCTTCTGACACAGGTCTTCTATTTCAGACCTTGAAATGAGTTTTTGAGGCATTTACATTAAGATATTTATTTTTATTACCTTTACAATTTTTGATTTTAGAAATATAAGTGAAAATAAACACATATTCCTGAGCCAAATTTTTGTTCATTGTCCTAATAGGACATGAAAGGCCTTGAGATGCAGCAGTTGTTAAAGAAATGTTTATTGATGTCTTTTGTGTGACATGGCACTCCATAGACATTCTCTGTCAGTATGCATGCTGGTGCCATTTAGATATAAGCAGCAAGGTTTGTGGATCAAGGTTCATATACTTTATCAGTTATTGTTAAATGGCTAATAGAACAAACAGGACACTGAGTGGTCAAGTTCTACAATCTAGTTGACAACAGATAACACCTACATGCTGTTCATACTTCAGTTAATTGTACCTGGATAAGGCCATCAGTAACCAGTGTGAACTATGAGTAAGAATGCATGCCACAGAGTATTGACCGTGCTTGCTATTAGAATGTAGAAGTAGAGATCTTGCTATTTCCTGTACTGATGAACAATGGTGGTCTTATTGCTCTCTCTCAGAACAACTCTCCAGCTTCTGACATTATCTCCTAGTACAGAAGTGCCTGCCCCCTCCTGACAAAAACACATATGGCTACCTTTGGCTGAGTACCTGTGAAATCAGCAGGATCTGAATTCTTGTCTGTGTCATCTCAGCAATGACATTGGCAAAGCCTAGATCCTTCAGTCTGTCCACAAGTCGACAAAACTGACTTGTCCAAAGTCATGGTGAGAAAAGAAACTCACATCAGAAGCCAGGTCTAATGGCCATGAATATGAACTGATTAGCAAGAGACAGTGGACTTGGATTAGCAAGCAACATATTTTAGAAGCAAGCTCTCCTTATGTAGATGCTTCTTGCTCATTCTATTCCTGGTGCAGCCTCCTGCACCCTGGGATGACAGGTGCGCCACTGCTCTCAGCTCAAGAGTAAAACACATACTTAAGAGACACACAAAGATACTCTTTTTTGTCTTACTACAATCACATGACTTCCCAAAACTCCTTAACATGGATAAAAAGAAAGAACTAAAAGGTTGTGCTCAATTTTCTACAGTCAGGCAATTAGTCATTTTCTAGAAATAGTCACAGATTCCTCCTTCTTCTCTCCTCAGCTGTAGCTATGGATATCTGTACCATAAACAGTCCAGACAACCTCGTAACATCACCGTCTCTTCTCACCAATCAAGTGTTATGGACATTTATTTCATCGTATTTTGAAACTTTAATTCACTTTTAACAAATACAATGTTGTCAGGTTTTGGGTTTGTTTGTTTTATTATTGTAGTCATAAACTGACAGATAAAACCCAGTGCATTTATCATATATGACAGGTTTTGGAAACAAACTCACATACATATACAGGTCTAAATTTAGCTAATTAGCATATACAATATACTGTAGTCACCACACCTCTTTATCATTTTTTGTGCTGAGAAAAATGTACTATCAAATTTCTCAGCAATATCCAAGAGTGCACTGCCAATGACTCTAGTCAACATGCTGTGCATCAAATCATCAGCTTGCACTGCCCTTCAACTGTGCCTTTTCTGACCAACATGCTTTCCATGCAACTGTTCAGGCCTACAGTTGCTTGGTATCTTATGGAGGACTTAAACAGAATTCTCTGTCATCCTCATTTATTTCTCCCTCAGCTGCTGTCTCGACCAACCCTTTCTGTAACCTACAGCCTAGAAGCTATAGCCTATAATGGATATCCTGTAGTCTATAACCTAGCCTTTCTATAGCTCTCTCTTTCCCTACTGTATCCCACTGAAGAATCAAATGCTGCTCCATGCTGACTGTAGACAGCCTTTCACTTACATCTTAAAATGGGAGTTTAGTTCCTTACCAACAACATGGAAATGCCCTCTTGATGGTATGTTCTGGAGTTTTCATTTTTAAAAGGAAAAGCAGTTAAACTGAAGCTTAATGGCACACAATGATGGAGGCAGCTGTAGCCAATCCTTGGATGGATCCATTGACTCTTCCCTGTTCTAGGTTTTTTTCGCTTTGGCATTTAAGACGCCAACTCAGTACTCTTACATCTAGCTCTTGAAGATCAAGAGCTTGAGACCCAGTATTCCGTGTGTGTGTGTGTGTGTGTGTGTGTGTGTGTGTGCATGTGCGTTTGCTTGTTTGTTAATATGTGTGTTGATAGGTGACAATTGTTTCTCAGCATTATTGTGGGGAATAGTCTCTAGTCATCCAACAATTCTAAAACTACACATGCATATGTCCCTTTCATTAAGTGGTACAATATTTGCGTATAATCTGGATGAGTCTTTCTGTAGACTTTAAACCATTTCTAGATTGTTGGTAATACCAACATGTAAATGTTATGTAAATAACTGGTGTGTGCATTAGGAAATAGTGATTGGAAGAAGAGTATGTGCCTATTCAAGACAGGGATTGTGCTGAATGTCTTAAATCTAACAGAATTTTTGCATCTGCTGGTAACTATAAACAATTGGGACCTCAGATTCCACATAGCTTAACTGTCTTAGCACCACATAAACTACCTCTAAATATGGAAATGATTTAAAAATGAGGACTATGACAATGATATGGAAAAGCATGGCATTGAGATTCACAGCCAAAGGTAAAATATTTAAATATTTTAAATAATTGATGTGTTTTCCTAAGGAGATAATTTATCTTTTTCTACTGTGAAGTGTTTTTCACCATTCATAATTCAGAGGATAATTGCATTTCCACACAAAAGGGGTAAGTGAATTTTATTTCTATTTTATTTTATTTAACTCATTAAGCAGGTCTTGGAGACCGGGTTTGTGGAAAACCCATGCCTCAATATGAACAGAAGACCAATATTGTTGGCTTGTACCAATAGGTTTACATTCTAGTGGGGTTTTTACTGTCAATGAAATCCCTAAATAGGAGAATGATGCTGATGGAGTGTTAAACAAGAAGATTCATTCAGAAATATTTGCAGAAAACAGCAATACAGAAGCTGTGACCTAGACCCTGGGATTATAGAAAAATCAATGTACTCATGGGACTCAGATTCTGGTGTATGAGACTAGAATAAAATAATAAGCAGGAAAATTTTAAATATAAATCTCTGTACAAGTTACATTGTCTTTATGTCTGTGAAAGCAATATCTGAAAGTAACCTTTGGAAAGACTAGGCTCACATTGAAAAGGGGCAGGTACAAGCTCCTAGAGAGATTGTCCAGGGCAATGTAAGCATGAGATAGAAATACCAGGGCAACCTTGAATAGCTATAAACATTAGGAATTGTGGACATTTAGCAAGACTACATAAAAATAAAAGCACTTGAAGACTAGGTGCAATGTTAAGTGGGGATTGGTTAGAAAGTTCTTTAATCTGAATCCCAACACAGTTGGAAAAATTGGTATGATTCTATCATGTACAGTTCAGCTCTACAACAAGAAAAGGTTGAGTGGCATTGCAGGAAGCCGGTGTTCCAATATCAAGTGTTCAATTCTTACCTTCTTACAGAGAACAAAAACTCTAGCTTTTGTACTTTGGTAGTTAAGACTCTTGTAGGCAATCAACTCACAGTGTTAAAGTTAAAGATGATCTTTGGGTCCAATCCTCATGAACTTCAGAGAGACCTAGAATGAATTTGAGTTTTCCCTGTTCCCAAGAGGGCTAGGGATTGCCCCCTTTCTGCCCTGTTTGTGTTTGGAAGTGAATGCAGTGCTTCCCTGGCTTCTTAAAAGATCATTTTCTTACATTGATACTGATTAATAACCAACAAGGTGCAAAAACTATGGCATTTCCAGCGAGATTTGGTTTAATTGCATTATGAAAATTAACCCACAAATAAGGAATTTCATGTAGTGTTGGTAGCTTCATACACCAGGCAAATGCAGAAAGTTTACAGAATAGAAATAATATTCTGCTAATATGAAATGATATTCTAAGTATGAATGTAAGTGTCCAGAGCTCCTGAAATATAGCCAATGCCATTATTTTCAATAAACATACTGCATGACAGTCAATCAGAGTATCCATGCAAGCAAATGTCAGCCTCATTCTGGAATGAAGCCTAAGATTCGATGAGGAATGACCCAGCAATCTGGGGAGACATGAAAATGGAGTGGTGAAGAAACAAAGGGCATAAGAAACAGAATTCTGAGCAGAGTGTCCAGAGCCCAGATCACTTTTCGTTGTCTATAATGACAACTAACAAGGCACACGATAAAAGTGGGGGTGATAGGATTAATTAACCTTCAGAACCACAAGATTTCCCCTCAGTTGCTCTCCTTCCCCAGTTCCCCATGACAAGTCTGTTTCACAGTTTGTTTTTAGGACAAGAGAAAACCTTTAACATCTAGAAGACAAATGGGCACAGCTTCTCTGATAAGAAAACCCCTGCATGTGTACCTAATGATAGTCAGGAGACAGTGATGTCATAGGGTAAAAACTGAGATGTCAGTTTAAAACCTTTCTCTTTTTCTCTTGCCTCTGTATATTAATCCAAGTGAGCCCCTCCCAGACTAATCCACAGGGTAAGAAATAGGTGAGAAGGTGACATTTGTAATTTGGAACACTGATACATTTTGGAGATTTTTAACAATTGCATTTATGACTTTAGTAAAAACAACAACAACAACAACAACAACACTTTAATTGGACTTTACTTTTATTGTTAATGTGTGTGTGTGTGTGTGTGTGTGTGAAACAGAGCAAGAAAAAAGCAATGTTCAGTAGATAGAAATGCATTAAATTATGCAGTTTGAAGAGCAGATTAGCAGAGCTTTATGGAATAGATCATGTATATTTTATCAGATGTCTTAACATATGAAATATGTGATATGTAATATGTAATATATATTGACAGATTATATATATACATATATATGTATATATATATATATATGCACTCTTCTAAAAGACAAAAAATAAAAACTTATAAGAACTTTAGAGGAGAAAGTGCATTTTCCCAGAGAAAATATTGAGAAAGCTTTAAAGCTTTTGTTTGGTAAGATAAATTATTTATCATTTTTTGACATTTTTGTGACATATATCATATGGCTCAAGATGGCATGGAACACAACATATATCCCAGAGTAACCTTGAACTCCGCCTCTACCTTCTTATTGGTAGAATCAAAGTGGTCTACCAAACTAAAGCAAAGTTTCCTATGCTTAAATAGGAAAATTTAATTGTGTACTATTCTACCCTACTAGAAAAATATACTTGTGTTATTCTACCCAACTAGGAAAAATACTTTTAATTAGAAATTCCCAAGTCATAATTTTTCAGTAAGAAATCTACAGGTTAAATAGGTTTCAGATACACAAAATGTCATTTAGAATCCTCTTTTTGTATCAAATGTACATCACTGGGAAGATTCAACTCTGTGCCTCACACCATCCAGAACCTTGC
This sequence comes from Rhynchomys soricoides, assembly GCA_019843965.1. NCBI lineage: Eukaryota > Metazoa > Chordata > Mammalia > Rodentia > Muridae > Rhynchomys > Rhynchomys soricoides. The sequence continues at coordinate 1,906,278 of JADRCH010000044.1, read as the reverse complement.
TAACCTAGATGATTAAGCCACTGCCAGGTCCTATATTAGTCAGGATTCATTCAAGGAGCAGGCCTGATAGAATTCATGCATGTGCTTGTGAGTGTGTGTGTGTGTGTGTGTGTGTGTGTGTGTGTGTACATGTGTATACACTTATACTTATGAGTTGGAATTTATTAATGTAGTTTACAGATTGTGGTCTGACTTATCCAACAATGTCTGTCACTATATAGAAAGATCAAGAACCCTGCCCTCATTCAAGCCATGAAGCTGAATGTCACAGCTGGTCTTCAGTCTATGTTGAAATCCCAGAGAAGTGGGTTCTAAAACCAGCAGAGTAATGCCTCAGTAACAGGATAAGTGAAGTTGTCTATGAGAGCAAGGGCAAGATGGCAAAATGCAAAGGTTTCTTCTTCCATATCTTCTTGTGTGGGCTGCAACTAAAAAAAAGTATAGTAAAGACTAGGCTGGGTCTTCCCATCTCAGATGGTTTCACCTTTAGTCAAGAAAATCCCTCATTAGTATGCCTGGCTAGTTGAGACTTGTTGATTCCTGATGTGGTCAGGTTGACAACAAAAATTAGCCAGCATACCTGCTTACGATACCTGGATTCTAGACTTGGAAGTAGACTTTGAGTCAGCGATATGCTATGCTACATCGTCTTTTACATGCATTCGCTATAATTATAAATAGATGTTTGTTAAAGACAGACATTAGGACCCTTGTACTGTAAAAACCCCAACTTGTGGTTACATAGAGGGGAAGCAAGTAGCAAGTAGCACCTATGGGGAGAGGTTCCTGAGCCTGTGCACCAGAGTCTTGGTTGGGACTTGACATGCTGCCTAGCTTGTTATGCAAATCACTTGAGCACTTGACCTCATAGTTCTCCTTGATAAAAACAAAACAGCAAAACAACAACAACAACTACTTCTACTACTACTACTACTGCTACTACTACTACTGAGAAAATGCCAAAAGCCTCTTTGCCTGTCTGGCAGAAACGGAATGGTATGAAGTCCTGAGGCTGCATGTTAAAGTGATTTGTTATCCATGGGGATCGATGTATACAACATATCACTGCACTTGATGGGCACAGGGGGTAAGTCATGACCAGTCATGTGAGGCATATATTCAAGCAAGCAGTTTGCCAATGAAAGATCTTTATGCATTTGAGGTAAATTACCATAAAGAATTCAAGTGGTAGCTAATATCCAAGCAAGCTTTGAACAACAAATACACAGAATGCCCTGAGGGGGGAAGATAAGTAAAGATAAATTACACAGAAAAGAAAACAAACAACTAGCAACATTAAAATCTATAGTTATGTGGAATAGGCAGATATTCTGGAACAATTTTATTTGACTCCTTTAGGTAATAGCTGCAAAGATAATACTAACAGTGATAATCTGCAGTGGTGACATGTCAGGTATTATGTTCCGTAGCTGAAAAGTTTTTCATACATGGTTCTATTCACCATTGAAGGAAGGAGGACCTATCACACATGTTCTGTGAACTACAAAATGTCTCTGAAATATAGGTCAAAGGTCACAGACAGTTCTCTTTGACCACTGTTAAGTATTATCTTGAGGATTCGATTCATGACTGCTTTGGTAGGCTTGTTCATCACCAAGCTATGGCCAGTGGCCCATCAAAAGGCTTTCTTTTGACTCTGAGGCCATATATACCAGGCTTTCAACACACTTCTCCTCACTGGGACACTTAGATTTCCACTCAACACCACATGGAAGTCTGATTTCCAAAGCAGTACTATCAACTTCCCCACACTGTGGGCAGGATCCAGGGGGCAATTATACTATTCCTGAGCCTGGCAGGGAGGTGTCAAAGGTAACCTGTTACTCTGTCTACTCTGGCTTGCCCACTCAAATAATTCTGGAGACTACAGTTCCCTTTATGTTTAGAAATATGTTTATATACTCAAGTAAATGAACCAATACCAAACCAAGTCCAAGATAACTGTAGGAGATCTCAAGGGATAAAATATGCTCAATATATTTATGTGAATACATCCTGTTGTAACATCCTATACCTTGGGTAGAGAATGTAAACATGAAAATTTATATAAGTATTTATGATTTTATTTTTCTATCACACTTTTTATTGTCTTACATTTATGGTGTTCTTTTTTAGTAAATTATTAAAAACTAAACAGATGTAGACACAAAACATTATTTTATATATAATATATAAAAAAAATATGACATACTTAAATGTGATTGATATAAAGTCTCTCTGGTTTCCTTTTAGTGCCAAAGCTTTTCAGAAACATTCAGAGGGCATGGATATCATGGCTGACAAATGAGTGCATCTCTACTAACAGACACTATTCATTCAGATTTTTATATTATACATATACTAGTGACTGGAAAAAAAAGAATGTTTTTTTTTTATTATAGTTATTCAATCATAGTTTCTTAGCTTACAATCTCTCATTAAGACAATAAGAATAGCACCTTACTGCTCCAAACTCTGTAAATAATTTATCTTTGCTCTCTTATTTTTTTGTTGGATAAGGGGCTGTTTTTTCTGTCCTCATGACTGACCAAGGACCAAATTTTTACTTTCTTGGCAACTCACAGCTTTGGTGTTTTACCAGATATGGAAAAGGAAAATAATGCTTTTCTGGTCTATGTGTCTAGGTTGACCATGTAGAACATTCTGGTTGCTGCAATGTGAAAATTATTCTACTGAAGAACAGGAGATACACACTCCATTTTAAAGCAAATCTCTCCTGGTACTTTGCCTTCTTCCTGTGCCCTTGTCTTGCCCCAGTCCTGAATGTGACATCTGGGACAGCCCACCATAAACCAATGTGGTTAGAAATCCACAGGAGTCCAGGATATCACTGAGACAGCTGATCTGCCTCCTGCTGGCACAGAAACATCCACCTTGTCATTTAAGTTCAACATGGTCTCTTCATTGTACATGAGCAGCCCAATGATGAATTGAATATGGAGAGAATTTTCTCAATTTGGCAATATAAGATTTAAATATACTTAATTTTATTTCAAAAGAACTTGATTTAGTTAATTATCCATATGTATATGCATCATATTTCATGTAGATTGAACTTTAGTTGGTCTATTAGTTCTACATGTTAATCTTGACTGTCATACAGACCCCATGATATAAGCAGAGTTATCATGTAATCTGACTTGTGTCCATGGATGTCATTTCTGAATGCATGTGGTCACCAGGCAACAAGTGGTCTAGTTCTGCAAACACCTTGGTCTAATGTACTTTTTATTCACAAGTTTTTGGAGTAAGTTCCCCCCATAGAAACATCCCTTCCTCTGTAGACTTAGAGTTTGCTAGCTGCCATTTGTCCTCAAATAATGCATTTCTTGATTTCCAAAGTCTCCAATTTGTAGATGGTATACCTCTCTAAAGAGAACTAGAGATAGATCCCATGGAAAAAGGAAATCAACAATGAGTTGGTCACATGACAGAGTTAGTAGCATCATCCTAAAATACTAGCAGATTCTGTCATTTTGGACAGCATCAGACTTCCTTCTGAAGAACCTACTTGCCCCCACTCAATTGGTCATTTTCAAAGACATCTTTAACTCTATCAGAAAATGTATTGATAATTATGATTACCATGAGGTGAGAGCCAATCCCCTCTTGTTCTGGCTCTATTATTTCAAGAACTACGAGAACATCATGTCATTGTCTATCACTTAAGATAGATGATAGATAGGTGAGAGATATTATCTATTGATCTAATTATTTATATATCTACTTCTATTATATACCATCTATATACAGCTTATGTCTGTCATCCATCTTTTACCTATTTCTCTATTATCTATCTCCTTATCTATCTATCTATCTATCTATCTGATATCTATCTATCTTCTATTTTTCTGTCTTAGGAAGTATAGGCTTATATTAGTTTGAAGAACCAAATATGACACAGTAAGCTCTGTGGCCCTTGAATGTAATCTTTTAAATGATTATTAAAGAAACACATTGCAATTCTGTTTAAAAATAAGTATTTTAATCCAATTACATCGATTTATATTTTAACTAGTTCATATATGAATGAGTGTTTTGGTGGGGTGTATACATCATGCGGGTGCCTGGTATCCAAAGGAGGGCAGAGGAGAAAATAACATCAGAACCTCTGGAACTGGAGTTACTGATGGTTTTGAGCCACTATGTGAGTGCTGGGTATTGAATTTGGGTCCTCTGGAAGAGCCTTATATATCTGGACCACTGACTCCTCTATATTGAATAATTTTATAGAAATTCTTCCAAAATGGACTAGCACATATTGCAAATACTAGGGACTTTGTGCAATAGCCTACCTCCTCCTTTCAGACTCTTTTCTGCAGGTAGCCTTGGCTTCTGAGAGGCAGGGTATGTGTTTATAGTGGTGGTGGTGGAGGCTATGAATGTAGAGATCTTGAACCCACAGGCTACAATGATTACAGCAAGTAGTTAGAAGACTGCATCACTGCCTCCCTAAAAGGCAGGATTTATTAAGATTGAAGAAGGTAAGTCCACAGCTCTAATCACTGGAAAACTAATGTGCCTTCATCGGCTCTAGTTTCCCTGAGGACAGCACAGTTTTGAAGGACACTTTACAGCATTGATGTTTCATCTTCACAGCGTAGAATGAATGAAAAGGCAAGGGTGAAAAATTAACCTTTCAGCAGAGAATCCACTCAAGACTATTTTATTTGAAGGACTCAGATAGATATAACTGATATGTTCACACCACAGAGAACATGCATTTACTCAATATGTGGACTTCTGCAGAGCAAACAAGAGTCATCCTGGACAGGTGCCAAGGAAGCTGTGGGCCACAATGATTCAAGCTTCTTTAAATTCTCTTTCAACATAACAATATCTAGAATTTGCAAATCTGAGAAATAGCCTCAAATATTCACATGACATTGGGATGAGTATTCTTCCTTCTTGCACAGGCATCTGCTTCCTATTCTTCATTTTACTAAAAAGCAGTACAAAGAAGTGTTCAACCCAACTAATGATATATAAGCATCACCTTTATGACTTATCACATCATAGCCAGTGGACTCCCCATTACTACATTAACCACATCTGCAATTGGATGTCTGATGGCTTGTATGTATGTGGTGTATACATTCACATGAGCATGACCATGTCCAGGCATACAGACTCCAGATGAAGCCACCAGGTTTCCTGCTTTACCACTTTCTATCTTCTCTCTTGAAAAGTCCACAGAAAGGACTAATGTGTTCAATTAAAATCATTCTGAAATTGAGAGCTGCTCTTCTATCCAGCAGAGATGCCAGTACACCAGGACCCAGCAACACGTAGGCTGATCGTTGCCTGTGATTGGCCTCCCCAGTTTACTCATCACAAGATGAATCTAAAAGTGTAAAACCTAGCACTTTCCATCAGTACCACTATTGTGTTCTCTCTCCCTCTTTGTGGTGTTAGTTTCAAAGACCTAGAGCTGTTTCTGTTTTTCTGGAAGAGCTGTTGAATGAACACGGATGGATATGGCCTTATTGAGAAGACCAGGTCACAAGGAGTATTACCCTCCTGCCAACACTGTGAGCAATTGAGCAATGTTAGATCTCATGTCCATAAGTGTTCTGAATGTCTTTGCTCACTTTCCATCTGTCATTTCTGTGTAAACGGCCAGTGCTGTTTGGGCTAAGCTATTCAACCTGCTAGTCTTCTTAACTATTGTGATACAAATCTGTTCAATGCTTCATTGATGACACATTTGAATTCTTCTCTTCTATGTCATTATTCCCCTGAATATTCTTTGGGAATAGGAGTCTGTGACCATTTGGGGCCATATTGCTATAGGACAGGTGGCCAGTGAGAGTAATGACTGAAATTGATGAGAGCCTCGACCTGAGTTCTAAGGTTTGCTGGGAAATAGAACTAGAAATAAAGTCGATATCTTGGTTATTTTTAGAGAAGAATGACAAACAGGAGTGAGTCTATTCCCCAGTTATGCCCCTAGCAGATGAGAAAGGTAATGTTCTCATGGGCACTTAGATTGTGACAAAGTGAAACTGGTTAACTGCTAAGTTTGAATCTTCAGAATGGATATTGTTTCCACGTAGTGCCTATTATATATCCCCTAAACCATGCTACTTCATCAAATTTTTAACTTCTCCCCCTGATGATGCAGAAAATAACTAAGAGAAATTTAGTCTATATGTCTAGTGGGGCATTCAAGGGCCATCCCCAAAGAACTGGGACCCACAAAACCTGAGAACAACCTGTACTACAGAATAACACCTTTTCTTCTGCCTCTGAGAAGCATACTATTTGCAAATAAGCCAGATGGAAACTTGGTATTAAAAATATCCCCCTCCACAGGTAAAGCCCAAAGAGCTTCAAAGATTTCAAATGTAAGAATAATCCACTACAGTAGGCTGATGTCCAGGTCTTAGTAGAGATTATTCCTCCTGAGAGGGCATACAGAAGTTTAGAATTCAATTTCAGATAGTGGCCCTATTCTGGTCAGCAGATATCCTTTTATATATTGCATTTAAGGCCCCAAAGGAGGAAAGGGGATTATGTCAGGTAAAAGGAAGTGGTGGAGAGATGTGGGTTCATTCCATCTCATGAGAGATGAGAGAGGATGGTAGACAGTGGATAAAAAGGTATCTCTGTGTGTGTCTGAGTGTGTGTGTGTGTGTGTGTGTGTGTGTGTGTGTGTGTGGTGTCCTTGTGTGCATGAAAGGTAGAGGGGAGAACACAGCTTCTTATGTGAGCAAACAAGAGAGTGTGTTCCAAGTACCAGTCTGTTTGATAGACATGACTACTGAAGAAATCCCATTGCACATGGGAACACTTGGAAGGGAAGTGTTGAGTTTCACACTGACAGGACAGGTCTTTCCTTTTCTTTCTGAAGCCCCTGCTGAGGGTCACAGGCCCAGTGCTAGAAAAATCTTCAGGCAGCAGGGACACTGTGTGCTGAGAGCTATGTTGAGCTGTCAGTTTGCCAAAGACCTGGAGAGATGGCCTTTTCCCTCACATAACATGGAATAATGGGCACATTTAATGAAACATATGTGAATAAGATACCCATGGAACCTAAAATCAACATCTATTGTAAAAAGTTCTTCAACCAAGACACAGTTCTATTGAGTAAAATGTAGGAATGATCAAATTGTCTCTTGTAACTTTTTAGCTCCCTATGGGCCTTCTCTTGTTATTTGACAATCCTAAATTGAAATCTGATCCTTGCTCCTGTCATTAGTAGGGACATTGCCCAAGAAAGAAAGCTCCATCCACAACCAGAGAGTGGACTATACTTGTTTTAACCTTGGGTTATTCTTCCCATCAAGAAATAAGAGTGTGTTTAACAATGAAAGTCTCCAGTTTGACTCTGCTTCTTCAGTTAAATCCCTAAGATACCCTGATGTTCTACTCACATAGCATCAGGTAGCTAAGATATATTTTCTACATGACTATTTTGGCTTTTTTTTTATGAAGTCCTGAAGCTGTTACCAGTGTAACACATACAGTTTGAACATAATTCTACTATCAGTAATCTGTTTCCCACTTCACCAGTTACAGGGGATGGAAAATGTCACAGGGAAATCTGAGATGGTATACCAAAATGTTTCTGATAGTGACATAGGTCCATGTGACTCTTAGAAATGACAGCTGTAAGTTAGCAAGCCTTAGGCTCTACTTTAAAGTTCATGTGCCCACATTATCTTCTAGAGTGTCATCCCAGTAGGTCTCTACTTCATTAATGCCTTAGAGAATCTCCAAGAGCCAAAGAGCTGGATATGAATACACAGCCGCACTCACTGTGTACTCACTGCCCAATATTCTGTAAGACAGGAGATATCCTGGTCTGTTGGTGAGTCAGGTGATGTATGTTCAACAACATGTGGAGATCCTTGCATAAATATGCATAACTAGTCACCACTATCCTATCAACCCCGGGGCTTATGGGAGTTAATTAAACTTCAGAGAGTTTTGATTGTCATCAATTTTGTAATTGATGTAATTTCTTTCCATAATTTGAACTTAGGCTCTCTTCCAAATTTTCAGGTGTTGGAAGTTTGGTTCTTAATGTGGGGACACTGGAAAAGGTGGGATCTAGACTCAGCTTCTCACTTGTGCATCTGACCCAGATCATCTAGAACTTGATCCTAAAGCTCTGCTACAGAGGACCACAAGAGAGGGCTGTGGACATTCACAGAAGGGGGAACTTGACTTAAGTATTTTGGAAAAGGCTTTCTTTAGGAAAGTAATAGAAGTCAGTAATGAAGAACAGATTCCTAGACCACTGGTTTCTAGGTAGTAGGGGGAACTTGCCTTTTCACATGGCTAGTGGCAGAGCCAGGCCCCATAGAGCACAGCATTTTTAATCACATCTTCAATGGCTTCCCTTAGGATATAAGAATCCCATGATCAAGGTGTTGGAGAGCAGAGAGCCAGCTTCTCAGACCTTTTCAAGGCTGCACTGAGCTTCTGCTGTTTGTCTTCTAGAGACAGCCACCCCTTTGTGGTTCATCTAGTGCCTAGTCCTGCTCAGTGGTCCCAGCAGGGCAGAGATCTCCCATGCAAGGCTAATGCTCACATTGTAGCATTATCCAGCTGTGGCACAAGGGCCACAAGCCTCAGGAATTGCTGTGCCAGACTTACTGACTAAAGTGTGCCCAGCATGTGGTCATGCCCTGTCTTCAGTGAATGATCATTAAATAGACACATATGTAAAGGAAAATCTAATGACCTGATGAGAATAAAATATGAGTAATAAACCAAAAGGGTGAATTGGAAAAGTAGATTTTCGGGAAGCATTGGCAATCACACAGGATGTAACGAGCAGCTGTGTCTCCCACAGCACTTTCTCAGATGTTTCAAGTATAACCGGCTATCCTGATCTCCTAGAAACAAAATCATTGTGTCAGGAGTCTCAGTGCACACTGACATAAACATGAAGATTTTCCTAAAATAGCCATCTGAGCTGTAGTTGTAGGTATAATTAGAGCTAAACAAAAATGGAATTAAAGCAATTAATTGAGTAATTCATGTCTAAATATATTTTACACTGACTCAGCCCAGATTTATCTTCAGTCTAGAGCTTCATTACAAGGATCCATTTCACATTATTTTCTTAGAGAATTCAATGTAGCAAAATTATCAAAACACAATTCTTCATCATGCTGAAGTACCCTCAGATATACTAAATAAAACCCTAGCTTTTCACTCACTATCACATAATAAAAGTTTTTGTGAAAGTCTGTTGTTATTTCCTTGTTTCCCTGGAAAATTTAAGCATGATTGAAACTGGGAAATAGCCTACTGAGAACTATATTCATCTTTGAGTGTGAAATAAAGGGACTTATTAGAAGACAAACTCACTGTTCATGGTGTTTACAACCACCTCCCAGTCTAAGGCCTCTGAGGCTGAAAGAGGTCATTTTGGAATCAAAGAGCCTAAATTTCTTTTAATATTTTGCCTTTATGTGGATATGGCCTTCCATCAAATATCACATGTTGAAAACATGGTACAAAGTGCAGCCACCTTGGGAGTTGGCAGGACATTTAATAGTGGTGCCTCTAGGACTAAAGTGTAGCTAAGTGATCAGGGTACAGCTAGGGCTAGATTGTAGTTCTGAGATGGAATAGTTACCTACCAGACACAAAGCTTGGATTTTACCTCAACATTGAAAATTAGTGAAAAGAATTTAAAAGGGATGAGGCTTAATGTGGTTGACCATTAAAGCTATTGTCCTCAAAAGAGATAAGTTTCTTTATACCTAGCCAGAGTCTGTTATAGGGTATGGACTTTATTTATAGATAAATTAATAAGATGGAGAATTCACCATGGTATATATTACCCTAGGAAGTAATGTCAAACATAATGAATCAAAGAGTGTATAGTCTGTTCATACTTTTAAAGTACATTACAGAAACTTCCAAATGTGATCTCATTCAAGTTCAGAGAGGAAGGATTAGTGCGGTGGAAGACTGGGTTAATTTTTTCCGATTAATGAAACAAACAGACAGACACAGGGTAAATTGTGAGGTAAGGAAGGCTGTCTTCCCTCACAGTTCTGTTCCCCTACCCACATCCCAGCATGTTAGAGATCACTACAGATGTCACATAAGTGAGAGGTCACATGTCTAACAAGAAACCAACATTATTTCAAGACTTACGCTTGACATTTAATACCAAGTAACTCTAGCAAGATCTGGGTGCCCATGAGTTCTGAGCTACTACTTTCTCATTCCATCAGGTCTGCAATCCAGGAGATAACTGGATGACAAGACACTCAGAGAGAATATTGTTGCTAGCATTCTGATTAGGCAGAATCAAAGGGCTACCTCACTAAAATGTCAGCACTCCCTCCATGCCTTGCCTTTACATTCACCTAATAAACAGAGCCTCAAAGGTCCATCTATGTGTGTAGTCATCAAAGGAAAAAGTGTATGGACGTGTGGATGTAAGTGCATGCATGAGTATTGTGTGATATGTTGCTGAGAACATAGTCGCACCCAGAGAAGCTAAATAAGAATCAAGTCGAAGCCTGGAAAACAGACATGATTGAGAACTCCTCACGGGTGATTTTAATTGCAAACTTAAGTGAAAGGGAGGCAGGGCCTAGCAGCAAATTTGTAACTGCTTCCATCCCTCAGTTTTCATTTAAAAAGTACCCACTTTGTTGTAAAACACCATTTCTTCCCTCGTTTTATGATTATTCTTTCCTTTTTTGTTCATATTAATTGAGCAAAATAATGAGTGTCCTGTGCCTTTTGACTTGTATGTTCTAACTATGTTCAGCTCCATCCTACCTCTTGTTAACTAATACCCCTGTACTTTCATATCTTTTATATACAGTTTCTATGCATGGGATCAAATGTACAAAGTCTATTGTTCTGAACCTGGCTTATTTGTCAGTATGCTACTCTCATCCACCTACCTTTAAATGATGAGATTTTGTTCGTTATGACTGAGTAATATTCCCATGTATGTATGTTGTCTCTGTGTGTATCTTTATGCACTGTCTGTGCCTGTGTCTGTGCCTGTGCCTCTCCCTCCCCCCCTGAGTGTGTGTGTGTGTGTGTGTGTGTGTGTGTGTGTGTGTATCAGAATTTTTAGCTGCCAGCCATTTCGTAGGCACATAGACTAATTATAAATTTAGGTCAATGACGAAAGGCTTTGTGATAGGCACCTCTGTTGTGAGTCACCTTAGATTCTTCTAAATGAATATCTGTATTGGTATGTGTTGGTATTTCCTTTTTTACCAACTTCTCTTTCTCTGACATATTGATCAGTCTCAGGCTTTCATCATCTACATGCCAGCGCTGACTGTAGTTCCTTTTCTTTAATACTGCAGACAAAGACCATTGGTTTGGCTCAGAGATGGGCCTAGGAGCAGAGTCCCCCTTTCACCCAAGACATCTGACAAAATTAGCATGGACCTGCAAATAAAAAACCACAAGAAACAAGAATTTTGAATTTTAAATGAAAAAGTGGTTCTGGTAATGAACATGAGAGTAGAGAATGCACACACTTCAGAGTGCCTATGGTACTTCTAGCAAAATCATCAAAGGAAAGGATGATTCTACACAGAATTTGGAAGATTCTGGCTTAAGAGGAGGCAGATATGACACGGGGGGGGGGGGGGAAGCTATTTGAATTACAGATTAAGCACCAGAGAGGAGAGATTCTCACAAAAAGAGACCCTGAATCAAGATACCCACAACCAGCACACTTTTGTGTGGAAAGTTCTTAGGCTTGTCTGAGACACCAGAGATAGCACTAGGAAGAAGTTGAGGTTAGACCTCAGAGAGTTGCATCTGTGTCCACATGGGCAGCTTGAGAAACCCTGTAGCATGAGTCCTGGGTGAAGTGCTCCTGAAGATCCTGTCAAGAGTACAGTGAATTCTCAGCTCAAATCTACTTGGAATGGTCAACAACAACAACAACAACAACAACAACAATAAAGCTAGTATCAGAAGGGTCCAACTGTTTGATACCTCTGACGAACTAAACAAAGCATGGCACTTTTAAGATGTGAAAAATACCACTCACCAGCAGTCTAACGTTCAGTGTCTAGCATGCAAGCAAATGTTCCAGGCACACAAAGGACCAGGAAAATGGGATGATAATGGAGAAGAAAATAGAAAGGAAGAGAATGGCCTCCCCTGTGCCAACTGCAGACTCTTTTGTCTGCCAACAGGTCATTGCATCCTCAGAACCATGTTCTTATAGTCTTCAAATATCTTCCCTCCACCTACCTTTGCTCCCAACAGGAGTATCAGCCACAGACCAATTGAAGAACTGCCTTCTCTTATTGGTGCCCTTAGAAATTGCTTATTCATGCACAGTCACATACTTTTATTTACACACAGCAGTATCAATAACACCTGGCACTTTGTCTTATAGCCAACCTAGTGTAGATTTGTCTGGAGTCTATGTCAACCAAAAGCTGTCCCTAACACAGTGATCCAGACCAAGGTCTGGGTGTGCTCAACATCTAAGGCTGGACATCTTTATCTGAAGCATGCACACATCTGCAATGATGTACCCACCATGCCTAAAGCCTTTTATAAAACTCTGGGTACTGAGCTGTCCCTCTACCTCCTCAAGAGGGAGCCACACCCTCTCTCTTATCAGTCATGCCTATGAATTAAAGAGCCTGGATTCCTTTACTTAGAAATGTATTTACTCCAATCTTGCTCATACCACTTACTTTGTGGTCTTGGGAGATTAATATTTCCTGTAAGCTCCTCCTCTATGCAAGGGATAGAGGAGGACCCCCATCTAGGGATGTCTACAGAAACTAAACGAGTAGATGAGGGTATACCTAGAATTCCGTAGGTGGTAACCACTTTAGCTTCTCAGTTTTGTTTTTCTTTTGCACAGTTGAGGACTGAGAATAAGTGGCCACTCACCTCATTAAGAAAATAACAAAATTTAGTATGTTTGTTGGTTAGAAACAATTAAAATAACCCTCCTTTAAAGAGGGATACTTCATGAAATACCTCGACAAGTTTACTATGTTATCTTAATTTGTAATCTGTTTAATATCACTTTGGTCCTGTAGTTTTATTATTTCACATATAATTCCCTTAGAAGTTGTGAATTATATTTGACCCTTGGAATTTACTGGACCTTGGCTTTTTCTTTATTTTGGGTATACCATGTCTCCATTTCCCTTGTTAACTCTAGGACAGTACCATTGTAACAGGCATTTAACTTGCCCTCAAGGGAAATGCACAAGAAAACTATCCTATTAATTTTGTTCATATTTTTAAACATGAGTAATTCACAGATAGTTTTCATCTCAGACAGAAATGAGCTCTGCTGAACATAAAGACACTAAATTAATACCCTGGATTCTTCCAGAGTCCTGTATATCAAATGTCTTTGTTTCTTTTAGAACTGTTCCTAACACAGGACTCCACAATCTAGTGCATTTCTGCAATTCTCCTTTAAGATGTATGCAGAGAATCTTTAACATGAAAAAAAAAAGCCAAATAAAACTTCACGTTACAAATATGTGTGTAACATACACACACACACACACACACACACACACACACACACACACAGAGACAGAGAGAGAGAGAGAGAGAGAGAGAGAGAGAGAGAGAGAGATTTTGCATTCACTTCACTGCTTCCCCTTTCACATGCATAGAAACTTACAATCCTCTAGGCAGAAGGTTTCATTTGACATACAATTTTAAATGCTGTAAAAGTGGAGTGAAAATCCAGCATTTGCATTGTTCTCTGTTACTGTTTAAATGAACTTTAGTTAACACAGAGCAATGGGATTCTTTGCACGCAGACACAATTTGTTCTTGTTTGCTCCCCACTGCTCTCAGGAGCTTCTTCTCTTTTCATTTCTTGTTGGTCTCCTTCAATAGGAGTGTCTTAGTAGAGATTTCAGCATACATGGAAGAGAACAAAGACAGGGAACCTGTAGTAATGAATGAAACTCTAGGGCTACAAAATAGCAGAGAGTGCAAGAGGAGCTAGGCATGAACCAGCACTGGCCATTGCACACAGTAAGGTGGTTAAGGGCAGAGGTGCAGAGGCTTTGAGGATTTCTGTAGTTCCCAAAACCATGGCTCCAGTGACAAAAATGCATTTACAATTCTGATTCTCTATTTCCAAAGCCTGTCCTCTACAGGACAGAAGGAATGATCATACCTGTATTTGCTTAAAGGAAGTTTCTTTAGGTAGGACATAACTACAATACCCCAGCATCAGGGAAAAAACCCAACAAGTTTCTAGATGACATCATAGAAACTGAGATGTCAGCAATATATTCTCTCCCATTCTGCATATTTCTAATGCCCCCATTCCCTTGCCAGTATCCCATTTGTTTCCAAATTACCATAACATTAAAAAAAAATACAAAACTATGGACAGTGGGACTTTCCTTAATATCATTGCAATTTCTCAGTTGCCTCTGAAACGTTCCGGCATGAGACTTGTTTGTAGTAAGGGCAGATCTACACTGAGCCATTACATCACTTGTAGAGTTCATGATTGTCTGGTACTGAAGATACCACAAGATAGGAAAATAAAAGATTAGAAATTCAGAGGCAATAACCCTCAGGAGAAAAACAGAATAAAAACATGATATAAAGAAATATTATAAACATATATTTCATATATATTATATATTACGTTATATAGATAATAGATAGATAGAGATAATAGGTAGATGATAGACATATGATAGCTACAGATAGGTGAAAGATGATTATGATGATAGGTAGATACATAGATAGATAGATAGACAGACAGATAGATCGATAGATGAATCAGGTCACCACACCAGTGTCTCCTTCTCACTGTTCTCCTATGACTTCACTTACATTTAACTTTTCCCTCAGTAAAATCGTAAGTTGGAGAATTCAAGGCCAAAAGTAAGCCATGTCATGTTGACATCAAGACTATGTGGGCGGGTGGTACAGCTTCCTGATTCAAGAGCATCACTCCAGATGAGAACTGACAGGAAAAACACTCTTCAAGCAGATACTTCCATTACAGAGTCTGGAGCTCAGTCTGAATTCTATACCCATCACCTTCCTAACAATGTTTCCCACAAACTCCCAGTTAAAACTGACAGCATGGAAGCAAGAATTATGAATGAGACAGAGACCAAGTAGAGAGAATAGAAACAGAGGGAAGGAAACAGAGTCATGAGATTGATAAGTGACTCCAGGAGCATTTGCCTCAGGAAATAAGAACCAGGAAGTAACAGGCAGCTGCAATCCAGTGGCTGGGATACCAAGCTGAGAGACAGCAACAAGACTCCCCATCTTTGGTCAGATTGCAGTTCTACTCTCCTACACAAGAAACAAGCCACAGGCTTTTGTGAAACACATTAGAAACAGATGATGCTCTCACCAAAAGAGAGCTCTATTCCTCCCTCACACTCAATCCTAAGATCTGGTAACATGTAGCCCTGCCTGGTAAGCAGTTTCAAAGAAACTGTGAACAGAGGAATAGGAAATGAGCCAATTACCTCTTATGATCACCCTTTTAAAGCAAGAGGAAATGAGTTCTTTCTAGCAGACCCTATTCAATGGGTTCCAGACTGCTTCCAGCCCACACTATCCTCTGTAGTTATGAAAACACATGCTACACAATTGGGCTTTATAAACTAAAAGAGTAAAGTTATCTTTTGGGGTTGCTCTTAATGGGCTTTACTGGAATACAAAAGAATGATAAAGAATGACAAGGAAATATATCACATACCCAAATCCTTGGAAACTCTCATCAAGAGTTAACTAGTTGACTTTAGATAAAAAGACCTGATACCCTATAAAGTGTATATTCATGGAGAAAACGTCTGTTTGGTTCATGATTCAGAGGAATACTCAGTTTATGGCATCAACCAAGAAGCAAAGAAAGGAAAATGCTATCCTCAGTCCCCCTTTAATTCAGTCCACAAGCCCTGTCCATGAGATGGTCTGGCCCTCTTTCAACACTGGTCTTCCCTCCTTTGGTAACTCTTTCTGGAAACATCTTTGCAGATATTTCCAAAGTCTATTGCACTATGTTCTAGCTGTTTTTAAGTCAGTCAAGTTGACAACTGAAATTACCAATCACAGGCCTTTTAAATAAATGATGGGCTTTGAATTTAGCTAAAACACGATTGATACCTGACAATCCATCATACATCGTTGGTGAGATTGCCCAATAATAGCCTAGCAGGTATGCCCTCTTGAAGCAAAATAGACCCCCAGATACTATGTCTCAGGTACCTGAGTGCAAAGCCTTCCTACGAGATTAATGGAGGCCAATTGATAATCAAGGTTCTGATGGCTATCTCTGGTTGTCAACTTGACTATATCTGGAATGAACTACAATTTTGAAATGGAGGGCATGCTTTTAATCCATCTCTTGAGGCAACATGGCTGTGAAAATTTTTAGGCTCAAGCAAGATAGTACTCTCCTTTAATCCAAAGAGACTAAGGCAAGAAGATCTCTAACACAGTGGCTATCCTGGGACAGAGAAAGTTCCAAATCCATTTAGTACATACCTTTAATCTGGGACATGCCTTCTACTGGAGGCCTACATAAGGACAATGGAAGAAGGAAGACTTCTTCACTTGCTTACACTTACTTGCTAGCACATCTATTAAAACCTGTTTCTTCAGGATTCTAGCTTATACAGAAGACCAGCTGAAACAACTAGCCTCATCAGACTGGGCAACTACTAGATTCTTGGACTTCCCACTCACAGGAGCCCAAATTTTTTGGTTAGTTGGACTGCAGACTGAAAGTTATTACAATAAATCCCCTTAATATAGAGAGATATTCCCTAGATTCTGCTACTCTAGAGAACCCAGAATAATAGAGTCATCATAGGAGAGAATGATTTCTGCAAACATTGATTTCTCATTTTTATGTGTTCACTTATATATCACCAGCTAATTGAAGAGACCTATCTGTCCCCTTTACCTCTACAGAAAGAATCATAGCAGGGGTGTGTTCTAATGCAGTTTCTGTCTTCCCAAAACCACATTACAAAAGGCATACTTTCCAACATTAGCAATAAGCACGATAGGCTCTGGATAGACCTGGAATGCTGTATAAGATTAAACATCAAAAAGAGAGATGTTCATTCCTTTGAAGTTGTTTTAACCATAGGAAATTTTGACATGGCAAAGAAAAAAGGAGAAATCCCTGTGGGGCCAGGAGCTTGCTATCTCTGAACAGTATTGTACCTGACTATGCACAGTGCAGAATGAGGGGTGCAAGTTCACAAGACAGCTGTCAACATGGAAAAACCAACTCAGACGTATGAAACTCACGAGAGCCTGGCACAGGAGGGGAAGAGGCAGGAAAGACACTTCAGTGTGGAAAGCTGCACAGACTGAGGTGTCAGCTGCATCAAGCACTGGACGTTTACAGTTAGTTCTGTAGTTCATTCTCTCTGAAAGGATAGAAGGAAGCTACAAAAAATGTATGGTAACTTAACAGACTTTTACTTAAAGACTGAATAAAACACATGTCTAGACTCCAGCTGGTAAAATGTATAGAGTGAGTGTCTCTCTGCATGGTCATGTAGGAATCCTAATGGGGGGATTCAAGACTGCCAAGCATAAAACGGGAATCCGTGAACAGTTCATAGAGGACTTGGCTTTGTGAGTATTCTACCAAAGAGAATAATAAATGGAAAGTTTCAAGAGATTTAATCTAAAATGGCAGAAGACGGGAAAGGGACCACATTGCTAAGCCACATAAACTTTGACATTCAAAGAGATGTGAAGAAAGTGGGAAAAAATGAAAGGGGAAGAAAGAAAGGAAGTATGAAGACCAACAATGTAGAGAACCTTTTAAAAAGATGCCATTCATCCCTAAAAGGAGGGGAAGGTGTCACTGCCAAACGTCATTTTAACTACCAACCCTCTTAGCTACCACCTTACAGCCTGACCATTGCCATGTGTGGTTTATTCAGACAACACATTTCATATCTATAAAGATAGCATCAAACTTGATCCTCACCGCTCTCAAATGCAAGTCCTCATCTTAGTCATTTGTTCCTTAAATATTCCATTTTCATATTTTTCCTCCTTCCTTTTCAAGCACAAATTTTAAAGGAGAATGGAATAAGCAGAGAGTTAAAGGGGGGTTAATGAGAGTGGAAAAACTCTGCATGCTGTGTCTCATCCCTCAAACTGCAGAGACCGGCACAATCAGTGGCATTGTCTGCAGCCCCAGGTTGCTGTCTGTTGGTACCTGGTGATGAACTATTCTCTTTTTACTGCATAGCCTCTGTGCAATAGAGAGAGCTCTTCAAACTTTGGGACGACTTACTCATGGCATGCTCATCACTGCCATTCATACCACAAGGACTTACCAAAAAAAAAATAAAGATAAGTGCGGTGTCTGTTTATAGTGTTTTGTTTAGATGTAGATAAAAGAGAGGAATGAATGGCAAGAGAAAGATCTAGTTAAAAACTGTTCAGTGCATCAAGATTTTAAATCCAATGAGCACAGTCATATCCTGTGAGTAACATGGTTTCTGCAAATACAAGGTTGAGTAAAATCTGTCTGAACCACTAAAAGATTGCATGAAGTACTTAACCTATGGTCATTTCTTCTGAGTCCATTTCTAATGATCTTACCCTCTACACAAGCCAATTTCTTATTGTACCCTAATTGTGAATAAAACTCTTGTGCAAATATAGGCAAACTATATCCATCAGTATCAGACACTGGTTGTGCATCCTGAATTAGGATGTCCACTGCATGTTGTATGTCTACATTTGTAATACTTTCATTAATTACTTTTCTGTTGCTGTGATAAAATACCCTGACCAAAATAGCAACTTGAAGAAGCAGGTTTATTTTGGCTCACAGTTCCTCAGGGCTAGAGACCATAATGTCAAGAAAGGCATGCAATGGAAACAGGAAGCCAGAAGATCACATCACCACCAACATATTGGAAGCAGGGTGAGATAACATGAAGTAGGGTGAGACTACACACCCCAAAGCCTATCCCTAGTGCAGTGTTTACTGCATCACTGATGGAACTCCTGAAGATTCCATAATCTCCCCAAACATCATCACCAACTACTTGTATTTAAACACGTGTTCACATATGTAAGCCTATGAGGGACATTTACTTTTTTCAAACCATTACAAGAGCTGACTGCAAATGTGTCCAAGAAATAAATAAAAGAATACCCAGAGATGCTAACAGTGTCACTTAACGTCAGATCAACAGGCAGAGACAGGAGTTGACAAAAATTCCATACATTTCCTATATCACACCCATTTATTGCAAAAGTTTCTTGTCTTTTGAAAGACTGGTTCTCCTCTCTATGAACTATGGCATCCAAGCACCTCAGCGAGGTCCATGGTCTGTGAGATCTATGATCTCTCTCTTCCTCTGGTCCTAAGATCTGCAAAATGACTCTTTTAGTCTTCACCTGTTTTCAAGTCAGACCTCATATAATGATTGTTGCCATGCATAAGGAAAAGTGAACAGATTTATAAAAGTGTAATGTAGTCTTTCTTCAGCCACATAAAAATGATTACATTTACTTACTGTGTGTGAGCACACGTGATACCTACCTCATGCATGTCGAGATCAGACGGCAACATTTTGAGATCAATACTCTTTTCACCATTAGGGTCCCAGAGATCTAATGAAGGTCATCAGGCTCAGCACACGCCTTTGCCCCCAGTAAACCTCTGTTGTTACTGTATGATTTTTGTAAATATTCATCTATATCTATAAATATAATCTATATCACTTTACAAAGAAAGTTGTGTGAGTCTGACTTCCTGGAATGTTGGAGCCCAAGGCTCCCATGATTTCATAATGCTGTGTCAGCCGCAGTCAGGTGACTTCTGACTGTTTTGATGTTAGTGCTAAGAGTGTCTCAGAGGGAATTATCTCAGAGGGAATTATCTCAATTTATGCTGGAAATCTGACATAGCATTGTCTTAAAAAGACACTTAAATGCCACTTTTGTTTTAGAAGCTTAAGCAATTCCTGCTAGAATAATTACAATCAAAGCGCATCAAATGTTCTCTCGACTTTCAGTTTGTATATATTCTCAAGTATTTCATCTGCATTTGCCCCTTCCGTGAATTCCCACACTCAGCAGAACAGCATTCCATTCTGAAAGCAACTTTTATATTTATTGTTTCAATTGAACTTCCAGTGCCAGACATTTTTTATGCAATGATGTCAATCAAGATCCAGAAAATTATCAAAAACTAAGGATCTTGCCTGGGAAGTTAATCTTGACACCATGTCTCCCCTCAGAGCTTCCAAACAGGTCTTAGCAGTGAAAGCATTGCTTCTAACAAACCCCAATGGTGAGAAAATATAGTAGGAATTCTAAATTGCAAATTATCCCAACCTTCTCTGCTCAAAGAAGGGTGCAATACAAGCAAAAAAGTACATTTCCAACCTTTGAAATCAAATGCTTTAAGTGTTTAATGCATTTGACTCAATTTAATAGTTTGTTATTATTAATATGCAAATATGCAGCAGAAACTCAATAATGAAATCATGTGATCCACAATTGCAAACAGATGAACTAGCTGGTCCCCCTATCCTGCGCTCTCTAATACACACTTTACCTATAATGAAGTAAAGGGGACCCCATCGTGGAGGGGCTGCCTCCACATGAATTAAGATGTGGGATCATTAATAACTCTGAATTTTAGAGACATTAGTTTACAATTGATACACCAAACAATATATTACATGTTTCACAACTTCCCACAACTCCTAAGTGTCCCCCATTGTCTCTCTCTACCTCAAAGACAACCCAAGCTTTCTCCTGTCTTACACGTTAAAATCATTCTTGTGAGCAGCTTCTTCACATACAGAATCATTTTTCTTCTATATCTATCTTTAAAGTACTGTTTTCTTAAAAAAATCTCATATTAGTCTCTCCTTCCTATATCAGCTCCTCCCAGGAGCCTTTTGGGGCACACCATGGTGTCACCTGGCTTCAATCGCTCACATGATTGTAATTAGATGCCAGATTCAGGGAGACTGATATCTGCCTGTTTCTGTGGTCATCTTTCTTAGATCCCGACATGCTATCTTACTCACTGCAAGTGTTTTCTTTAACTATTCACTTTCTTTTTGGCTTTTCATATGCAATGGTAAAATAAGGAGAAAATGAAAACTGATAGTCTTCCCGAGCTAGAGTGCTGTGTACAGTAAACTAAACTACTCCCGTATATTTTGTTTCTGAAAAAAGTAAACAAAATTGTTCTGAAAACCATTGTCAAGAGACTATAGCCAAAGTAAATCCACGGGCTTCATCAACTTTCAAGAGTGTGAGTCAATTAGTGCACAGGGTAGTAGAGCTACACAGACTTGATACAGCAGGAGATCCTTCCAGTAGCCTATAACTTAGGGCATGGGGGACACACTTGGTGAAATGACTATTTGAAGTACCATGCCAACAGACTTGGTGCTCAGGGTGAGGAGCTTTCCCAGAGGTCTGTTTGTTCCAACTGTGCCAGTTTTGTGATAGTCTTGAAAGGAGGATTTCCAATCGCAGCTGGGAGGTGTGAGAGCACAACCATCAGACCTGCTAAAGGTCAAAGCACAGACTACTGCAGAACTCATCACCTGCAAGCCACAGACTACTGTAGAACTCATCACCTGCAAGCCACAGACTACTGCAGAACTCACCACCTGCAAGCCACAGACTACTGCAGAACTCATCACCTGCAAGCCACAGACTACTGTAGAACTCATCACCTGCAAGCCACAGACTACTGCAGAACTCATCACCTGCAAGCCACAGACTACTGCAGAACTCACCACCTGCAAGCCATGACATCTCCCTACTACAGAACTTGGTTGAAAATTAAGAAGGAATTTGTAATTGCCTCAAAGAACAGATTTGTTTGGGAATTCCTTGTAAAATCTCTCTATTCTGGCCATGTGGGATACTGCTCTGGACTGCCCTGATTGCATACACCTGAATGACAATTCCCTAAATAATTGCAGATACCCTTTACCTCCCTGTCAATCTTTCCTCTGGTTAATGGTAACTAGGACATTTTCTTTCAGAGACTGTGCAAGAACTCAGCTGGGCTTTTAAGAGATAAACTCACAGTGAGTCAAATGCCAAGAGCTGGGGTGGGATTTGGGGTTTGGGATGATGCCTGTGGCTGGCTTTCTTTCTTTCTTTCTTCCTTTTTCTTTTTCTTTTTTCTTTTTTCCTTTTAGGAGTCCAAGTCATTAGAAACAGAGGTCTAGACCATGGTTAGACCCAGAAAGCTAGTTGGTTGACTTAAAGCTTTAGGATGATCTCTGAATATCATACAGGTCCAGGTTATACCTGACTCTTCCCAGAATCCTATTACTTTTGAGTCCTGGTACTTTTCTTACACACAAAAGAATACTCTTCAGAAGATAATTTGTTTCAAATGGCACATATTATGGAGTATAAGAACTTAGCTAGTGGAATCCTACGTAGTACATGTCTGTGAAATCTCTCCATGCCTTAAAGATGGGATTGATCATCGTTCACTTCTATATAAAACAAATCTAAAATTAAACCATTAAGTGATGTATCAAGGCCAACACGGATTGACAAGTGAGTCACCTGCCTGAGATTTTGTTATGATATCAGAAGCCTTCTGCCCCAGAATTGTCATGCAAGCATTTGGTTGCTGGAGTAACAAGGTAGATGCAACCTTGAACTGAAATCATCTGGTGTGTAAGAAAGCAAGTATGGTCCACTCACCAGGAAGGCAGAGAAAGTGCTAAGGCCAACACAGCTCATGACCAGTCCTATGCCTGAACTCCAAGGCTCTCGGAGAGGTGACCTTTCAGTCCTGTTTTCTGCTAGGATGAGCAAGTGAGTGATGAGAAGCACAATCCTCCCCTGAATGAACAATCAACTGGGAACCATGGTGTCACCCCAGGCAGGCCGTGAGGAGTGAGGAGGAGAAGATACAGACAGACAGCTACTGTCATCTCCACTGGTCAAAAGGGAGAGATATGCTTTTTCCCGGTTTCCACTCTTTGTTTTGTCTCCTTTGAAAATATTCATCTTTCATGATACAGTATACACATATATGCACAGACGCCCATGCACATTCAGACTGCCACGTACAAAGATATCCAGTTACATACCTATAGCTTATGCCTCCTCTTGCTGCTATTTAGAAGACCAAAAGGATGCTTACTTATGAGCATGAAAAAAAAATTAAGTACAAGCTGGAGAGATGGTTCATTGGTTAAGAGCACTTACTACTCTTTCAGAGGATCTGAGTTCAGTTTCACAGTAATCTTAATATTAGTTCTGGGGACTTCAAGACCCTCTTCTGGCATCCACATGTACTGTGTGCATGTGGTGCACATAATGTTGTGCAGTCTTCCCACCATCCCATAAACACAAATAGATAAACACTCTTCTTAAATACATATACAAGTGATACAGTTTCAAGTTGAAAATTGTGTATAAAAGGGAAGACTTTCCATGCTCCACCCATTCTGTTTTTTCAAGCCACCTACTAATTTATCCAAAGAGCATTTTTATAAGGACAATTGAACAAGCTTAAAAGTACTTTGTTAACACATTTGTCTTCTTAAGAATTAAGGTGAGAAGGTAGGTACTACATGTGGAACCTGTGGCTTAACAGGGACTGGGACGCAAGAGAACCTAGCAACAGCCATGCGTATAGCATCCCACACTGCAGCTGTTAGAAATGTCAAGAGCATTTCATGAAAACACTACCACTCTTCAGGGTAGAACTATGTTTAGAAAATCTGAAAATAGCAAATGAGATCCAGTAAGGCTGGATGGAAAACTAGAAACGTGCCGAACTATCTTCAAGGTGGATATTTTCTCCTCATGCTCCTCAGTGCATTAGAAGTCACATCCAAGGGAGTACCTGTGCATGATTCCACTCCTACAGGAAGAGTCTCACTGATCCTGTTGAATACAGAGTTCCCAGTAAAGAAGATACATAAGAGCGGCACATAAAACTCCTGTGCAGGCTCCAGGGGATGTCTGCTTGCAGGAGTCAAATCCAGCCTCCCACACACTCCTGCTACCTGTGATAGGGTGGCTGCCTCCCTTAGGAGCTAAAGATAGAACTGCTATGTGCTTCAGACACTGTGGTTTCCTAAAAATGGTTACACCAAGAAGAGTTAGAGACTGCCACATAGGGCACACATGTCCCTCAGCACCGTAGCTCTTATGGTCACTGTTGCACATGTCTTTCGAAATGGAGGTTAAATCTGTACACTGTGACATTACATCTGCTGAAGTAAGTGCTTCCAGTGATGCCATTTAGGGAAAAGAATGGTGTAAAGGGCCACATGTGATGAGTGGTTCTTTTCTAACATCTTATATATCTGCATGAATGTGTCCAATCACAGGTAGTCTATACAGAACCCCTGAGAACTAACTCTGGTACCCTGTGCATCTACATTTCCACTCCAAGATGAAAAAAGCCAATCTGAGCCAGGAAAACGTCACCAACTTCAGGCTCAAGTGCATGTTGGTTGGAAAGAAACTACTTGGAGACAGGTGTCTGGAACAACAGCAATAGCAGAAGATACAATACTTCAATAGTCCTTAAACATGTTATGGGTAGACGAAATCTCAGATATGGAAGAGGAGAATATGCCACACACCAGGGAACACAAATTCACTCATGCAACCAGAAGTTCAGCTTCTTTCACAAACTCTTCCACTTCACAGGTTATGCTGAGAAACTTCCTAGAGTAAGTGCTTCCACCTCCCAATACAGGTTGGTGCAGAAGTCTGAATAATTTATGAATGGCTATAGCTCTGTCCAATAGTCTGTGGGTGGAAAAGTATCATTTGTGAGTAAAGAGGGGGCAAGAAAGGCATGAAGACACAAATCTCATAGAGAATGCTATCCAGGCTTTTAAGAGAGAGGTAAGCCAGACTGAGAAACTTCAGAAGACAGAATTTGAAGCTCTTCCTGGGGGGTGCCTTTGATATTATGATGCATTTAAAGATTCATTTGTTTATGGATCTGACGAGATACAGATCCCCAATATTTTAAAGTCTGGGCCACTTTGTACAGCAGCTCCTCCAGTTTGCACAGAAGTGGTTTTGTTTGGTGTGTGTGTGTGTGTGTGTGTGTGTGTGTGTGTGTGTATTAAGCTGAAGAAACCTGGCAAAATCAAAAGTTAATATTTTTTGTATAGTTAAGTTTGTGTGTATGTACATGTTTGTGTGTCACGGAGTCCTCTTTTATTTAATTTCTTTTGCAGCTTGAAGACAACTTTATTAGCATTAAAAAAAATATCCTGCACAGAAAAGCTGTAAATCTTTACAGCTGCCTGGAGAAAGCAGATGGAGAAAAAACGTGAAAGAAGCCATGTCATTTGGGTAAAGCCAGCTTGAGGTCAGCCACAAGGCTGCAAGGGGTAATGTGGAGGGAGAGGAGCTTTGGAGAAAAATACAGCACAAAGTGTTAGGAGAAACATCTTAGAACAGACACAGAAAACAGAAAAGGAGAAATCTCACATTCTTCGTAATTCAGAAAAGCAGATGTATGTAGAAAGCTGCATGCCTGTGGTCCTGTAGGGTGCCGGGCTAGGGGGTTAGGAATTCTGGGAAGGACAGTTGCATTATCTCATTAAAGGCATAATCATTTCACCTATCTAGCATGGCTTAAGATGAACCTGAATTCCTAGGGATGGTCTCTGTTTCTGAAGAGGTGGTGTCTTGGCCTGGTGATTAACCATCCAGATGGAATGTTAGGTCTCTACTCAAGACCAGAAGGAAAAGCTTTACCTTACTGGGCTTTGCTGCTATGGGTATATCATTCTCTGAACAGGAGGAAGTGAAGGATTCTAATACATGTTGTACATGCTACATTTTGTAGCTGTACTTACTACTTGATCCAAGTAGTTTATGGCCACACATTTGCTAAGTATAAATCTTTGCTTTCTTCTTTGTGAGTTGAGTCTTTATTTGAAAACTGAAGGTTCTAACAGGATCTCACCAAGGCATAGCATGCATATATATATATATATATATATATATATATATATATATATATGAAGCTGCTTAGAATAATATCTTAAAATTCATGTGGAAAGTTTTAATATCATCGGAAACCTCTGTCATGATTTCATCCAAAGGCTTTGAAGACTTGATGTCCCAGTGTAGGGGAACGCTAGGGTGGTGAGGTGGGAGTGCATGAGTATGGGGGAGCACCCTTGTAGAAGCAGTGGGAGGGGAGAATGGATAAGGGTTTGTGGAAGGGAAACTGGGAAAAGAGATAACAGTTGAAATGTAAATAAATAAAATATCCAATAAAAATATACCCCCCCCCAAAAAAAACCCAGTAAAGTTATGCTAGAAAAATACTAGATGGTTTTCAATTTCCTCTGGTGTTGAGTAAGAAGAGCTGTGTAAATAAATAAATGGATAAGTATATAAACTAATAAACCCACAGCTCAATAAACTCAGCTCTATGTTTTCCTCAGAGTGCATTCAAGC
This sequence comes from Rhynchomys soricoides, assembly GCA_019843965.1. Taxonomy (NCBI): domain Eukaryota; kingdom Metazoa; phylum Chordata; class Mammalia; order Rodentia; family Muridae; genus Rhynchomys; species Rhynchomys soricoides. Next base: position 1,879,839 of record JADRCH010000044.1, on the reverse strand, counting down.
CACTTGTGAAGGAAAAGACAAAGGCATATACCTTTGAACATCATGAAGCAGGAAACAAGGCTTGATGGTCTGTGAGCATAACAGCACTTCACTTGGTAAAGTCAAAATCCTTTGACCTCTTCTGGTTTATTCTGCCCTCACATCTAATTGCTATGCAACATAAGCCTCCATTGTGTTCATGATAGAAACCGCAATGCAAGAGAAGCTGCAGTGTATCCATTTGCCTGTGAAAAATCTGCCACAGACTGAACCAGAGACTGGAGATTCAACTCCGTAACCTCCAACATATTTCTTAACAATGATACTTTCACATAAATCACAAAACTTTGTTAATTCTCCCCAATTGACGTAAATTACATTTATGCTATTTTTTTATGATTTTGTGGCTTTTGAATTTTCTCCAGTATTTAGGTTTTCTTTATCTTAAAAAAAAAATAATAATGGATGATACAGGTGAGCCATAGTTGAAAGGCATTTTAACTTGAAAGGCCATGGTGCCATGAACAATGTTCTGACAAAGTCATCAGTATACAGGATTAGGGACAAGGCTCCGCTTCCAGACTGTGTGAGGGAGAGTCTGTACACTTATTCAATCAGCGTTTCGATCTATCAGGAATATGCCTGGGTTGTGGGACTTTTGTGGAGAGGATACTATGAAGACCACAGGGCTCAATTCTAAGGCAAAACTGCATTCTCACCACACATGTTATATCACCTGTAAAAATGAATTCCTGAGCTAGGTTTATCTCCTCCAAGCGGGATCTGTGAAACTACCATAGGCAATACTTGTTGGAAATAATTTAAGTATGAGGTCTTGCCTAGAGACAAAAGCAGAGGACTGAAAACCACTTCAAATCCCCCAACTTCCCCTCATTTTGTAATTTAAATTCACAAGCTATACTGGCAGACTCATCAGCTGGTCAAATAATGAATCTATTTTTTATCTTGTCATGCCCTGTGCTAATGTAAGCCTAGCTCTCTTTCATGGAAATGAGAGCCTGGTGTCTTATCCAGCTGCACTGGACAGCAGTCGACTGCAGTCTGGACACAGAGTGACAGAGAGCTTCAATTTATAGACCTCCCTGCAAGTCCCACATTCCAGGTGACTACAGACCATTTCATATGTACATTCAGGGCATTTGTGTCTCAGTGCACAGATAAAGTCAATTTTAGCCAGCAATCACCTCTGTACATGCACACACACACACACACACACACACACACACACAAAACCACCTTGAATTAGATTAATTAATGTGCCTCTGTGGAAGGCAAAGTGGTTGCTAGGCTTGAGTAGTGATCAAAGGGCTTGAGAGATGAATGAAGGAGGTGTTCAGAACAGTAAAGATATCAGTATTTTAAGAGAACAAAAAATCCCTACTAAACACTTGTTCTGTTCACAGGACCTTGGGTTCTTCATAACAGACATGACCTGGGGTTTATGTTAGAATAAGCAAATTAAACACACACACACACACACACACACACACAATCCAGGCTTTACATAGGCTGATAGAGGAGATTGTACTACTTAGACACAAGAACAAAAACTGACTTCCTGACAAGGACAGAAATATATCAGGGACAAATCAGTAAGAAATATGGAGGCATTGCCATGGAGATGTGTTTTAACTTACCACTGTCTTCATGCTTCTTTGTGATTGTCCAACTTGTAAGGTAATTTTAATTTTAGTGTAATCTATATTTTAAAAGATGGCTACTTAGTCATTTTTTACGTGTGCATTTTTGTTTGCCCATGAGTGTGGGTATCTTCAGAGACATTAGGAAACTCTGGATCTTAAGCTATAGTGACTGTTGTGTGGCACAGACAGGGGTACTGCAAACTAAACCTGGGTCCTCTGCAGAGCCGGACTTTTCTAAATAGTATAGATTTCTCCAGCCAATGTAATGTACTTTTCAAGGGTTGACATTAGTCCCTCCCTCCTAAAGTATAAACTTTAGATTCATGTAATTCATTGCCAGACTGAAATGGTAACTTCTGGTTGTGTCATGTGATGTTTTCCTGAAGCAGACTCATGTAACGTTTTCCTGAAGCAGAACCATGATAGGACATGTGATATTTGGAGAGAGTCTAAGTAGGTTCCAACAAACATTGGTGACACACTTGCATTGTTGGTTGTGCAATGCTTCATTGGTCTCTGCTTCTTTGCTGATCTTCACTTTGTTGAGAGAGATTTGGCAGAGAACTTCTCCTGGTATTCTGGCTGGTTCTGGTTGCTCCCACCACCTGATGCCAATTCCATGAGGCCTGGTTGTTTCTGCTGGATCGTGCCACCATTGCTGATTTGTGATACTACTGAACTGGACTGGTGGTTTCCTGACACTACTGAGCTGAACTTTTGCTTTCCTAACAATATTGATCTGGACTGCTGATATCCTGACAGGAAGGATTGGAATCACACCCAAAGAACTGCTCTTAAACAGGTCCACCTCCCCATTGTCCTATTACCTATCCTTTAACCCCTACATTTGGACAGTGGGCAAAAGGGAGAGGGGTTGAAGCATTTAAGAAACCTTATTAAAGTAGGTTTTGAAAAATATAAGCCTACAACTCAGCTCATTGGCAGAGCAATGGTGGCCAAGCAGAATGAACTACAAAAGTGGACACACATCTCAAATGAACTTGCATAATTTCATACCTGATTCACAATGGATTTTAAGAAAATTTTAAACAATGACAATAGGGATTCAAATATGCCAAAAACCCATCACTATAAAAAAAACCAAGATCCCCCATGAATTTATAATGCCAATGATTCCGCTAAGTAAACCAGTGGTTACAGAAATTCTCATGTCATCTACCCTCTTTCACAACTTTTTTCTCTTAGGACACAGAAGGCCATTGGCCTCAACCTAGACAACTATAGACCTTGGATGAGAATGCCTGGGAAGAACATATAACTTGTGTCAAGGATGACAAGGCATTTATACTGCACAAAGGGCAGTGGAGACAGGGTGGAACAAACTCTATCTAGCAGGGATGTCATTGGTTTCTTTGGATGAGAAACGAGGTCAGAAGGAAACGGTGCATATAAAATATGAGCTTTGACAACAGAAGACTCAACCCAATCTCTAAGGCCAACCTACCCTTCTGCATCCCTTGCTCAGGCTCCCGGTTACTCCTCAAGCCTCGAGCTTGTAGCTCGGTTCAGTCTTGGTAGTTTAAGCATAGGATCTTAAAAATTTTACGTTCCCACTTCTAGACTCTCAAGGGTTTGGTTGCTAATTGTACTGCCCCATGTTTGGTCTCAATTATGAGCACATTTTCTAAGATTCAATGGGAAGCTGGAATGGCGAGACTTCTAGTCTGAGAGAATCTACTCTGTGCTTTTAGGGTTTATTTCAAGCTGATGGATCTCAAAATTGTCATAATTATCCTATTTTTTTTTTCTGAAAATTAGGTATTCAACTTCAGAATCCATATTCTAAAGCAATCTAAAAGGTAAATTTTGGAAAAGGAATGTGAGTGAATGCAGACATCTTATTTCCAATACATTGTTGCCTAGGTAACAAGCCCTATCTAAGCATTCTGAATTGGAAGGCTTTGCTCATCTATATTTGGGCATCAAATCTGCAATGAAGGCAAGTTTCCATGGTGCTTGTAATTACATAACTGGTTCTCAGTATTTTGGGGGAGGAAGTTGTATGTCATGTGGGTATATTTCAGGCTCAAATATATTAACCAATCAATCATATCACCAGGTTGAGAGTTTCCCACATTAAATTCTGAGATACACGTTTGCTGCTATTGTTACAAACAATTTAGTTTAAGGCCTTGAACTCAGAGTGGAGGTGGAGGGATTGAATAAAATGTTGGATACTAAAGTTATGGAGTTACCCTGTCAGCAGCCAAGGGCTCACAGCCAAGACTGATGCTTATACCCATGATGCAACCTTTTCCTAGAGAAACACCGGGTCTGTTTCCCACAGTGTTGGGGGGGGGGGGTGATGAGCTCTTGACAGCTGTATCTTCTTAGAAAGACTTGAACATATAGAAAATATATGAAAACCTGTTATATCTTCTACTGGTCAATTTACAAGCAACAATGTGTTGTCTGGACAGTTAGAAACATTGGTGGGTCTATCAATATGGTGTCTACCAAGTTATATCAGGCAGTATGAGTAGATTAATGATGAGTAAGAATATTCTACAGAACATCTATATCTGTTCAGCTGATTTAAAAATACAGCTATGATTTAACAAAAGGATGTCTTTTATGGACTGGACCGAGGCCCCCTACACATGTATGGCAGATGTGCAGCTTGGTCTTTATTTGGGTTCTCTAATAACTAGAGCAGGGGCTGTCCCTGATTCTGATGCCTGCCTGTGGATCCTGTTCCCTTAAGTGGGCTGTCTTTTCTGGCCATGGTGGGAGAGAATGTGCCCAATCCTGAAGTGACTTGATGTGGCAGGGTACCCAGTGGGGGCCTTCCCCTTCTCAGAGGAGAAGGGATAGGTGGGGGGAGGAGATGTCTGAGGAGGAGATTGGGAGGAGAGAAAGGAGTGAGGTTGTAATCAGGATATAAAGTGAATAAATAAAAAATAACCCCAAAGAATGATTACTTAGAAGCCTTAGTGTATATTAGTCTTGTGACTTTCCAGTGTCTCTCTCATCACCTATTACCGTCCTATGCATTCCAGGCTTAATCCAGATGGATTGGCATACATCACCACACCCATTAAATAGAAGGACTGCAGTCATTTAGGAGTCTGTCTCAATGTGTAACTTTCTGAGCATCCTGGAAACTCTGCAAATCTCTGCAAAACTGTTTCTCTGTGCTTGTGTGGTGACCACAAGTTATACAGGTTAGAGATCAGAAGTAAAGCAGTTTATAGCACTTACATTTTCAATCCCTTCATGCAAACATGGATGATTGTGTGTGTCTGTCTGTGTGTGTGTGCGTGTGTGCATGTGCGTGTGTGCATGTGTGTGAACTACAAGAAAAATGTCCATAGCATATGTACATGCACTACACACAACCCCAAAGTCCTATGTGTATTTGTAGCTATCTCACATATAGGCATTATAAAAGAATAATCCCTTTCTAAAATGTTCAAAAGGATTTTCTGTAATCTCAATAGTAGATGATAAATGGTATAAAACAAATATGTCAGAAAAAGAATAGGACTTTTAGTAAGTAGAACACAAAGTCTAAGCTGATATGTTTTGATCAGTTCAACACTTAAAGAAATCAATTTTTTTTCAAGTAATCACTTTCTAACAATGCTATTGAGAAAAGGATGGGCTAGGTATTCAGTATCTCTCCATTCTCATTGCACCTGAAATTACATGTTATCTGTCGGCCCACCAACACAGCCACAAACATTCATGTGAGTAATATTAGCCAGAGAGGAAGAGTCACCTGCACAGGCTTCCAAAGGTTCAGGGAAGAAGTGAGCTGACAGCCTTGGAAGATGTAATCTATTTGTACTCAAACTCTGTTGCCAAAGCTGGAAGGAAACTTTACTCAAGCCAAGTGAAGTGAAGGCTAAATCCTTGGCACAGAGAAAAAAGAAACAAAACAAAACTTCCTTTCTCTTTTCTGATTCATTAAGGTGAAGTAGCCAGGGGACCTGTATTTCCAGATTCCAAGCCTATTAGACATAGACTATCATCGCTCTGTTATCTATGAGTTCTGCTACTTGTCAATGAATGTTTCTACTTTTGTCAGTTCTTCATCATATAGGATGCATGGTTCAGAGCAATCATGTGAAAATGATAAGCAATAAGATGTTGTGATGATATCAATTGTCAATTCACATTATTCTTATGCATTTACTCTTATTATTGCCAACTTATTCCCATGTCAGTTTAATTTCTCCTCCTAGAGTACCATATTAATGCTATTATTAAGGAAAATGGCAGAATACTATGAAACATACAAAATGTCTGAACTATCTTTTTAGTTATTATTTATTTCCTTGGGCCTCCATATTTAGAATGCTGGAATTACAATTCCCTGGTCCCTGTATGCAGCTTTAAGTTCCTTTGTTCATTTGGTCCTGTTAAATATGAAATATGGATACCAGAAGTTCCTGTGTGTAGGTTGGGTTGGGGAACCTCTGAAGATAGCCTTGGAATATTCTTTACAACTATTCAGATCTCTATAATAGACTCTAAGACCTTTCACTAAGTTCTGAGGTGTTGACTGAATTCAAACATCTTCTGGACAACAATGATCAGAAGGCTACCATTCAAGATCCAAATCTATTAATCCTTGGGCTTAGGGAACTGAGAAAAAGTGGGGAAAACTACAAGGAGCTCTACCCTTTCCTGGGGCAGCAAGTGTTTTCTTCTGCTAATCCTTCATGTTTCTAATAGAATATTTCTGAAGGGACATTCTAAAGAATAGTGTTAGCTGGGCAGTGGTGGTGCCCCCTTTTAATCCCAGCACTTGGAGGCAGAGGCAGGTGGATTTCTGAGTTTGAGGCCAGCTTGGTCTACAGAATGAGTTCCAGGACATCCAGGTTTACACAGAGATACCCTGTCTCGAAAAAACAAACAAACAAACAAACAAACAGAATAGTGTTAAGGAGGTAAGTTACACTCCAGTTTAGGATTGCAGAATACAGTAAAGAAAAGCTAGCCACTCTGAGATGGAGGCCTCACCTGCACTGCCTATCAATCAGCAGGACACCTGAAGTAAATAAGACAAGATTTAGTTCCAACAGGGAAAGATTAAATCCTTTTCATTTTTTCCACTGCTTTAGAAAAATGAATGTTGAATTCTCTTCTTATATTAAGATCAGCAAATACATGCCTGGACTTGATGCGCATAAGTGGGAAACAGAGCAGCAACCATGCCTACCTACTAAGTGGGTTGAGGAACTATTGGAATGGAAGATGGGTCAAGTCCATTAATCACATATGGCATAAACAAATGTGAGTCTTCAGGCTCATTGATGGACATAGTATGATTATGTAAACATACTTTGATAACTATAAAGGCATATAGATGCATATTATAAAGATTGTTGCAATATGTTACTGATCTCTCAACTGTACATAAGATATTCATGGCAGAACTATGTTTCAGGAACATGTTGTTTCAATTAATCTGAAATAATAATAGTTGTTGCATGGAAAACTGTGTAATTATAATTATCCTTCTCAGAAAATATAGAAAAATAGTTGAACAAATCTTTATCTATAGATGGCATAGAGATAATTTATATAAAATACCTACTGACTGGGAGATTTTCAGAGGACAAGATCCAATTATAGAAAATGAAGTCCTTATATAAATATCTTAGTAATTTTGTTAAATACTGGCACTAGAAAAGTCATTTGGAAGCATGAAAAATTTACAGACTGACTGAGATTGGACAAGAATGTGGGTAAGTAAAAAACTGATTTTTAGAGACCAGATAAAAATTACAGGCAAAAATATAAAACAGAAAAAAATGGCCAATGTTTGCCTTCGATACTATTCTGTATTATTAGATATACTTATTCAATTTGATATTACCATTAAATTGCATGTGTCTCTGACACACACATATCTATCTATCTATCTATCTATCTGTGATGGTTTTTAGGATAATCCAGTTTTACAAATCAGACCTCTGATACTCTGAAACAATAGTTTACTTTTCTTCCTGATAGTTACTGCTATGTAGTGTATATAGCTCATTCTGACCATGAGCTCATGAACTCACACCTCAGTTACCAAAGAGGAACCCTTCGATCCCAGCATTCTGAGGCTGGGAAAACAGAGGTAGCTTACTTATGGCTCTTCATCTCTTTCTCTCCTTATATCCTTGTCTTAAGGCAGTTAGTAAAGGTGGAGCCTTTGGCCTGATTGATGACCATAGATCTTCAAATGCTTGTAGGCACTTGGAGGTCCAATTCATTTGTTCAGTATTGTTTCAAGCAGTTTTTCTCTGTCATAAAACTTAATGTGTATAGCTTGTCATACTGCTTGTCTTACGGGACAACACTATACAGAACAACTCATTTGGGTTCATGGTAACTGGCATACATGTAGCCCAAGGTGTTCTCTATGGATTCTCTTTCTGGTTTCACAAAGGTGTGATCTCAGACACACTCACTGTGGCTATGATGTTGGTGCCCAAATATCCCTGGGGATAAATCAATATGCCTCCAAGGGTGCTTCAGAGAAGGCACCTAAAGACTAGATTACAACATATTCTGATTTCTACTTTCCATTCTCTTAGGATCATCTACCTGATTTCATATGCTGAGACACTGTCATTGGCTGGAATTAATTTCCTAGAAGAGTGGATGAGGTCAGAGGAAACATCTTCTCTTCTGATTGGAGCAAGCCACAGTGCAGCTTTGCACATTAGGAAGACCAGTGACCGCAGACAGATGCAGTAACCTGAAGAATATAGGGCTGCCATCCCTGAGTGATCCCATCCATGAATGAACACCAGGCACCCTTAGGGCAGGGGACCTGATCTTTGCCATCTTGCCTGATCTTCTCTCTACCAGTGGAACCTTAAGATTAATAATCACTCCTTATATGCAGTCTGGCTGGCACCACCAGGCAGTACTTTCTACCCTGTGTTTTCAAAGCTGTTGAGGGAATGTGTGGGAACAGGGACCAAAGCATCCCATGGCAATCTGGATATCTTTCATAGAATATTTTTGGCTCAGTAACTAAGTTAAATATTCATTAAGTTGTAAACGTTGTCAATAAAGGTACCTTTATAAGCTATGAAAGCAAAATGAATACTACTAAAGACATTGCTCATACCATGGGGACTGGATCTGCAGGGCATAAGAAGCACACTGAGAACACACAGAGCCCCCCAATACACACATACACAGATGTGCTTCTTGTCTAGCCACGTCAGTGCTGTTTGCGTCTTTGGTGGCCTATTAAAAAGCATGATGCATCTGAGAGCAATCCTTTCCATCTGCTCTTGCTCTCAGATTTTTTTGGTTCCATCTCCATGGAGATTCCCTTTTTGCCTTTGATTTTCCCAAAATCACCTTAGAACCCTCACCCATTCTTTATCAACATTCACTTGTTCTCCACCACTGTCCAGTTCATCAAAGCATTTGAGATGTTCTCACCTGTCTGCCTTGGCCATAGCTTATGAAGCATTGCACAAGGGGAGACTGTAGGAGATTGCCCCTTCTGCATGAAAGATGAAGTTGATTTCAGATGGGCTACTCTAGGGCATGCTTATTTGCAATTGTTCTTATGCATCTAAGTGAAATTCTTCGTTCTTCCACCAAGGTGACTGGCAGGAAGGAATCCCTGTAGTAAGAATGACTTCTGACATGGCTGTCCTCTGAGAGGCTCTATCAGCAACTGACTGAGACAAATGCAGATACTTTCAGCCAACCTTTGGATTCAGGTCGGGACCAATATGGAAAAGTTAGAGGAAGAAGTGAAGGAAGGGTAGGATTGCAACCCTATAGGAAAAATGGCAGTGTCAACTAACCCGGACCCCTCAGAGCTCCCAGAGACTATGCCAAAATCCAAGGAGCCTACTCAGGCTGGATCTTGGCCCCAGGCACCCAAGGAGCAGAGGACTGCCCTTGTATGATTTCAGTGTGAGAGGATGAACTTAATCCCATGGAAACTTGATGCCCCAGGGAACAGTGATGCTGGTTGGGGTGAGGTGGGGTGGATGGGTGGGTGGGAGAGCACCCTTTCAGAGGCAGGAGGATAGGGGTATGGTCTGAAGAACTTGGGGAGGGAAGACGATGAAGGGGGCAACTTTTAGAATGTAAATAAATAAAATAATTTAATTTTTAACAAGCCAAACAAAGAATGATATATGAGGTATTCATTATACATTAGCCACACAATTCAAGACAAAGTGTGGTAAAACATCTAAGAATCAAAGAAGCAAACACAAAGATGCTTAAAAGTACCTTTAGTTGGAGAACATGCCTATCTGATACACAGAAGAACTAAGGCATGAAAATATTTGGCAGTGGATGAAACAGTAAGTTCCCAATATGCAAGCCTACTGTAGCACACAGCAGGTGCTGTCTGACCTTTAAATACTCTTGAGGAAATTTCAACAATATTTACCTAGAGATAAAGGGGATTTGTGAGCTTCACGGGACAGAGTGGATGGCACAGCTCCGAGAAGCCACTGAGAAAGTATCTATAGGCTGAGGAAAACTGTGGCTGTTAGGGTTTGCTCTCTGTAGGTATATCCTACAATGATGTCATATTCAGTACAAATAAACATTATAACTGGTCTAGCATTGAAGGAGGAAGAGAAGACCAGAGCTCCCAGTTGCTTTTTTTGAAAATGGAGAAAGTAATAGAATTGATTAGAGCCTTAGGTGTAGGTTTGCAATCCCAGGCACATGAGAGACAGAGAGAGAATCAAAGTTCAGGGCCCACCCAGACAACTTCTCAAGATCCCAGGTAAAAAGCAGAGAGTGTTTGCCTAACATATCCCAGTTCCAATCCCAGTAATGGGCAAAAGGAATGGGATCAAACTATGGTGCACATGTAAGAAATTACACCTATGAACTTAAGCTCCAATATCCACAAATGCACTGTTACTGCAAGCCAGACATACCTACCTATTTACACATTGTATGTGGGGTCTATACACACCAGGGAAGAGCAGAAAAAAACATCTTGATCTAGAAATAGCAGCAGGTGGGCTGTCCATATGGGAGTTTGTCCCTGGTGTACCAGCCTACCTGGCAATTTCTAAACTGAATAAAAACTCACTCAAAAAGATTTCTTTCTGACTTTTGAATTTTAGGTTCACTTTGTGCTTACTAATTGACTTTTATGCAGATCGTCAGTAGAATTGTGTTGAAATTACAGGAACAGTATACAAACCTCTAGGGCCATCCTCAGAGTTTTCTAATTTGATTTCATTATGTCACATTGGGCATAGTGATGAATGTAGGTGGGATGCAGAAGAATCAGGGGATTCCCACCAAAGAAAGGGTGATGTCAACAGTTAGAGCTGAGTGCAATGTGGCTTTATACTCAACCATGGGCTCAACATTTTATCCAGGTCTCTTGCTGCAAGAAAGTAATCATATCTAACAGGCCTTCAACTCCTTTACATAATAGCAACTTTTAAAATTAGCTGAGTGTTGTTCAGTTACCCAGGAACGAGGTTCAGGGGACAGAGACAGACAGAGCGAATGGCCTCTCAAACCCCCTTTTCTTCCAGAGGAGCTCAGGTCTCTTTGGTCTGATTTCTTCATGGAGGATTTTTCTGTTAGTTTTGTCACCTCATTTTTTTAGTTCTCTTGATTTACTTTTCTTGTAAGGCAATGATGATGACTTATTTCAGGATTTGTCTTGATAACTGGGAATCTGTGTTGCAGGTTCAGCTTCCCCTGTAACTAGGTTCTTCATCATTCCTTAGATAAATGTGGGGAGACAGCCTGCAGGAAACATCGCAGATGTTTGTGTTTACAAGAAGCTAAATTCGTTGTGATGCTCTCCAAACAGAAATAACTTTAAAACACATGAAGTAGCTTTAATTATTTTTTAATTCTGCACTGTAGGATAAATCTCATTTAATAAGAATTTTAACATTTTAAGATGACTCTCTAAAATTTTCTTGTTTCAAATAGGTATCATTACTTTTCTCTAGCCAAATACAGACATGAGAACATATAGCATTTCTATTAAATAAGGAAATTACAAGAAAAGGAAGGACTAAAAACCAATTGAGTTATAGGATAAGGCTTAAGTTATAGGATAAGACTACCATGAAATCTACAGAAAAGGAGAGGACATGGATGGGCTGTTCTAAGTCTTCCACTTGAAGGCAAGGTGAGCTTGAAGGTGTCCTCACCCTGGCATGCATTCTCTTCTTATTGTAAGCCTCTTCTGATGCTATCTTGCTAACATGAACCCCTGCACTGACTACAAGCTAAGGGTATGAGCATATGTGCACTCCTGCTGTGTGGGGCAGTGGTCTGTGACAGGCAGTCCGGCACCTGGGCTAGCCCAGGCTTAACTTGGGTGACCCAGTGGGGCAACCCGAAAGGGACCGGAAAGCGTTCTGCCAAAGCTCCCGGGAGGCCCTTTGGCTCCTGTCAAGTACAACCCCCCACAGCCTCCTGTAGAGAGGTCTATCATATAAGGTCTGTCATGTGAGGTTTAACATGTAGGACCTGTTGTCAGACCCCTGATCCACCCCTCCTCAGGTAGAGGCGTGGCCACGGAGCCCCAAGCCATCCCCGGGTTAATGAGACACCTAGAGACTTAGCCACGCTCCTTCCCAGTTACTATATCTGCCTTGCCCATCCCAGAGACTGGGGAGCCCAATTTCGTCCACACCACTCATCACGATGTCAATTAGCGTATTAGAATTATGGACTGTCTTTTCATCTTGACCCTCTGTGGGAAGCTAGGGATCCGGCCCTCGACTAAGGAGCCTCATCTAATCTCTCCCTGGGGGAACCTCAGCACCTCCAGATGGCCGCCATTAACCCAAGCTGAAACAGCTAGCCAGTACCACAAGGGCATAAACCCAGTCCCTGCGGGAACCCCAGCTGCACTCAAGCTAGCCCGTCTGAGGCACCCTGCAGCATCTGAGGTGCCCTCCCCCCCCCCAGCCCCCACCCCCGCTAGAGAACCCAAGAAGATGTCTGCCGCCAGGAATGGCCCCCTCCCCCACCCACAGGTAGATCTCCGCAAAGGCTTCCCATAGCCTGACCTGCCCGTAGGACTGTGGGCAGAGGAACGAGGCCACTGCACTGGATTGTTCCCACACTGTTCAGAAGCCAATTCCTACAAAAACATACAGGCATATGCTAGGCTCCACTAGCATCGTATTGGCTGAGACATTTGTAAATGAAAAGCATCCATAATCCTTTCAAAAAGTGGTGATACCTTCTACTCTTCAAAAAACAAAAACAAAAACCGGACTTGAAGCAGCTTCCAGCAGTCACTCATAGGCTGTAATCACAGCTCATGAAACTAAACTATGCAAAGAAAACACTACCCAGTATAAGCTGGGCTCCAGCCATGTCACTTTGGGTTTTCTGACTTGACACAAAGACAGAAGAAAAGGAAGTGTTCACAGATCCTCATGTTTTCCACCCCAAACCAACCCAGTGGCTCAGGAGAAGGAAACAGCTAGCTAATTACTTGACTGAGATTTGTATATCTTTATCAGATAGTCACTGAAGAGAGCCATTGACTAAGGCACTGTGTTAGGCAAAACTTGCTTAAAAAATAAAAATGAGAAGTGAATGGCAAAAAGCCTGGTGTCCTGATGCCCAAAGGGAAGACAGACAAAGGCAGACATGCCCGGGAGCTAGGTCACAGTCAGTGGATACCACAGAGTAGCTGGGATGGAAGGGTGAACAGACACAGTCAGACCTGCTTAGACAAGGTTGGGTGCATCTAAGGGGGCCACCGAGGAAAGATAGAGTTCATCAAATCCACGATTTAACAAACAGCTCAAACGTATGAACTAATCTGTTCTCCTATTACAGTTCCACCCAAGCCTACCCTCAAACCACCAATGATCTCAAACTTAACTGATGCTGGTATCTGCGTGTGTGTGTGTGTGTGTGTGTGTGTGTGTGTGTGTGTGCATGACTGCATGTTGTGAGCTTTGCATCTGACTGTTATTATAAAGGACTATACTACTTGTAACATCAACTTTGAGAAGAGGGGGTGATAAGCAAATATCAGATTAGACAGAGATATGAACATTAATGATTTGACACTTTGACAGGAGAAATTAGACCCTTTGACCATTTGATGCACAAAGTATGTTTCAAAACTGTTTATATTCCTTTTGTTTTAAAGATAAACATATGGCACTGGAGAGTTGGCTTGGCTATCATGGGCAGTTGCTGAGTTTGCAGATGACCCACATTTGTTTTCCATGCCTCATGTTTAGAGGCTCACAACTACTTACAACTCAGCTCCAAGGGAACTGAAAACTTAGAGAACTCAGGTGCAGATACCCAGATAAAACACACACAGATATGCATAGTTTTTAAAAATAAAGAATATAAAATGGTATTAATAAAGAGAATTTGAAATTTTCATAATAAATGGAAGTGTGTGTGTGTGTGTATGAGAGAGTGTGAGACTCTGTAGCATGGACCCATACCTCTAAGATCTACATTTTAATTTAATTTTTATTTTGTTTTATGGATATGGGCATTTCACTATGCACTTATTTGGTTGTCTAAGGAGACCAGAATGGAATGACCCAGCCCATGGAGCTAGATGGTTGTGAGCAGCATGTGGGTGTTGAGAACTGAACCTGAGTCTTCTGGAACTGCTGCCAATGTTCTTAACCACCAAGCCATAGCTCTAGCTTTGAAAACAGTATAGGAGAATGCCAAGGGGGGAAGAGTGGGTGGGTGGGGGAATACCCCCATAGAGGCAGGGGAGGGGGGAGGGAATAGGGAGGTTCCAAAGGAGAGATCTGGAAAAAGGAAAACATTTGAAATGTAAATAAAGTAGAAAAAAAAAAAAAAAAGAAAACTGCATTTTAATGAACATTCAGGATTCTGATATAATTGACCTCTTCAATGCATTTCTCTACCTACTTACCCATCTAAGACCCCTATTAAATCAACAAAGCGTTGACCAGGCATGCCTTATGGCTCACCTTAACTTTGTCCACCCATACACGATGCCCTCCCTCATCATGGCTATTGTTCTTCAACCATAGATGTCTTAGCAGGTTCTGAAGGGACATTCTATGCAGTGACTGAGGCAGGTGGAAACAGCTGGAATTCATTTGTTGTCCTAGCTCAAATTTTACAATGTTGCTAATTCACTTAGAAGTTGTTAGACTGACTCAGGAAAGACTCATATTTTGCACAAATTGAGAAGAGAACTGAGATCAGTGACATCCAGTTTGGACTCACATGAAGAAATTGCAAATGTGTCATTCAGCTGTAACTTGTGCAGAGAGATATTCTCTCCCTAGAGACACAGTTGAAGATTTTGATCAGCACAGCTGTATGAAGGGCCTGTTTACTGTCTTTGGAATGATTGCCATAGATCAGTGATTTGCAAAAGCCATTTCTCTAAAGCTTGGGCAGAAACCTGGAAACCCCAAGGGAAAACGGTTTGAGGGTACCCATGTGTTACAGAAGTGGTACATGTCCTAGACATCTTTCTGCTGAGGGAGTCATGACGGGTTAATATTCAGAGCATAACACTGTTTCTATTCTCATTTTTTAAAAAGTAAACTATCTTTTTGTGTATGAGAAAAATAAGGGAGGGGGGCATACTTGCGTGCAGAAGTGTGCCCTCACAAGCCTTTCATGTGGAGAGGTCAGAGGATAACTCCAAGCAGATAGCCCCTCCCCCCTCCATCTTGTTTGTGACAGGATCTCTGCCAGTTCACAAATCCTTCCATTATAGTGTCTGGCTTTTATGTGTGTTCTGGGAATTAAACTCAAGGCCTCAAACTGTTTCCAGAAGCATTGCTTCCAACTGAGCTATGCCTTAGCCCTTCATCCCAATTTCAAAAGAGATAATGGACCCAGAATTGTCATAAGCAAATGTTATATCAGAGAGATCTAAGGACATATATGCTTTTAGAAAATCAGCAAATTGTGGCTTTTTAAAATCCCCTTTATAAAGTTTTCTTACTCCAATAAAGAAAATCTTTGGAATCCACCTTTGTCTTATCTAGCAGGTACACACCCCACTGACTGTATGAATCTATACTTAACAACCGACCACTCTGAGAGAATTCTCCTGGAATCCATTTCCACAGCCCTGTCACACTGCCAGGAACGAACAGCAAATCTTGAAATCTGGCCAATTTCCCTCACGTTTCTAAATAAAATAGTTGTACAATAATTCATTATTCATTTCTCAAATATCCAAACTAGTCTTTTCTGCATAAAGACATTCATTTACCTAAATGTTTTAAAATAAGAATATTGCATGGCTTCCTGGCTCGTTCTTGGATTCAGGTTCCTTTCTAACTGTGATGTTACCTTTAAGGAAAAGCAGGCACCAGAGCCTTTGCATTAGAGAAAAGGTCAAGTAGGGCCTTTATAATGCCAAACTTTAACAAAACAAATGTCCGCTGTAGACTTAAGAGGTCCGTAGTAATATCTTTAGTCCCTGAGCTCTGGGATCTTGGCTTTTCCTTTATCCAGAGACTTCGAGATGATGTCAAATAAATCTCTGAGTATCGAACTGAATCTGACACACAGGCAGCCACGTAAGGCTTCTGTGATCTACTTCAACTTTTAAAGCCAATGTCGATGACCTATGTCTCCCTCTTCTGGCCTTTAGCCCTTTGTTACCCTTTTTGCAAGATAACAGGTCTCTGAATGAGTTAGCAATCTGGAGGAAGCATGAGCTCCCTGTTGACAGCAACGACCCCTCACTCTAGGGTATGCCAGGAGGACTTATGCCATCTTCTACTGAAGGCACACACAGGCTGACACCCTGAAGGACACAGCAGCCTTCAGACTGAGGAACTGAGAAGGATTAAAATAGCACCAAGCACAATCGATACATGGCTGAGAAACGCTTCCGTTTGCTTTCTCTCCTCAGGCTTGATCAGGTGAGCCACAGTGAGCTCTCAACCTATTGCCAGCCACAACTCAAGGCTAAGCTGCCCCAGCAAGGAGTCCACAGCAAGGCGTGGGCAGAGAGGCAAGACTTTCTACATCTGCTCAGTTAGTGATCTCTTGCCGGGTGAGAACCCAGACCTAGGAATTGGGCTAGGAGTTACTGAACAAGAGAAGCCAAGCTCCAGGGGGAGAACTGGGTGCAACTTACAAGTTTTGCTAATAAGTTATGGCTGCTTTTCAAAAAGGTAGTCCTTACCTGATCAGCATTACTTTCTGTTTCTCCTGTTGTTCCAAAATCTTCATTCATTTGGGGAAGGGAGGTGTTCTCCTTCAATAAATGCTGCCAGGTGGTTGTGTCTAGTCCAGCAACTAAGTAGCACACTGCCACCAAGACTCAAAGGCGCCCTCTATCCCTCATCTCTGGGAATGCACCTTCTGAGCGGTCCTGAGAAGTGCACTGGCTGTCTGCCAGGCATCAGTTAAGCTACTTCTGCTGCCTGTCTTGCTAATAGCCCTTAAAGTCCTATCTTAGCTACTTCTACAGAACAGATGTCGCCCAGAAGGAGGTGATACAATAGATGGCCCTACCTTCACTCCTGCAGCTGTGGCTTCCCTTGTGCTCCTTGGAAACAAATACTGGAAAATAGTCTTTCCCTAGGTAGGAATTTGTTTCAATGACAAATGCTTCTTCTTCGCTACAAAACGGTCTCCTCACTGATCTCACTATCCTAGCTGTGCTTGTCTCCTTTTGCTGTGTTTAATCATCATTATTACACACTAGTGATTATGTCTAAAGTGTTCAGAGCAGGAATATAGACTTTAATATCAGAACTCCTTAAATATTAGGAGAGAGTAACAGAGAAAATGAGAGAGGGAAAATTTGGTGAAAACAAGTCTTTGTTGAGCCCAGGTGGAAGAAATTGTATATATATATATTATATATATATATATATAATATATATATATATATAATTTGATTTTATGTGTATATATTTGCCAGCATGGATGTCTGAGCACCATTTGCATGTAGTGTTCAAAATGGACAGTAGATGGCGCTAGATCCCTTGCAAATAAAATTAGACTTGCGGTCTGCCATGTGGGTGCTAAGAACAGAACCTGGGTCCTCCACAAGGGACAGTGGTGCTCTCGACCTTGAAACATCCTTTAGTCCTTCTAATCCTTCATTTTGATTTGAGAAAATCTAGTTCAGAGAGAGGAAGTTTTGAAATTAGGTTTACATGTTTTTGTTGTTGTTATTGTTTTGTTCTCTTAATAAAAGTAATTTGTGACAACCCAGATATTCTAAGTTTTACTTACGCCAATAAAAATTTTTCCATCTGATATTAAAAGCCATATGGGTAGGATTTGTGGTAGAGACCCCTTGAAATAAGGACGCTGAAGGAAAAATCATATTAAACTGGTTTACCTGTGAAAAACTGCACCAAGATAACTCTTGTCTTTTGCTTTTATGGGCCTGTCAGTGATACTTATTTTCATGCATTAGGCATGAAACAATCAGGAAAAATACTTATCATTGTATTTGTTTGTTGAGGATGCTGCTAAGCATTAGAGACACTTCTGGAGGCCTGTGTTTCCCGAGTCACAATGTATTCAGCCATGGAGGGCATGAAATAGCAGGTTTTGACAACTTCACTTGATTCTATATGAGCAACCTCATTTTAATTTACTGGGTTTCTGTCACAGAAATAGCCAGATATACTGACCGCACATGAAAAGTTTGTGGGGAACCTGACCCTATATAGGATACATGCTAGATCAAGCGTAAGACCTAGAATAAAGACCCCTGAAGCACACAAATTGGTTGACCAGATGACAAAGTCACATTCACATGCAGCATGCAGAGGTGTTTTAATTAAGATCTCCACCCCCTCCCTTTCATTGGGAAGCCCTGTAGTATGAGAAATACCTACTGGGCACACTGAAAGTGGCCCTTCATTCAAACAGCTAAAAGGCAGGAAAGGGACAAGTGTGTCTACATGAGGTGGAGTTGACATTACATATTCCTGTGGAGGGTTGGGCTGGCATAAAGGCTGCCTGACTTGTGGAAATTAGCTGTGGCTAATGGTGGATAAGCCTTCTCAGACTGATGGTAAATCTTACACACTTGTTTTCTCCCAAATTCAAAAGCAAGCATAAAAATATGTGGGAAGGGTAAGTAGGGTACTTGTTGGGGTTCAGGGAGAGTTTTCTCTGCTCTTCATATAAAACACTTGGCTCTCTCATGCACCTGGCTACACAGGGCTCAAAGTCTTAAAGTCGTGGTTCCTATCTGACTGACTGAGTTACTTTTCTATTACTGTGCACAGTCACCAAGGGAACTTATGAAATAAAGAGTTCATAGGGGCTTAGAGTTTGTGAGTATTAATCCATAACCATCATGACAGGGAGCATGGCAATGCAGAGAGAGAGAGAGAGAGAGAGAGAGAGAGAGAGAGAGAGAGAGAGA
>JADRCH010000044.1:1768183-1860851 GCA_019843965.1 Rhynchomys soricoides | reverse complement strand
AGAGAGAGAGAGAGAGAGAGAGAGAGAGAGAGAGAGAGAGAGAGAGAGAAGAAAGACACTGATCTTTCGAAACTTAAAGCCAACCCCCACTGACTCTCCTCGTCCATCAAAGACACACTTATTAATCTTTTCTTAACGGCCCCACAAACTGGGACCAAGTATTCAGATATGGGAGACTTTCTCATTTAAACCACCACAGTGACTCACACTTAATTCTGGTTCATTTGGTTGGCAGCATCCGTGCTTTGGAAAGAGAGTGTTCAGGAAGTTCTTTTTTGCCCAGAATTAATCTGTGGTGGGTAGGGACGATTATCATCCCTGCCTGACGATGCACCGTCTCCATCTTCTCGCAAGTACCAGCAGGATTGGCTGATTTTGCTGTTCTTTCTTCTTTTAGCATCTTTCCAACTGTAAGGGGCTATTCTGAGACTAGGGTGGTAATTCCCCACTCCCCATAGTTATGACCTCACCCGTGAGGTTGCTTGATAGTGATGTTCTATCATTTTTAACCTGAAGATCATCCTAAGGCTCATTCAAGCATAGCCTAACCAAGTACCCCCTTCTGAAAGCAACCTTGACCGACAACCTTGATCCAGGTGCTTTCACAGGATATAGCACTGCCAGATATTGGATAGTAAGGGAACAGGGCACTTCAACAGTTTTAGAAGTGGCTGTGGGTATAGAAAATCTATTCTATGTATAGTGACTGCTCACTTCACGCCTGTTAAAAGTAGACAGTTCCCTAATAGATCAGTGTAGTAAGAGAAAGCGAACATCTGCTCAGACTAAAATTATAACCCCTGGCTTGGGGAATCAGAGAAAATCAGAGACATGAGTCAATCACTGCTGAGTGGAGGGGCTTCTGGCTTTCATCACTCTAAGCATAGACCAAGATATTGTCAAGACATTCTTAAACATGGGTGTGTGTCCACACACCCAGAAGTCTGCGGATTCCACTTGTAAAAATCCTTTCATGGCATAGGTTTATAATGAGTCATGATATAAGCAAGCGAGACGTTAGAATTTTTGCTACACATTTTCCAAAAGTTCATAATCATTACGTAACTATATCAACTCTGTTGTCTCAGCTGTGACCAGAAGCCAGAGCAATAAAGGACAATCAGTGCATGAATATTAGAGCATCACCAGGTTTGTGTCTGGAGTTTACAAATAATAGTCCCTTCAAAACCCATATTTGATAGTTTAAAAATAGGCTACTTTTTACTAGTAAATACATATGATTATGCAAATGACATAGTAACAGTTGCCTCTAGAGGGAAGCAAGGGACTCAGTATGCACTGAACACATGCTCACACACAGGAAGGCCTCCAGATAGCCATAGGACTTTGTTTAATTTTCCATTCCATTATAATTTATAAAAGTAATAATGAAAAGATGTTGAAGTTTATAAAATATGCTATAAAATTCTTTTACTGCAGACAGTGGTAACATAGACATACACTTATGTTTAAAGTGCTAAGTAATTTATTGGCAGTCCAAATGTACCTCAGTAGAGGATCTTAGCAGGGCATTGGGGTTTCATCTCCATTTTGAAGCCATTTAGGGTTAATTAAGACTCCCTCTTACAGTATTAGAAAGAGTCTTAGGACTGAAAGCATTCATATACTTTAATGCTCAAATTATTTAAAATATTAAATATTAATCCTAAATCTACCATATTGATAGTTGACGTTTTGATAAAACCAAGTTTGTCTGCTCCCCAGCTTTTCCACAGCATGGTCTCACTCTAACAAGGGTCACTCTATAAACTGGTGACTAAGTCAGTGAGATGTATACCACAAACTGTCCTCAGTGCTACAGGCTAGAGCTCAAGACCAAAGGTAAAGTGGCTGCTGTCAATTGGCTAATAAGAAATGTGGAGTTTGACCTAAGTGAGTCTCTTCTTCATTATTTGACATCAAATATTTCAAACAAGGTCACACTGGATCTGAGTTCAAGAGGAATTCAGGGAAGAATTTAGAGATATCTATATAAAAATGCAAGAGGAGAATGAGGGTGAAGAGAGGCAGGGTCCTGGCATCGACAGTCCTGTGAAATAAAATGGTGTGGAAGTCTCAGTTCACACTTCTATCATACTTAATATAAAAACATCAGTGAAAATAACTATATAGTTCATCAAAATAAGATGCACTGGAGAATGGCTACCCATTGCTAGTAACATGAAGTGTGAATAGAATTACACTTGAACATAAGACTAAGGGTCTTCTACTCTCATTTGCAGTGGTTTTGTGATCTTGAGAGTATACTGTTTGTAACTTCTGCCTTTGTTTGATTTACACATACCTGTGTACACACATGCATATGCGTGTACATTAGGGCCAACATTTTGATTTATTTCCCCCAAAATTCCAATTTACATAAAAGAATGGACAATTTACAGAAATTGGCATGGATGACTTATAGACAATGGCAATGTACATTCAACAAGAAATACTAGATTTTGTTAGGTGTTTGCTTTTATAAATAATAAAAACATATATAAGCCAGGCTATGTTTGGTTGACTTCATCTGCTTTCTGCCTAAGATGCTGAGGTAGGAATGATACTGCATTTTAAAATAACTCAAAGAAAAATAATGAAGCAGGGAACTGTTTGTGACATTTGGAAGGAAATGTAGAACTCAAATCCCAGTGGGCCCACTGAGGATTAGAAAGGCCAGGGGATCATGCACTCACTACTCTCTGTGGTCTCTTTGGTATAGAAAATCAAAGTTACACAGATGTGATGTCCACTGTGTCATTGTTGTCCTGGCAACTGTATCACTCACAAGACAAAGGATTGTTCATTTAGTCCTTAAATGAAAATGATAGCACAATATATATTCATTGTGTAGTGACTTATGTCCTACTTAGCTTGCTAACTTGCTTGCTTTGCTTTCATAGATTCTATCTAGTTATGAGTAAGACATCTGTAAAATTATTGTTAAAATATCTCTCAGAGTAAGTATGCAAGACTCCAAATAGTAATTAGTTAGGGCTGCAGTCCTATGAGCCACAGTGAAATGGACACATTATAAATCCAGCCCTGATGTAGGCACTTTCAAGATTTGCAACTGTAGGATTACCAAAAAGCAAAAAAAAAAAAAAAAAAAAAAAAAAAGGGGTGAAAGCCCAGGACAGTGAGGATGGGGCTGTTCTTCTTCGTCTGTAGAATGGTTGCTGTCTAATCATGAGAACCTAAGTTCAGGTCTATAGCTCCCATGTAAAACAGCATGGTATGCTGACACACACTTGCAGTTCTAGGGCTGGGGAGGAAATCAGTGGATCCCTAAAGCATCATGGCCACTCAGCCTAAACTGAGAGCTCAGAGTCATTGAGTGAGCTTATTTCATAAAAGAAAGTAGTTAATGGCACTCCCTCTTCATCATCATCAGTAGGTCCCCAGATAGGGAAGGGACTTTGTGAGCCCAGTCCCATCCACATTGGAATTTGACTGGTTTTGTAAAAGTTGTCATTGTCCACACACATGCACAAATTACAAGAACCCACTCATTTCAAAGAGTCACGAACTTGGGAAACAAAAGAGGTGGTGGAGGAGTATGAGAGAGTCAGAGGGAAAGGAGGTGGGGGTGGGGGTGAGTGAGAGGGTCAGAGGGAAGGTATTGGGGTGGAGGGGAGGGGTCAGAGGGAAGGGAGTGAGGGTGGAGGGGAGGGGTCAGAGGGAAAGGAGGTGGGGGTGGAGGGGAGGGGTCAGAGGGAACAGAGTGGGAGTGAGTTTGAGCTAAATAAATGGTATGAATATATGAAATTATTGTGCAATCAATAACAATAATCTTAAAAAGAAAGTCTTTGAGTGGCTTCCTTGAACTAGCTGGACAATGTTTTCATCTGTGAGTCAATTAGAACAAAACGATTTGTTTTTAACATTTTACTTTTGGTTTACAGACAATCCAGCCTTGGTGCAGTGACAGAGAGCAGACTACTCCTGTCCATGCAAGCTGTTATGTTTTGGAATGTCTGAGAAAGTCAGAGGTATAGGAAGAACATTTACAAAAGGTAGACCTTAGCACACACATACCTGCAAACACAAACACATACACACACGCAAAAAGTGGACAGAAACACACACATACCCACAAATACACACACACATGAAAATGTACAAGAGTAAAAAAAAATTAAAAGTGAATTATCAACATATTAGGCCCAAATGTTCTTTAGTTTTCAATTCATAATGTGTGCTCCTTAGGTACATATTTATTTAGATATTAGAATATACATTTGGATACATAGAGATTGATATTCAAATTAACACAGAAAATGCCAGTGAAATTTTCAGTAGACCCATAACTACTGATATATGCACAGGCATGGGGTAGATATCCAGAAATTGGGGTCCAGGCATGACCTAGGTGTTAATAAGTTTCTTCCCTAGGGTCCTGAATTGACTCGGGATGTCCCTCCTTATGAGATCCTGTTAGTCTTTCTTCCAAGAATTCAATTCCAGAATTCCTTGCTGTGTGCATATGCCTCTGATAATCTGAGATCTCTGGTTACCTGCCTGTTGGCACCTCCAGCTGTGGTTCTTCTCCCTCCTGGGACCAAGGGCAAACTGTCTCACTGTTCTGAATACAAGTTTCTTCTGTGGCAGTTGGGAGTGAGAGTGGGAACAAGAGGGAAAACTATCAATCACAGGCCTGTGGAATCATCATTATCATGACCAGTAGCCTTTCTCTCTGGCCAGAGATCACCCAATGGCTCCTGCCCCTGTTTCTATGTCATTGTCTATATAAAAGCTATTCCCACAGGTGGGCAAGCCTCTGGAAAGTTCAAATCAGAAGTTCTCTCCCTCTGCATGTTTTGTTATGAATGCCACTGACCTCCTTACATCATTATAGTCCCTAAGATCCTGTTATCCTATGTTCTTTTCCTGTATCTGCTTCCTATTCACTGTAGCCTTTAATCACAAACTTACAGAATCGTTGCTAACCTTATGGCCTTGATGATTTTTAGTGTGGTTTGCTCAATGCAGGGCTCTGCAAACTAGAATCAGGTTTTCTGCAGCCATGTCAATTTAAAAATAAGTGCATATATTTAAGAGTACAGAAGAGCACTCAGCCCACAGTGGAGTTCTGTTGACTGTGAGGTTATCACTTGCCCAGTCAGATGCATCTTCAGCTCTATTCTGTGGAAAGGGTACCTGCCCATTTCGAGCCTCACAGAGGTCCTCCCCACTCTCCAATTGTCTATGGGAATGCTCAGCTAGCTTTGGAATCAGAACTTAGATTTTCTCATGTTAGATGAACTAAACCACAATTACTTGTGGAGCAGTCTGACTTAACTGAGAAAGCTTGCCTTTACTGTAATACCTCCACTACCCCAAAGCAGAGGAAAGACAATGATGGTCGATCTGCCATTTCTATCCACTTGTATAATGAATTCTTTGGACAGTGTATTTCATGCTTGGATTTTGTTTTGTCAACTTTGTAGACCTCTCTTTTTGTCTTCATCCCATTCTTATAAAACAGATACTACCACCATGCTCATCTGGTGAATAGACCATGACACAGAAACTCTAGCAAGCTGATGCTAACTCAAATTGTGTGCGCAGTAGAGTACAAGGACAAAGGCTGCCTCCCTCCCTGAACTCCTGACTCTGTGCACCTCTCAGTTTAGAATCCTGAGAAATGCTTCCTGTAAATGAGATAAAGAGAAAGCCAAGAACCTGAGATGTCATGAGATGCAAAAGGGTTCCAAGAAGAAAGAAGGATCGTAACGAATGTAAAAATGAGAACAAAATTAAAATTCCAAGAGGTGTTTTATGAAAATGGAATTTTGACAGAAGACAATTCAAGCTCGTTGAGTATGAGGAGGAGATAGTCTACCAAGCCAGTGGTTTTAAAGGATATTAGAGTCCTTAATAAATAGTTTCAATGGGGCCAGCCAGTGGGGAAGGGTAGATTGCATTACAACCAGATCATTTCCTCCAAGAAATGAGCCGTGATCGTGATAAAGACTGAGCACTCCAGAGAAACTGGATAGCATCTGATCAGTCCAGAGGAAATAGAGACCCCCTCAGAGTGAACTGGGCCCTAGCAGTGCAACTGAGGACTCAGACATGACACCTTTGCCCACCCGTGGATATCAGTTTTGATTTGTAGTTTATAGTGAGAGTCTCAGCATGCCTCCGGTCTTCAGAGGCAGGTCTTTCTGACAAGGGCAGCATTCCCCTGCTCTGGTATTACAGCATCATTCAGAGTACCCTTGTACTGACATACTTTGGTAAAGCTGAGGTTATACCTTTAATTATTGTGGCAAGTACCTGAAATGAACTTTCATAATTTATTTCTCTATTTTCATCAGTATCTTGCATGCTTCTCTATTTCCTAAACCAAAAAGAGGGTAAAATAGAATTTATAAAGTTAAGAAATAATTTGCAAACTGGCAGAACTGCAGGTTTTATTGCATAGTCATGCAATTAGTTGTTATTTACTGAGAAACAGGTTCAGGATTAGATTTTTGAAGAAAGGAGAATTGTGTAGTAATTTGGGTTTATAATTTGGCTCAAAAATTTTCTTTCCAGTTGGCATCTATATTCCAGAATAATATACATTACAGAGTTAATTTTTATGCATTTAACCACACAGGATGAGTTTTGAAGCTATTAGAAGGAGTGAATGTATATAATTTAACCCGAACACCCACAGATTTCATTAGCGCAGACTTGACATTTAAGGAGATATTTATTGTTAAATGTTTGTTCCTTCACTTGTAGAAAGAGCAAGATTCTGGTTTCTGCATGCAGTGGATGCTCACAGTGCATCACAAACATTCTCTTCACCTAACTCCAGCCCAACCAACACGAGCAGAGAGTCTTCAGAGAGACCAGAGGGGTGATGGAAAGCCAAACTCTCTCCTACGATAACTCTTCCAGATGCCTTTGAATCTTTGCATTTGTTCACTGACATTTTGAACGAGCTTTTTCCAAAATATGAGTTCCTCGTTTTCGCCGACCCGGTCCCACATTTGATGTCACAGTTGTTCATCACGCAGTCTATGGATTCTACATAAAAAGGCTAAATGTATGAAAGATAAATAAATAATAAAAAGATAACACAACGTCTGTCCTGATGTGCTTATCTGACCCAAGTCATGTTTAAGCTATGATCTGGAGGATTAACCCCCTCCACTCACACACACAGCCACCCTCCTGCCACCCCACAGGTGTGGGGACAGACCCAAGGCTGTCATCCCCCTTATGCATTTTCAGGACAGATCTTGAATCCTGAGATGGTATTCTGATAAGACCCACTTCTGGCTAGCAGTCCCTCTTCAAGCCACAATACTTATCAATGTAATACTTATCAAGATACTTGGCTCTCTCACTACTCAGTGTTCTAAAGCAGTCCCTGACCCTACTCTGTCCCCCATAGAAAAAGACCCCCTGACCTCCCTCTGCTCTTGCCTGCTGTTCTGTGGTAACACATGGAGGAAGCAACAGGGACTGAGAAGGAAGGTGATGGAATTTGATGTTTATACGCATCTGGGTTCCCACTTAAGTGTTGGACAGTTGTTTAAAGATAAAAGGCTGTAGGTGGCGATAGAAGTCCGAGGGTCAGCAGGGGTATAGGCGACTAAAGTTGGAAGAGAACCCAACCTTGTTTTCCTTCAAAGTCCATTAGCTGTAAATACACATTCTTCCAGCCACTTTCCCTAACCTCTGGAAAATCTTCAGAGGAGGGGGTATGTTTTTGCAGTAGGTCTCATGTTGAACTTGGTCAGCAGAATGTCAAACCGTCCTAAAATACAGACACACAGCATCTGACTTCCAGACCATCTTGCTGATTGGAGGACTTGAAGACTGACTGGCAGACGTTTTCTCAGACCAATCAAAGAGCAACAACAGCAGCAGCAGCAGCAGCAGCAGCAGCAGCAGCAGCAGCAGCAGCAGCAACAACAAAAATTAATGCTTCTCTTCCTATTAGCTGGTTTTCCTGCTGCCTCCAAAGTACAGATTCCTCTATGTTATATAGGTATTTATCCTCACAAAGAACTGGTAAAAATCAGTATATTTGCCATGTATAAACATCATTTCAAAAGTAATGTTAAAAGCTAGTGCCAAATGAGACCTTGAACATATTTTCTTACAGAAGGCATGTGGGCTCCTTGGGGATGCATTCGATGGCAGGGTTGAAACATTAAACACACAGATGTGTCTGTGCAGTACCATAAAGAATGGGAGAACAGTAACCAAAATGGACCTAAATGAACAACAACCAAATAAAATAAAATTTAATCCAGTATAAACAATTAACAAAGCCAAGGGGAACAGGGGACAGCCAGAAAAGCTCCAGAAGGCCTGAGCCAGAGAATTATAACAAAAAAGCACAGAAAATAGAGAATTTGGATTGCAATTACGGTATAAATTAAACACCTTTGAGGCCATACCAATATAATTATGTGGGAGAAAAATGTCTTGTACAGAAGAATTGTACATGATGGTCCCCATCACTCTGTCCTGCAGAGGCACTGCCTACTCCTTCACCTGTAAGCATGGGTAGAACGGTGATTGGCAGCTGTCCTGTGAGAACATAGGGAGGGATTTTACAATTGTTGGCATTTACAGCCCTGGGACCAGGTTTCATGTGTACCCTGATGCATCTTTTTCATGGCACATTGCCCTGTGGTCCCCCACCCCAAGACACCTGGTCAAAAAAAATCACAAGAAACATCTCAGAAAGACCCATTTGAGAAGCATCCTGCAAAATACATAGCCAGCGAATCCTCAAGGACATCACAGCAGGACAATCTCAGTCCCTGTCTAGTCTCGAGGAATCTAAGGGGATCTGGTAACAAAGTGTCACATGGGCTCCAGATGCAGACAACAATACACATATGCACACAGACACATACCCACATAATACACACACACATACACACACATACATACACATACACACATACATACACACACACACACATACACTCACAAACCCACACTCATACACACAAATACACACACACACACGGAGAGACAGAGACAGAGAGAGATAACATATGTAATGGGTTTATTAATTGGGACTATTATATGTGACATAAGATGACAGAAAGGGAGGAGCCACATCAGGAGGAAAGAGGAACTCTGTACTGTCTTCACACTTTTCCTCCCCATCTAAAACTTCAAAAATTAAAGTATGCATTTTTTTCAAAATGCTGCATAACTCTTCCTTTCTTCTGTTAAGTACCCAACTATTGCCATTTAATTGAGTCTTAGTTAATTTTCCTGTGCAGTGTGGTGATTCGTGAGCAGATCAAATATTTCATTTCTAAAAAGATGATGGTAACCATAATAGTTTAATGAAAGAGTTCACTTTAATTAAATTAGAAAGAGACACGTCTCCCCTGTCTATTACTCCAGGGAGGGAACATCATGTCATCTTGTTAGCTGGGTTTCCCTGGAACACAACCTCTCACTCGTGAATCTGTTATGGTTAAGGGATCCCTGGAAGACAGAAGTAGGCAGAGCAGGCTTTGTGCACACAAAGTGTGCAGAGACTGTGTATAGCATATTCTCTTTTGCTTTAAAAAAGAGTCTATCCATGAGGGCTTAAGAAAAGAATAATTCTCGTTCCCATTTTCTTTTTCCAGAATCTTCTAAAATACATGAATTCTCTGAACAGATTTGTTAAACACAGCTTTAAAAAGAGGAGACACTGTGCTGGGTTACTTGAAGAAGCTTTATCAGATAGGAAGATGGGAAGACACAATAGCAACCCAAGCCTCAAGGAGGTGTTTTTCATGATGGAACAGCCATCCCACTGGTCCCCTCTCAGAGCCGCATGCCAGACAAGCATGTATTCACCTTTCTCCTTTGGCTCCCTAAATACTCCTTACGGGATTGGACATGGAAAATGGCTAACAGCTTATATCCTCTCACCACCACACTAACAGGGGAATGGCTTCTCAGGAGGAAAGTAGCTTGTTCAAAAGTAAGAGCAGGTATAGTCATGCATAGTCAGTCTCTTCATTCTAATGCTCAGGGAAAGGTGAAGTATGAGGCAATGGCATTAAGAACAGAAAAGGGGGCTCAGTCTGTATAGTGCTTGCCCTGCAAACACTGAGTGTGTTACCCTGGAACCCACAAAATGAATAAAAAGGATGCGTGGTGTCATGTGTTCATAATCCCAGCACTCAGGAGGTGGAGACACACTGGTGCCCTGGGCTTGCTAGCAGAGCAGCCTAGTCTATTTGCTGTTTCTGGCCAAGGAGAAGCAATGATTCAAACAACAACCAGAACAAAACAAAAGCACACACACACACAAAAACCCAAAAAACCAAACAAACATGAAGATGCCAAAGAACCACACACATGTATACATGCATGCATATGCATGCCACACACACACACATGCACACACTGAGAGACCTAAGATAATACAAAAGTTCAGAAAAGAGCACAATAACTGAGAACACTTTGCAGAGGGAATAGAGCCAGTGGTCTTTCGAGCTGTGGATCCCCTGGTATGATCATGGAACAAGGCTTACAAGCCTGTAGGCTCTGGGACTCTGAGGCGAGCAGTCCCTGCTTAGAAATGGGAGGATGGAACTTAGCCCTGTCAAGGAGGGTGGGGGAGGTATGGAGAGGTCCTGAAAGCCAGCAGCAGAAGTTGGAGGATCATAAGAGTTTTGAGTTATGGGCAATGATAAAGGCAAGGCTTTCTTGCTATGAAAAAAAAAAAAAAATAGCTGCCTCAGCACAGTGTGAGGGTCCAGGAGAGAACTGTGGTGGTTTACCTGATTAGGTCCCTCCAGGTTGGCCTGGGGGATAAGAAAGGAGCTGCAGGATAATTTAGAGAATCGTATCTATTTAACTACTGAAAGTGAAGCCAAAATGAGAGTCAAGATGTGTCTTAGGATTCTGGCCTGACAACCTAAGTCAGGAAGGAACAGAGCTTGGAAGAGAGGTGGACATGGAAAAGAATGGGGGACTGGACTGGGGAGAAGAGGGAAATAACAGGCTGACATACTCGGAAGAGCAGTCCTGAATTTTCAGATATGTTCATTGATAAGTGTGATGAGTGAATTAAAACTAGTAGCTACAGGTAAAAATGTATCTATTCATAGGGTCCAAGACTCTTAGGAGTTACCATGCAAACCGCAGCTCTACATAATTGCAGTCAGACAATAAGGAAAAGGCACATTTAGAATCTCCAAGTCCAGGTGCAGAGAGAGCTGTAGAGATGCTCTCATGAGTAATCGGAGCATGTGACTGTCTATAAAAAGATCGAGGGGCTAAAGCAAGAAGCCTCCCTCCCAGATTCCCTTTGTCTCTGGTCTACAGGGACAGTGACCACAGTATCCACCATGCAATGCACCCTTCACTCACTGCTCAAAAGAAAACAGGCACTGCCATTAATTACCTAGGATGACAAGTATTCGGGTGTCCTGCTCTTGGCAGGCTGGTTCCTGTCTTCCTGCTATTTTCTGCAACTCCACAATTCACCTCAGAGAACCACCATAGTTGGTCACTGTCAGTGGTGTAAATTCTAAACATCTTCCAACCTCTTACTGAGATGATCATCATAGAGAAGTTGAGACCCTAGCTAAAGGCCCCTGGGACAGTGGTTATTGATAGGCCAGACTGGAGAGACTGTGAGAAAGTAATTCCAGGGGGAACAATCTGTGTAGGGGGTCTGGACTCCCCCTCCTGCATTGTCTCTTTTCATAACTTACAGAGATAAATTTTCCCCTCTATGCTTTCCCTTTTCACTATTGTTGTTACATTTTGTTGTTTGAGACAGAATCTCTCTGTAGCTGAACTCAGTAGGTAGCCAAGATTGGTCATATGGTGGTCTATTTCACCAACTTCCTAAGTGCTAGGACTACATGCATGGTCACCACGCCTGGCCTTTCTGTGGTGGCAATTGCATAATGCTGTTCAGTGATAACAGAGTTCACAGTTATCTTACACAAAGTCATGAGATCCAATTATATAGGAGCTCATGCAGGAGTGTGTGGGCTAGAGTCATTGTGTTCAAGGTCAGAAGCATAGGGAATTTCTCCTGGTCTGCTGGGTACAGATGATCCCACTGTTTCTAGGAGCCAGGGATACCCATGTAGAAAAATCTCTGCTCAAAGTCTTATGATCTGCTCCAAAGAAAATACAATTTCCATAACTCAGTCTGTCAACTGCATAGTAGTGTACAGCTTATGAAAGCAAAGGGAAACAAAACATCAGTGAGTTCCCTAATACCAAACATACAATAATTATAGTGAAATCATGTGTGCTAGGATTCTTTTGTGGTCAGACATCTACATTTTCAATAGGACATCTAGAAAATAAGGTTTTATTTTAAATAACTGGTATAATTCTGTCTTTGGGGATTATCCAATGTCAGTAACTACAAGTAACCTTCCTTGGGTTATTTTTCTTCCTTGCAATGTGTGTGATGTCTATAATGGTAGGTACTCTTCTCCTGAACCACAGCCACAGCCCTCCACTGTTTTTGTTTTAATTTATTTTTTATGTGCGGTTTCTGTTCGTTTTGAAACATTCTCTGTCATCATTGTAGCAAACATTCTTTTAAAAAACCCAGAACATTTCTTTATATGAATCTACTATTATTTACCCTATTACACAGTTGACACTTATGTTATTCCAGTGGATCTTGTATAAGTGTTTCCTGCTGCTGCATTGTGGCAGAGGGCCCCACCTCTTCTATTTAAGTAAAACAGGTCTCGTTCCTCTGCAGAAGGTTGTACCAATGGTTCTCCCCCTCTCTCTATTCACCCTGCGTGTACGGCATACTCCCTTTGCAGCTTCATTTTGAGTCTCCCTTGTCTATGCATACTTATTCAGCTGAACGTTGCTCAATGCAATTGAGGTGCAGGTTTGATTGCTTCAGCCTGGAGGATGATGCTCCTCCCTGCGAGAGTGCTAGCTTGTCTTTTTCCTGTTGAGTATTGCATATCTTGCAATTTTAATTTTAATTCTTGGCCTTTGACTTGGTTAGTCTTTGACTTACTGATGCATTGAACTTTCATGATGCTGGTGTAGTAGTCTCACTTAGCTAGTTAGTTTGGTGATTGTTCTTTTACTTACTACAAGGTCAGTCTGTGCTCTGGGTCAGGAGGCCAGAGTGAGAGACAAAGCCTGTTCCAGAGTCCTTCTTTTAAATTCATCCCAGAAGTTTAGAACATCCAGCTTCTCCTCCTGATATTTGACAGGAACTAGACATTTGAAACAGAGGACATTCAATCATGGGGCCAACTGATTCCAAGTTTTTAAAAAAGTGCTAAGGGAAAGAACTATTAAGATTGGTAATTAAAGACAATGATGATTGTCCTTGGGGGTGATTGAAGAAAAGAAACAGGGTAGTCCTCAGGTCACAGGAGCTGGGTGGGCTGTGCTCCTTTTGTATCCCAGTGGCTCATTTATTTCATTCTTTGTTCTAAAATTGTTATATGTACTTTATGTTTTGTAGGAAGAAGAGTTAAGCAGATTTTTCTCTAAAGTTTCCAATGAGCCAGCATAGGTAATGTGAAAGAAGTTTGAAGCTCCTCTTTGGACTCTGCAGTTGTAGTTGAGGCAGAGAGTGTGGGACAGCTCTGAGGCAGGTGGGCTAAGCACCTGGGATCTTCATTCTCAAGGAACTTACTCAGCAGGTTCTTGCTTAGCTAACAAAGATATTCTATTACGTTTTAAAAGTTCCATATGTTGCCTGGTTTTCAATTATTTTACTTCAGGAGCTGCTCATATTAAAGGTTAAAATATAAGGAATAATATAGAGAGATGGGCATCTTTTAAAATCTAACTTTTCTGAAAGTGTCACATATGTGCACTCTATGACAGTACTTCTGCAAAGTTTGGTTACCTAAATTAAGTACAAAATTGAGTGTGAATTATGTTGTAGACTTCTTAAGACGTGCAGGTATACATGATCCTTCTAATACTGAGTGTGGAAAATGAGGCTGGGGTAACACTTGCCAATTCTTAAATACTCATGTGACTTTCTTATTACTTTGGCACCACAGGAAAATCTAAATCCCAGGAGACATTCAGTTCCAAACCCTGCAGGTGAAAGAGACAGGGAACAGAGAAGATGCAAAATTCAATTTTATGGATGGCATATGGCACAGATGCTTAAAGACTCTCACTATTGATTTTACTCTAGATTTTTTATTTGAATTCTATCCAATAGGCTAGCTATATCATTAAAGATTATTGAAATCAGATTCCTGTGACTGACACTTGTAAACAGACTGCACCAAAGCTTTTAAGCTTTATAAGTTGAGACACATCACTAAGAAGTTGTTATGGGTTAGTAAATGCTGAATTAATTATAATATTTAATTAGCATTGGTATGGCAGAACCCTGAGGAACCTGAGGTCCTGTGTGTGTTGGTAGATTTAACACATGAGAAACAGCTTATGGTTTGGAGCAAAATTGGGAAAAGCTATACCACACCCTGTCTCTGTCTGTGTGATCTTTTTCTCTCCCTCTCTAATCCTCTATCTTTCCTACCCTCTCTCTACTTCTTTCTATTTCTTCTTCCACTAATTACCCCTGATAACCTAAATATAATCATGGTGTTTTCAGATTTACATGGGCCTTGCATGAGCTTGGAATTCTTTTGTCAAGTCTTAGACTAAACTCTGAAACATATAGGTGCTTGCTAAAGAGTAAAGTATGTTTCTTGAGCTAGTCACTATTTTTTGTTTATTTGTAATTAGATGGGGCTAGAGAGATGGCCAAGCATGTTAGAATACTTGTTCTTCCCAATACCAATAAGGAAGATAACAACTATCAGTAACTCCAGTTCTGGAGTGGCCTGGCCTCGTTGGTCTTCTCAGTCACCTGGCACACATATTGTATGCAGGCATCCATGAAGCAAAATATCCAAACACGTGAAAACAGCAAATGTTCCAGTGGAGATGCTGGAAAGGCTACATGACATTTGCTAAGTGATTCATGTTCTCACAGTGAGAAAATGGCATGTTTGTGTCTCGAAGTGGCTTGTGTCCTGGCATCAATGCACTGAAAAGGGGTCATATTGTCTATGGAATTGAGCAGAAAGCCAAACCGCAGAAAAAAAAGACAGACCAAGTTCAGGGATATAAGAAATCAGCAGTGTCCAAATTTTTCAAGGTCATGGGGAAGTGAGGAGGCTGAGAGATTATTGGGAACAGGGGCAGACTTCCGAGAAAGGAATTCAAATAGAATGTGGACCACGGTACAGAAATTACAACAGAAAAATTGACAGAGCTCAGTAAAGTAGGTGTTTAAAGTTAATAACCTCGTGTCAACATCAATTTTTTCATTCTGGTCATTGTGCTCTAGTTATATAAGAGATTAGCACAGGGAGGAAGGTGGGTGAAGGTTATCCAGGTCATTTAGACTATTTTTGAAGAATTTTGTAAGTCTAAAATTATTTTAAAATACAAACTTAGTAAAAATAATGCTATGCCCTGGGATTTATTAATCTCTTGCTAAAGCTAAATTGACTATATCTTTCCTGAATTTGGCTCTGTGGACAGCAGAGCTCAAAGGAACAAGGCAAGAGACTGGAATGTGATTAGGTGGGTGCCCATGGGTACATGGGTTTGAAACCTCCAGTAGGAGTGCTGTCAATCCCTTATGGCTTGATACTGCTGTTTTAAGAGGAAGATCCCCTGAAATATGAGATGCTGTGGCTCACATGCCCATGGTAACCACAGTTCTTTTGGTACTCACAATGCCAATGTCGTGAACCTGTCAGCAGCATCTGTGACAGAGGGAAATTATTAAGGGTACAAGACACCAAAGACAGCAGCAACGCAACACAGAAAACAGCAGATGCTAGATCTGGGCAGCCTTAAGATGTAATACATAGTTAAGAGTCTATATAAATCCACACAAGGTTGGAAATTTTAAGTAGGTGGGAGAGAAGAGAGAAACTTTGATGCAGAATTCTAAATAACCCAGTCCTCTGCCCACATCTATTCTCTTTAGCCGGCCCCATAGCATATTCCTTCTATAGACTTCAGGGTAGAATGAGGAAGAAAAGGAAACAGATAATACAGAACCCTACCAGTCCTGGCCTGGCTAGGACAGCATCAGCTCAGTAGTGATGCTAGGCTGACAGCAAGTGCTGACAGAATTAGAAAGCTCTTCCTCTGTAATCTTCCTCATGAAGATCGACAATCCACCCCAAGTACCAGTGAAGCCAAGGAGGAGGAGCAATCTGATGTCCCTAACCAGTCCTTCCCAGTGTCACCTAAACTTCAGAAACAAAGAGTAAGAGACTTGTCACAGCTAAGAGTTACCTAAGATACTGTGACATCTAAGACACTGGAGTTACCTAAGGAGTGGTGACACCAATGTCAGTGGGATGGTGGACACAGAGACAAGAGAAAGACAGTAGGGAAAACTAAGGAAATTTGATAGTCTGTGGGTTAAGTACTTAATGTTACATCAGAGGCTCATTTTGGATCAAAGTAGCATATAATTTAAGACACCAGTCACAGGGGAGATGTAGTGCATGTGAGAGAAATCTCGCTGCATTGTCTTCCCAACTCTTCTTTAAAACAAAGACGTAAATGATGTCCAGCTATTAAATAAAAGAAATAAAATTCAAACATGTGCAGAAAGATTTCTCTAAGCTGAGTCTCTGGAAGTCAAACCATCCCGACCAGCTCCTTCCTTAAGAAGTGTCTTCCCTGCTTCAGTGCCTCCACCACAACAGGGACTTCCAAATATCAGTGCCCCTTGGTGCCATGTAGCACTCCAGTTAATGCAGGGCATGCTCCTAAATGGGACAAAGAAACTATGAGCTTTCCCCTTGGCATTACGTTATAATTAGGAACAATAGACTCTTGCCTGATACTACCTCTTCCCATTAATAAACATTATGAAGACATAAGACCATTGGCCTGAGAGCATTAGGCTACTGCTCCCTCATCTAGAAAGTAGAATGCAGTCTTATAGATATTCCTGTGCTAGGGAATAACCAATGGCATAGATCTGCAAGGTGTGGCTAAGGGGGAATCTGTGGTCAAAGGACAGAGCAAAGCCAGTTGGCCCATCCTGACACCTGACCTCAATGCTCTCTTAAAGAGGCCATTAGCATTACACCCACAGAGGCTCAAGCCCAGGGCAACATCAGGGTTTTCTTTAAAGTAGTTGCAAGTGTGACTACATGAAATGCTTTGTACAGGAACCTTCCTGGTAGGAAAAGTTGAATAATGTGATTTCTATCAGATTTTAGAGATAGTGGACTCATGTAGTAAACACAGATGAACATGTTTCCATGTACAGTTTTGGCATATATAATAAAACTCAAAACATACTTGAATTGATTTTGACCCTCTTGGAGATAGATAGGAAAATATATATATTCTGAACCCAAAGAAACAAGGAAACCAAAGTTCTCTTAAAACCCTCAGGACAATTGTACACATGATGTCTATGGAGAAGGCAAGGCATAGGAAGGTAAAGCACATCACCAAAGAACATAGGCAGTAAATACATTCAGTCTGTCATCTGACCTGCAGAACAGAGGCTCAGGAAAGAAATGTGGAGGCTTCAGAATGGACTGTGTGGCATCCCCTGGACCCATTTTCACATTGGGGTTCTAGAGAAATAGCTGTTCTATGACTCCACACAGCCCTCCAGTGTGAGCACCTACACACATTAAGCTCAAGAATGCAAGAGCATCCTCTTCTTACCCTGTCTCATCATAGTTAAATGTGATGAGCAAGGACTGCTGCTAATATAATTTTTTATCAGTTTAACTTACTTTCCCAAAGCTTGAATATAAATCCTTGTTCCTCAGGAACTTTAAAATCCTGAATAAATATTAAATGTATTTATAGTTAAAAATACATGGACATGAATATTCCACCAGAAATGCAACTTCAAATGCTCATCTGGCTTCCTGAGCACACCCAGGAATGTGCGTGGCTCACATGATCAGCCAACTCCTTTCCCTAAAGTTCATTATCATGACTTTCATGTAATCAAAAGAGACAGGTCCAGATTCCCCTGGTTAGAGAACACAGTTGACTCTTTGGAAACCCTGTTATCTGACTCCATTGTGTTGCTGAGTCCTGCTTGCTCTGTTGCAGCAACAGCCAAATTCTGGATTATTGCCTAGAAAAATCCACTGCTTCTGTTCACCTTTACCACCACCCCACGGCAGTGGAAAGTCTCCACTCTAAATCCACATCTAGATCACTGTGCCTCCCAGTGGCCAACTGGGAATATCCATGTCATTGGTTGTATTACTCTGTAAAAGAACTCAAAAGCAAGCCTGAAAAACCAATTAAGACTGATTAGAGAGAAAGGCTAAGATTTGCAGGGTAGACAGTTGGCATCCGAGGAGAGAGCATAGTAAGAGCAGGCGAGAACTATGGCTTTATTATAACCAAGTAACCTGACAGAAATAATACTAAGAAGTAGAAAGTTATTTTGGGCTCATGTCTTCTGAGGTGTCAGTCCATAGTGGCATAGAAAGCATGGGTGGGTAACAAGCTTCATCCTGGATAGGAAGCCTAGAAAAACAAGGGGAAGGGATGGTACAAGATGCATTTTCAAGGCCATTTCCTCAGAGATCCACTTTCTCTACCACCACCCAATAATCAATTCATATCTTGAACCTATCGGTGCCTTTAACTGCTCATTAGGACAGAACGTGCAAGATCTAATCTTCTCTGGATTTGTCCTCCCAGACACCATAGTGATGTTTTCACTGATCCCCTAAAGTTTCTTAGTCAAATCCAATACACAGTCACTATAACTTCCACAGGCTGAAATGCTGGGACAAGCCAGGAGGGGAGTCATTACTGGTGATCTCAATTAGGGTAAAAAAGCAAGACTCTTGACTTCAAGGAATAAAATGAAAATCGTCTGGTTTCATGGGATGTAAGGAATGATAGATCAAAGAGTATTAAACTATGACTTCTAGAATGAAATGAGAATTGTCAGGAGACAGAATCAAGGGAAGGTTATTAACTACTACTATCTTAGTATTATTACTAAGAATTATTATTTACTTACTATTATTACTAGTATTATTACTATCTTAGTTCTGGGAATGTTCTCCTCTAACTGGCAGGTGTTGGGGATGTGGACTTTGACTATGTGCATTTATAGGAGCCCTGTGGTGACTGTCACTTCCTCCAACTGTAGAAGCAGACCCTTCTGCAGATAACTCTGCTATTTATATTAAATTGGAAAGTATGTAATGGATAGCACATTAGCTTGGATACGGTAGTGCAAAAATGTTGTGAGGTATCTATTATACACTCATCTCAAACACTTTTCAACGATCTATCCATGCCTTGGTGATGAATGCTATGCTTAGTCTGTATAATCAGGGAACAACCTATTCTAATATTGTATTTTAGCCACAGTTCCCACTAGTGACCTTTTCCACATGGGCTTACCTTTTCATGAGAGATATATTGTCAAACTGGTGAAAAAAATATCTAGTGATCAGTAGTAGCTTTAAGGATTAAACATAAACACTGTTTACAAATATTAAAAATGAATACCTGGGATCATTTGTCCCAGAGGCTGCCTCAAGGCAGTAGTGCTTTATTGGAGGCAAAATGAGCATATTTGTTCAACATGATCAAGACGTTTCCCCAAAAACTTCTGAGAATTAGCAAGAACTCTTCACTTGCTCCAGCAAGGTTGTCAGTTTCTCTTCACAGTTAAGATTGACAGCTATCAACAAATATTCTTGACGTTCCCATTTCAAATCCCATCTGCCCGGTTCTGCAGAGTACAAAATACCACAGTTGACTACTGGGAGTGGGTCTTATGTTTCATAAATTTTAAGTGTAGATTCTGAGAGTTATGTCAAAAAGAAAGTGTGATCTGTTCACACCTGTCCAATATCCTACCTCCTGTCCAATGTATAAGATGAATCTGAGAAGTAGCCAGGACTAATAGATTCTCAGTCTAAACCCAGATTATTTTAACTATGCAGAATGCAATTGAACCTCCTGCCCAAACTAAAAATCTGCCTTGCAATAGATTAATCCATGATCAAGCATCTGTCCTTCAAAGTAGCATAATGTAAACTTGAATTCCTACCAAAAGAACCATTTAATGCTTCGAAAAAATCTAAGTTTTCGTGTGGTTTTGGTTTCCTCCATTAGCCTGTGTTTTAGATTATATCCCTAACAGGTGGTAGTTTTTGGAAGGTTGTGTAACTAGGCATAAAGATGTGGGTCATTGAAGTAGAGGTCTTTTAAGGTATAGCCCAATTTGCTTCTACATTGGCTTTGTTTCTTGTAGCTTCTGCTACATTACTTTACTGTGGCTACCATAATTCTCGACAATGATGTATCTTATGCGTTGAAATCCTGAAAAATAATATAGGTCTCCTATTTTCAGCCTCCTTTCAGGAATTTGCCATAGTGATAAGAAACATTTGACCTTGGTGTGTTGGGCTGTGCTCAGTTGATGAGATCTGTGATCCTGTCAGTAACGCCTTCCACTTCACTTTCCTTGTATACTAGTCTTTATCCAGATGCTTACCTAGCAGGGCAGGATCTAAGCATCCTTAGAGTCCACTCCTTGGCCCTGTGATATTTCCATTCTGCTTCCCATTACTGGACCTCATGGCTCTGTTGCCAGTGAACTTCTCCATAGAGTGATGAATGCCAACATACTTTAATGAAACTTCCTGATAATCTCACTTTAGACACAGGTAATCCACAGAGGTTGTCCTGTTGCTTCTTCAGAGGGAGGGCCACTTCTAGGTACACAGTCTATCACACATGTGTATCATGTG
Source organism: Rhynchomys soricoides (assembly GCA_019843965.1). NCBI lineage: Eukaryota > Metazoa > Chordata > Mammalia > Rodentia > Muridae > Rhynchomys > Rhynchomys soricoides. The sequence continues at coordinate 1,840,107 of JADRCH010000044.1, read as the reverse complement.
TTAAGTATAAAAATGCCAAAAGTGACTAAAATTGGAATAGAAGGGTTCGAGAGATGACTGAGCAGTTAAAAGCATCTGCTGCCCTTCCAGAAGACCCAAATTTGGTTCTTAGAATGCAACTTGGTGGGGGGGGTGTTTCTGGGGGCACCACCTTCTGGAACTCTGGCACTGGAATATACTGCTCTCTTCTGGCCTCTGTGGATCTCCTTCACACACACACACACACACACACACACACACACACACATGGCACAGAAATAATCAATCAGTCAATACCCATTTAAATTAATAAAAAGACTCTAAATCTTACTTAATTTAGCCTACCCTTGTGTTGGTCAGATAGCCATGATAAATTACAGGAAGGAAGCCCCATCTCTACTGCTAGGATGTTCTCTAGAACTAGGGCAAAGGTAACGGAGGAAATACTTTAAGGTAAAGACCACTCAAAACAAACAAACAAACTTCTATTCTCTGTAACCTGAATCAAAAGTGTAGTGCATGAGAAGATAGGTAAATGCTAAATGGCTCAGAGTGGCTTGCTCTGCAAACAAAGCTGAGGACCACAGTTCAAATCCTGGCACCCACATGAATTTAATGAGTCATGACATACACAGCGGAAATCTCAGCAGTATAAGACAGAGATGGGTACACATTGTAGCTTGCCTGACAGCTGACAGAGGTGGCATGCTTCCCAGCTTTGCATTCATTGAGATAACTGTCAAAGGTAATAAAATGAAGAGCAAAAGAGGAAACCACTAAAGTCCAGCTCTGATCCCTGCATTCGTGCTGACATGCAAATAGCAACAAGTTTGACTGCATGACCATGCAGATATGCTTCAGAATAAAATGAAAGCAACACAGAATAACCCATTACACCTGTGGCCAGATGATTGTTATCGCATTAACTTTTTATCGAATGGGCTTAAAGTCAGTCAAGAACTACATTTCAGATGAAATGGAAATCCTCTAGCACAATCTCATTGCAGGCTCTCTTCTCTCTCTCTTCCCCTTACTCATCTTCCCTGTTAATGTGCAATGAACAGATCTAGTTTATGTGACTATGTGCATGCTATGTACGTACATATCCAGACACACAGAAAAACAGAGACACACTCATAATTTTATTGTTTTACACATCAATGTCAACTCACTGACATTTGGGTTTTTGAAAATGACTCAATATTAAAAGATACACAATTACCTTAACTTCCATAAGCCAAAAGAGCTATGAAGTTGATGCCAGCGTTGTGCATCCTTGGTGATGCATATGCCACAGGCACCAGCTGAGATGAGTATCCATGTGGACATTGTTGGCATCTTAAGAAGCATGCTCACAAATATGGGTCCTGTCAACTGCGACCATTTTCTTAAGTTCGCTAGCTGTTGCTAACTTCTGTCTTGGACTTGCTCTCCCAATTTGCATTTACATCAGCATTTTGGGAGCTGTCACTTTTTATACATCCCCCCATGTTCGTAGTCTTTTACTTAATTATTATTTTCACCAGTTTGAATCAATTCAATGCCACCAGGTTGTGTTTTAAGTCTTTTTCTTTGCTCTTCAGGGGTCAGGCACCTCCAGGTGTCTGATCTGTGTCTGACTTCCCTCTGTCAAACTTACATCTTTATTTCATCTGCTTGTGGCTTTGCTCTTCTCACTTTCTCAGTTCTCATAGACACTTCTTTACCCTTACATCTTTCTAAGTTTCAATAGACCTAAGCTTTGTCTTTATTATTTTTGTAGTTTTTATTTGACTGGAAACATTCCATTATCTCTAAACTTTTCTCTACCTAAATCCCCAAATGTATCTTACCAGCCTTTTCTCTAAACATTATAATGCTTTACATTTTCACACTGAAGGCTTTAAAATATGTAACATTTTATTTTGTGAAAAAACGTGCAATAATAATTTAACTCAGACAATCCTAATGAAACTCAGTGGATCACACACACACACACACACACACACACACACACACACGCACTCGCGCACGCACACACACACACACACAGAAGTTTTGAAAGTAAAAGAGGGACTTAGTGGTTTTCAGCAGGATAAGGAGAAATCAATCATGTGGAAATGACTAAAATCCCTTATTTATCCATAGAACTGTCAACAGGAAAAAGCAATGAATAAGAAGAATTAACTTTTATAATATCTGAAGAGATGGAATTGCTTTTATCTTGTATTTGCTTTGTCTTTGATGGTTTCTAATTCTATTTATATACCACAGTCCTTAAAACTGGTCAAGTTTCCTAGAGCTGCTTTGGAACTCACTCGGGTGAGAAGAATATATATTCACTTCTGTTAAGGAGCCGAGAAGTGGTGGAGCATGCCTTTAATCCCAGCACTGGGGAGGCAGAGACAGGCGGATTTCTGAGTTTGAGGCCAGCCTGGTCTACAGAGTGAGTTCCAGGACAGCCAGGGCTACACAGAGAAACCCTGTCTCAAAAAACCAAAAAAAAAAAAAAAAAAAATAGCAAAAAAAAAAAAAAAAAAGAAAGGAAAAGAAAAATAATATTTAAATAAAAAAACCCACTTGCTTCTCAGTGTATCTACATACTAGAAGTTTCTCTGTTTATGATTTTCTGTTTGTCTCAGCTAGGGTTTATATTGTTGCGATGAAACAGAAGTTGGACAAGAAAGGGTTTATTTGGTTTACCCTTCCATGTTGGTGTTCAGCATTGAAGGGAGTCAGCACAGGAACCCAGAGGCAGAAGCTGATGCAGAGGCCATGGAGGGATGCTGCTTACTGGCTTGCTCCTCATGGCATGCTCAGCCTGCTTTCTTATAGAACCTCGGACCATCTACCCAGAGGTGGCCCCAACCATAATAACTGGACCTTCCTGCATTGATAACTAATTAAGAAAATGCCCTACAGGCTTGCCTACAACCCAATCTGATGGAGAGATGTTCTCAATTGAGGTTTCCTCCTCCTCTCTGATGACTTTAGCTTGTGTCAAGTTGACATGATACTAGCCAGCATACAGCTGTATTTTATATTTTTAAGATTCTCATAATAGAATTGTAAATCCCTAAAATTTTTCTAATTTTTGGATGATATTTTTATATCATCTATATATCTCTATCTCTACCTTTCTAGTATCTATCTATCTATTCTATTCTATTGCATTCTTGCAAGTTTGATTTCCATACATTTCTACTTAATAGTTGTGTTAGTGCATTTTATCTTAAGCTGAAGATTTATTTATGTATTTATGTATTTATTTATTTTGGTTATAATTTTGCTAAACCAGTATATTTCAAATTGGTTCATATTCTGACTTGAACTTTCATTTTCATTTGATATTTGTCTTTTTTTGTTATTGTGCTCCTGGACTCTTTGATTCAATGAGATTAATCTGCTGAATTTTATTTTGAATTTGGAAGGTCCACTACAGTCTTTCCTTCTAGTTTATTTTTCTTGTGATGTTCCATGTTCTTCATTTTGTTGAAATTGTAACTTTTGCTTCTTGAGTTTGTTCGTCCATCCTTGATTTGATATGAACCATGTCAGTATCCCTGCAGAATCACATACATTTTCTTAACATGTATATGTAATCACAACTTTCCTAACTTGATTTGCATACTCCTTTGCTTTTCCTCTCCTACTTCTAGTGTAACTTTTGAATATTTCCAGACTCTGGGGATGGCTCTCTAACAACAATCTCTGTTGCTTCTCCAGAATGCATCTCTCTTTCCCCCAATTAAAACCTGCCAGCCAAAACAATCCAAAAACTTTCCCTGGTCTTCTACCAGGAAAGAATCTCTTTTCTCTGATGACACCAGTATTTCTGGTAAACTCAGTTGATAGGGCTGAAATCTATGATTTCTAACCAGAGCTTGATCTCATCTCAGATTTTGTAGAATGCTCAGCCCCCAGGTCAATACATAGTACTCTCTTTCCCAAGAAGAGTCAGCTACAGTCAGTCTGAAGACTTCTAGCACTTAGCATATGAAACCTTCAAATGCTAATAAATATGGTTGCAGGCCTCAAGAGACCATGAATAAGTCAGCATCTCAGTCTCAAGATTGAGCCACAGAATGACAGAAAATTTTGTTTTGTTCTTCTGAAAGCAGCTAAGCATTGAGACCATCTGTAAAATACCAAAAACAACTGTGACATCACCAATCTTACTTTAGAAGATGCATATTATTTTTTTTCTGTTCACGATACTTTATTTTTTTCTTGATACTTCATTTACATTTCAAGTGTTTCCCCCTTTCCAGATCTCCCCTTTGGAACCTTCCTATTCCCTCCCCCCTCCTTCTGCCTCTATGGGAGTATTCCCTGCCCACCCATCCACCCTCTAAGCTTCTCTCCTTGGAATTCTCCTATATTGGGGCATCTAACACCCTCCAGCCCAAGGGCCTCTCCTCCCCCTGATGGCTAACAAGACCCAGAAGTGGTAGGGGTAATTTCAAAAGGGACAAAGTGGTGATTTATTTTTAATGTAGTATGCAAAATTCTTTAACAACATTGGCTACTTACCAATGACCCGAACCCTATTAAAACACAGCAGCAAGTCAGGAAAAGAGGAATAAAATGAGAGGAAGAAGGATTAAAGGAAGGAAGAAGGAAGAGAATGGGAAAGAAGGTAGAGAGGCAGGGAAGAAGAGAGGGAGAGAAGAAGGAGGGAAAGATGGAAGAGGAAGGTGATCCACAGGAGTTGGGGGGGGGGAGAGAAGGCAATAGAGAATGAATATCATTAAAAATACATGATATGCATGCACAAAAATATGTCCTAACAAAACCCATTAACATGAATAATGAATATATTCCAATAATAAAAATGAGATCACTGAAACCACACTGGGGTTTATCATGATACACCCATGTGTCCTTAAACCTTGTTCTTACTTATTCCTGAACTGACTTCCCCATCCCTCAACCTCTGGAAGTCTACACAGCTCAATGTAGGCAGCAGAATCTAAAGCTGACACCAGTCTCCCAGAAGATGCTACAGGTAGAATTCAACATCTTCTGTGCCTTACAACGCAAAAATGAATCCTGCAAGTCCAATTCCTAAGTGTAGTGGCACAGGTGTGCTGTTTCCAGAGAAGTGGCACCTTGATTTCCTTCACCCTATGTGTTTGAAGAGATGCTGAAGTTTTGAAGACATCATCCATTCTGAAGGTTGAGATGGCCTCTCTTTGTGCATGTCGATTTATAAAACAATTGCAGTTGCTTTGGTTGCCTTTAAATGACCTAATCTATTCATGCTAGACATAACCCTGCTAAAATGTGGTTGATCTTGGTCTCCTTCAGGAATGGATATTTGAAGCTGAGTCTTTGGAGGCAGGTAGCCTGGCTCGAGCATACCTCTTTTTTGAAGTACAAAGAGAGCAAAGATCTTCACTCAGCCAGAGGGCTCTGATAATTCCTGCAGTTCCACTGAGGTCAGTGAGTCTGCTAGGAAACCCAGGGATGGGACTAATCCTCCCTCCTTGCCCAGTGTTCTCATTCCCTGAGGTGTCAGCCCCTGGGATACCTGTTCAGTCCTATAGACAGAGACTCTCTGTTGCCTCTGGGTTCACTGGGGTCATTAGTGACTTACATCTGCTGGGCAGTACACATGAGAACATTATGGATTCAAGATAATTTCTGTTTCCCCTGACTAGAGAGTGCATCACTATTTTTGTGTATGTTGGTGGGTGAAAGTCACCCTTTCTCACTGCGTAGGCCCATGCACTAGGTCCCTTCACTCATGGCTCTAGGCTCCTAATTGTCACTGATTGCTTCAAATTAACTCTCTATGTGTCAAATAGTTCTAAGATTTATTTCAAAACAGCCCCATGTGTGTTGCACTTACCTACCATCAATAATTCTAATAGTACAACAAACAAACAAACAAACAAAACCAGTCTCAAGACATGATGTTCTAATCATAAAGACGATGGCATTTTCATGTGAGAGAGGCTGAAAATTCCATCATCTTAACTGAAAAGGAAAAATTATTTCATTATATTCAAGAAAGCAGGAGTGCTGGCCTGTGGAACACTTAATTAGGCAATAAAATCAGACTGAACCTCATTCTACTGTAGAAGCTTGGCCAAACCTCTGTATTGGGCTAAGCCATTCTAAGCCATTCACTTCTCTTGAAGTAAAACCTAGAAAATGTACTACATTCATCTGACCATGGAGACAGTGTAGTAATATAAATGAGAAAATATTATCTTTGAACTAGATGAAAAATAAGCACTCAAGGATTTCTAGAATAAATAATAAAGTAAGACAAAGACATAGGCCTTAAAAGTGATAGGAGCTGGAGAACTGGTTCTGCACTTGAAAGCACTTGATATTCTTGCAGGGGACTCAGGTTTGGATTCCTACAGACACATCAGGTAGCTCACAATCCTCTGTAACTCCAGCTCCTTGGGATGAGGTGTTCTCTTCTGGCTTCTCTGGGTATTATATGCACATGACACACATACATAGAAGCAGGTATATGTAAATAGGTAAAATTTTAAAATTATAAAGGTATTTATGTCTAGAAATTTCATGCCAGTTCTACTAGATTTATAATGACATACTTTTTCTTCTAACTGACAAGTTTTCTTGCACAACGGCTCTTGTTTCTATGATTTTAAATGTACTTGTCATAAACAGCTTAAAATAGCTAAAAGACATTGACTATACCTAGTTAAAAGTCTTATGTGATTTTCCTACAAATTCTAAGTCTTTTGGTACTGGCATGGCTACTAGTTTCTTACTTGGCACCCATAGAAATTGCAGATAGCTGGTGTCAGTTTTTATATTGGCCAAGGGAGAGACTTAGTATTTGTGTTTCAACTATCACAGTGGCCCTTGTTTTGGCAGCAAGTGGCTATGCCATCACCAGCATGTCAAGATGCAGGGATACTGTGCAGTGAGATGGGGAGGCCCTTGCCTAGGAGGCCTGGTTACAGAACACTGTCATATTCATTTGCCATGTACTCTGGTCCTTTTCACCTTTGACCCTATATGCCTGCTGAGAGCCACCAATTTATTTTAATAGGACCTCACAGGTGAAACTTGGAACATTTGAACTATCAAACTGTAATTTTCATTCAAAAGAAATCTCCCATTCACATATCCATCCACTGACTCCCAGAATGCACTCTGGAGATTTCCTGGATTAGTTCTTTCAGGAGTTAGTCGGAATTGTTTACCAACCACCATAAAGACAGAGCCTGGTATGTAGTATAGGGGTACTTTGTAATAAAAATCACTGCACACATGCTCAGAATATTAGATTTGACTTTTGTTGACAACATTAAACCATAGTTGAATACAATGGGTATTGATAATGGTCTATAACACTGGACACATTTAACTGTAAACTTTATTTCCTCCTGTGTAAAATTTCCCCACAAAGTAGTTATGCCTGAAGAAAATGACTACTAATCAAGATATTCAATTCTATCCAGGAGACAAATGAAACTATTTGCTGAATTGAGAAGTAAAATAACATTAAGTACAAGAATACCAACATGGGTAAAGACTACGGAGGTTAAGATGATCATGTACGAAACCGGCGTATGTTTAAAAAGAATGGGCAGGAAGTCCACAACTTTTCAGGTCTTCATCATGTAGCCCAACGTCCTTAACATGACTTGTGGGATATTTTTATTTAAAACCTGTCTGTGTCTACTGTTGCTGCATGCAGTGTTTGTATGTGTCAATGAAATTTGTTTTGTTATTTTGACCTTTATATGTGTGAATGTTAGGCATACATATATGTTTGCATACCACATGTATGCAATGCCAGAAGAGTCCACAAGATGGCAGTGTATAGGCTAGGACTGGAGTTACAGATGCTTGTAAGCTGTGATTTAGGTGCTGGGAATCAAACCCAAGTCTTTGAGGAGAATATCCAGGGCCCTTAAACACTGAGACATCTTTCAGCCCCTGTAGGCTGAATTCCTTAGGACACACACTCCTCTTGGAGAAGCAGTAGCATTCTGAAGCAAATGGAGTAGTTCACTTCATCTAGGTTCCTCATCTTCACTAAAGAAGTCGATTGGAGGCCTCACTTCTCACAGCCTACTTAAAAAGATCTCCATGTCAACATATGAAGAAAAGATGGACCTTGGTTAAAAGTTACCCAAAGAAATGGATCACCTATTTTATGGTCTCATAGGTACTAGAAGATTGGCTTTGCCACATGATTCACCAGCCACTCTTTGGTTGTCTCTGGCAAGTAGTAGTACCAATTTGCAAGGTTGAATTCCAAGCTGACATCCCACCCCGTCTAGTGGAGGTGGACAGACATATGTATGCAGAAATAATGGCAACTGGTATGAAATGCTACCATACCAAAATAAAGATTTAATTAGATACAAATAAAACATGCAGTGTCCATAGAAATCTATGTGTGATAACATAAAGAATGGTGGAACATAATCTGTCAATAAATGTAAGTTGTAGACAGGAATACTCAGTGGGATGAAAGGCACAACTGAGAGACTTGGAAGATGTTCTGAATTTCTGATCCTATGAATTAAAATAATTATATTGTAACTCATAGTGCTCAGCCCCACTGGCAGCTCTTGTGTAACTGCTCATGATTTACCAACCCCGGAGTCCTGTCCATTCTGATGATGCACCAGGATGTGTGTGTGTGTGTGTGTGTTCCTCTGTACATATACATGAATACTAGGACAGTGAATTTGCACCAAGTAAATCATGTTCAAACTCATCATAAATCCAAATGAAGCTGGTGAAAAAAAATTGTCCTCTCTGCCTTTCGGGGAGGGCACAGCACCAGCCTTGTCAGCAATTACCTTCATTAGAGCCAGCAGGGTAGAGAGCCATGGCTGGAATCCAGAGCAACCTGAAGGCTTGGAGTGTTTAAATTTAATGCAGAGCATATTTTAGGTAGTTTCAGGCTTTTTCCCCTTATTTTTTAATGGACACTTCATTTCTAAGAGCTCCTCTCTAATTACATACAGATTTTTTTTTTATCTTTTAAAAAAGTTTTCATGTACTAATATTATTGAAGTGTTAATAGATAATTGAAGTACTTTCTCCCATTAATAATAGGAAAATTGAACTCAATGTGGATTTATAAAGTGCTCATTGTTTCCTGCAAGACTAGGTTGGGTGGACAACAAAAACTTTGCAGCTTATTATGAATAAGATCTTAAGGATTATTTCCAATATGTATTTAATTGAGAAATGAGTCTTCAAGTTTGCAGTATGTATCAAAATCTGAAAGTTAATTCAGCATGGATTCCTATCTCTGATATCCACCTTGAACCCTCTGAAGCTCATATGCTCTGGCTTCCTTTCACCTTGCCTAGGTAGCTAATAGAACCAAGAACTCTAAGGCCCTCACCATCAATCACATTCTAGTCTTGTCCCAAACTGGTAGGAAGCTCCCCCAGGAAGGTGTCCACATCTCCCCTTCTCTCACTGTAACCATTTTTCTGAAACTGCTTCCTTGGCTTTTAACACCATCTGCCTTCCCTTATGGCACTGTCTTCACCCCATCCTATGGCTCTTCACAGTGATGACTTTAGCTTTTGAACAACTGCCCATCCTTCCAGCTACTCCTGTCCTAATCTGTGGTGACTTCACTGTCTTCACAAAGACTTCTCTTGTCCTTTGATTCTGGTGTCAATCTCTTTCCTGTAATGAATGTGACTTTCCTTCTTCAGTTCCTCTCAGGATATACAGACCTTGTCTCAGCTCCATATATTCTAAGGCACAGGATCTGCAAATGTAGTAATCTTTCTGCTACCAAGCCATCTCTACACCTCTGGATATGTTCTCCACCTCACAACATTGTCATCATCCCATATCTACCTCTGTTTGTCATTCCTTCAACCTGTAAAGACTATTGCTTCCAATATGAAAACATTCCAGAATAATCAAAAACACAAATCCCAGAGCTTTCACACTGGATGGCGCCATCTCTGGGGATGGATCCTACAGCTCTCATACCTGATAATGCCTTGTTTAGGGATGGACCACCCCTGGCAACTGTCCTCTTCTTCCATAAGTTGATGTTTCTTTCTCCCTCCACTCCTCCTAACTAGCTATACACAAACACATCGCCTCTCCTCAGATTTATTTCTCCCCCATTTCTTCTCAAGAAAAGATCAGGCATCCGAGAGATGACAACTAAACAAGACAAAATAAGATACAATAAGACAAGGTAAAAGTCTTCACATGAAGGAAGAGACCACTTGAGTGATAAACAGACCTACATATTTCTGCTTGTGAGAACAAGCCTACTGCTATGGAATCGTCCACTGCAATGACCTCTGTGCCCATAGGGACCAAGGGCTTAGACAGTGAGATGTCTGCATCTTGGACCAATATCACAAGGTCCCATAAGAGGGCAGACATTCTGAAGAGGAAAAAAATAGAGCTGTCTTGCAAAACAGGATAGAGTCATGGCTCACAAAGCTTCTCTGACATCCACCAGGTACTAGAATAGTCAAGGCAGTACAGAACTCTCTTCAGCTTCACTTTCTAACAATCAAGAAGACTGCAAACGTCCTGACATTTTCTAGGCATTGCATTTTCATTTTAACATTTATTTAATTTCTGAGCATATTCTTGAATAGAACACATTTATGTAAAACATTTACAGAGTATGTGGGTTCTACTTCCTCTCTGGACATCTACAGAACAGGCAAAACAGTTTAGAGAGGTTTCTTCAGAGGTGCTTGCTTAGGGTCAGCATGACCTACATTCTGAGGAAGTCAGAGGAAAATGAGATCTTGGGATATCTGAGGAATAGCCAACTACTGGGCTTTAGTCATGATGTGTTTGACTTCTCAACTTTCTGGGAGAAAGAATGGTTTAACATTCTAACACAAGTGACTTGTTTTGTGCACATGACCCAGCTGCCCACACCATGGCTTGCATTTACAATGTGAGGATTTCAATTTTCATGGTTCAAAAGGGAAAATTAAGTTATGTGAAATACCTATGCCCCGACTGATCAAATCCTCTTAAGCCAATACTTGGAACTTAGAGTATACTGCACAAAAGTGTTTGTAAGTCCATGCCCTAGAGGTCAATGCTGAGCAATGCATTCCCCTGTGCCAGGCAGTGCAAGGTGATGGGTAGCTTGGTAGGTGATGGTTTTACCATTGAACCTGATGATCTGGTACAAGTAGTGAACCAAAATCCTACAAGAAGTCATCTGAAAGCCCCAAGCATGCATGGGACCAAAATACAAGATGTTTTTCATCGATAAATTCACACAGCAGGGTGTGTGTCTGTGTTTTGTCATGTAAACCCTCTTAGAAGTAGCATGCCAAAAATTATGAGTAATACATTTAGCTACCTTTGCACTCAATGCCTTAACCTCCTGGCCACAGTGGTTCATTGACCCCAGTTGCACCTCAGGAAGGAGTCAGGCTGGCTAAGAACATGTGAGCACCATTTTCATCCCTTCTAAGCAGTACTTTCCTGAGCAGTGCATTGTTATTGCTTAGATTAGTATTCTGAATGATGTCTGCTGTTCCCATGCCTGTCCTGTAACTGCACAGCCATGAGGAACACAGTGGCAGTGCAGTTAGATGTAATCTATTAGAGCCACCTGTGGGAAACAATGCTAGCTAATTTTATCTGTGGTGTATTAGTAAAATGACAGCACTAATTCAGTCCACAGAAGACCCTAACATCTGTCAGATGGTGGGGAAGGTAGCTATAAACATCATAATGCAGCTACACTGAGTAGGTGTTTTCCCCTTATGTGGTCTTAGACTATAAAGTGCCCTTTGACCTAAGTAAGCCCTGCCAGGGAATCTGGGCACATCTGCCCTTAAATGCAATGCAATGCATGCACAGTTGGGCTCACAGCTGTCAATCAAGGGAAGTACAATGACCATTAAATATCATATGAAACTTGATCACTCTGCTACCAACTTTTAAGTATTCCATCCTGGCCCCGACACCACTCTTGAGCAATCTTTTATTCTCCATTCTCTAGGGAAGTGGTGAGGTAGAAAAAAGGAATTTTATCACTCTATAAAGTTTATTTCCTTTTCATGTATTCCTATGTGAGCATAAATATATGTATGCTTATACATGCTCCCATGTAGGCCTCCAGGTAATGTGGAGAATCTTCCTGGATCATTCTCCAGCTTGTGTTTTGAGGTAGAGTCTATTATAGAACTCAGATCTCACCCAGTTCTAATCCCCCATACCAACTTTCTGGGGAACATGCTGTGTCTACCTTGTGAGGTTAGAGTAACAGGTGGGGTACCCTGCACACCTGATATTTATGTAACTTCTAGGGGCCTGAACTCTGGCCCTCTAGCTTATGTGGCAAGTACTATTTAAACACTAAGACAATTGCCCATGTCCCTAAGAAGTCGAAGGAGCTATTTGAGTCTACTGTCCCAGTGTGATGACTGTGGATAGCCAATGCTCTTTTGAAGGGAAAACACAAGATTGAGCCAGTTGGGAACCTGGGTTTAGACACCAAGGTGGGTACAAAGAGCCCTGCTAATCTGCCTTCCACTCACTTTAGTGGAAGACTCTGAACAGGGTCTGTGCATCTAACATCAGGGGGGGTGTCTACTGCTCAGTGAAATAAGAAAAAAAGTTGATTCACTCAAACTCCTGAGTCATCTGGTATCTGAAGACACCTCACAAAGCTGACACCCTAGGCACAACAGAACTATCACAATACCTGGAGAAAATCGCTCCTCTGAAAATTCATGTGCGGTCCCTACTGTCCAGAGGATGTAAAGAGTGAGGTCAGGTGGAAAGGCACCAGTTATAAATGAGGGGCCACTTTGGCAGCTGATGAATACTGGAACAGGGATGATCAGATTGCTGTTGCTTTAAGGGTGTGGCTCCTGGTAGGTGGCCAATGCTCCATTGCATGGCTGAGCATCCCTGTGCATATGGGCAGAAATAACTGAACTCAATGAGTTATTTTAAAAAATAGCATGTAGGTGGGGAGCAGGGTACGTGGGGTCCCTAAAAGGAACTATAATGGGAGAGTGGGGAATGGATGTGATAAAAATACGCCATAAGCATGCACAAACACTCTCAGAGAATGAATGGAAAATACATTCTTAAAAGTGAGTGAAGCCAAACAGAGAAAGGAGTGGACAGCTTGCTTCCCAGGAAAGATGAAGACAGTGAGGTCAATTGTCCAAATAGCCCTGTGACCACAGCACCTGTCTTTACTTACACATATGGTTTGACTGGGTTACCTCCATCTAGGAATCTCCAAACATCAACTGTGATTCCCTTTTAGGCAGGAGCAGAGTCAGAGGCTGGAACTAACCCCTAAGAAGGTGGGGAACAAAGCCATGATGTCTCCAGCCTGGGCATCGGCAGACTAATTCCTTTCTACAGGTGGATGTCAGAGTAATAGGAAAACATTGCTTCAGAAACAATACGTGCCCAGCTGTAATAGTTTAAGGACAGAATGAGAATTAACACGGATGCTATGTTTTTCAAACCTGTGCTAGAGTCCCTGTGGGTTTAATAGGTGAGATGGCAAATTGTTCTGGAGCTGAAAATGGAGACAATTAGCGGCATTAAATGTGACAAAAGTACAGCTGATAGGGTGTTGCAAATGCTACCTACCTGGGCAACATTTTAAGGCGTCATTTTGCAACATATAGAGGTATGCACAACTCTCATTAAGCTGAGAACAAATGGTGTTAATTTTATACAGAACCATATGAATGAAAAGTTGCCTCACTTAATTTTCAGGAGTAGCTAATAAAATGTACAAAATTAATTAGCAAACTTCTTACAATTACAAATTTGGTGCAGCTATAGTCATCATACCATGTGGCTATACCCATGATTTATGGATCCAAGAATTCCTTCTGAAATGAAGCCAATTCAGACTTGTCAACGCACATGTCTGTAGTGTGGCATATGGGAGGGCTCTGAACAAGTGTGAAGCCTCAGAAACTGAAGCCTGAGACGGGAAGTGTTGAAACCCCACCACACGAAGACAGACAACACTCCCGGTGTTGAAATGCCTTTAGCTTCAGCTTCCAGTTGCTTTCCCTCCCACGTTCCACAGAACTGCAGGGCTCTCAGATGTCCCACACACCAGCTGTCCACTCTCCAGCCCACTCTCCTCCCCAAATGCAGTTTTACATCCCAGCATTGTAATATTTAAAAAACATGTTGTTGAAAATATATGCCTGATTGGAAAACAAAACCTAAGCTGGGGATGTGCTTCCATGAAGCCAAAGCCATGTCTGGAACAGACAAGTCCATGTTGGGAGAGTTGAACCTCAGACAGCAGTGGGTTTTCCTCCTTTGTTCCAAGGTTATGAAAGAAGTACAAGGTCATATCCGAAACTCACACTTAATATCTGTTAGGAAATGCTTAAAACAGCCCCTTTAACTGCCTGGAAAATCCTGTACTCTGTGTATTTCATGATAGACGTGTTTTAGCTTATTCTTCTAGTTATCCATGATCATTTTCCCTGGTGCTTGGAATTAAACACAGAACCTTGTCCATGGCGGGGAAGCATTCCATCGTCATGCTTTATCTGTAGCTCATATTATTAATTTTTAAGAGAACAATTTGGATCATTAAAATAATTGTATAAAATTCTATGGAAGTAAATTTTCAACTTAGGTACTCACCATTCTGACCAATGCTTGGACACAGTTGACAGAATTTCCTATTGAGATTTTCAGTACCCTGCCAATCTCTAAGGACTGTGATGGGAAATACACAATTAAAATGTAATAACTGTTGATGAAATGCATGCATATAAACTCATGGTGCAACTATACATGGAACTTTCTTAGGTTCTATAAGAGAATCAGTGTCACATCTGGGGAAAGCAGAAGACACCACAGTCTTTCTTCAGAGTGCTTAGCTCCATACCTGCTGTCAAATGGGATCACAGGTGGCCATTCTACAACTGAATTTTTAAAAAGAGAGAAAAAAGGAAATAGTCGAAGGTGGGCAGTGTCTGAACGAACACTCCCCCTGTGCTCAGCAACTTCTGTCTTCTGTTGTTATTTTTAGAAGACAGAAATGGGCAAATCAATAGAAAAACAGCAGCAGGAGAAAAAACTATCTACATGAAATGAGACTTACAAACAATAGTGAAGTAACCTTAGCCAAGATACACAAGATGCCGGTTGATTGGAAAACACTCAGTGTGTCAGCAGGCACATGCACTTTTTGAACTCACTTGGAAATATTTGTGTAGCCTTTAAAGCTATGTAAAGCAAACACAAGCATGGAGAAAGAGGGGATAATGGAGTGTCCCACGACAGACATCCAAGGGAACATCAGTACAAAAACTGCAGCATTAAAGAATACCACACAGGGCTCCATTTAGAAGTGACCGCACTACATCTAATGAGGATCTTCCTCTGCAGAAGTGAGAGAAGCAGCTAAGCAAGACATATACTGATACATGTGCTATATATTATTTTACAAATACGGAAACTAAGTAATAAAGGCTTACATAACTTGTCCAGTGGCCACATTTACCATGGATGTGGAAAGAGATGAAACCCAACATCAAATTCCAAAGCCTCAGCCACATGTACACATTAAAATAATGAGATCAAATATTTTTCACCTCTAATGTCAGAACTGCCAGAGCTTGCTGGTGTTCAGATGCAGAAGGTTATCTAATTGCTGAGACTCCCATTGAGAACAAAGAATTAAAACAAGAAAGAAATGAATGGGGAGGGCCACCTTTTCTCTGCTGCATATAAGGTGCATTCTAAATGATGGCCAATTTTAATTTTGAAACACTACCTGTGATTATGTATTGTTAAACATTGTCCATGTGTCCATAGCAAAGCTAGAAGCAATTTGTCTGCAACAGAAATGAATGGTTGGAGGAGAGTTGACAAAACCAGCAAACAGAAAAGCATGGGGAACATGTTTTTCTAAGGGTTCAAGTTTATGTTATAGTCAAGATTAAATGTGTTAAGGAGTGAAGAATTAATTACGACTGGGGCTGGGAGCATAATGTGCCCCATGCTTATTTGTCGCTGAGTGATGATTTTGAAGATGAATTTTCTACGGAATTATCATGGTTTTTACTGCTTCTAAAAGAAGCAGATAGATTCCTGCTATCTAAGAGCACAGGTTTAGTGAGTATACACTGTTTTCTCTTAAATTAAAAGGGAATCAAATACAGAACTGGTTTGGGAATTTAGTAAATCAACCATTTAAAGAATGACTGTATCAAAGGACTTTTAATTACCTGGCCAAACTTTCATGCGATTTCCAGTTAAGAGCCAGAGGTCCACTCAAGAATATTAATGCTCACATCATCTTCTTAAAGCTCTAGTCTTATGGCTTTCATATTCTAATGTTGTCAGTGCTTGTTGTAATCAGCTGAGGAGTGTGCATTTACAGACGGCAGAACAAGCCCGGGCTTCTCCTGATGACTTCATGCCCAATGGTAACAGATTCACAGTGCAGACAGTCGGCTAACTCTCCTGAATATTCAGGTACTTGTGTACTACAGCACAGCCACAACAAGCCTTCTCAGGAATAGGCAAAAGGGCAGGCACACACAGGTGTGCCTACATGCTTCTGAAAGCATTCATGAACATTTTTACTAAGCTGCTTTGATGTAGCAGCCTATCCCATAGGCCTGAGGCCAATGTATACATAGAAGACAACAACTAATTCTCTTTAGAACTATAACTCTAAAGAGCCATTTCCTTTTCTGATGATCCTACATGTAGGATAAGTGTATGGAGCAAGCAAAAGAGAGAGAGACAGACAGACAGACAGAGAGAAGAATATATATGTGAATGTGAGAAATGCATACATGTGCAGTGTGAGCATGTTTACCTTTGTGCAAGAATTCATGTTGAATGCATACACACACATGCACATGTGAGCATGTATGTACAAGTGTATGTGTGAGCACGTGTTTCTGTGTGAGAATGAGCATGTGTATTTGCAGTGAGTGCATGTGTATGTGTACATGCACAGGAATATACATATGTATTCATGTGTGTTGGAGTGCCTGCATTCATGAATACATATTAATGTGCACATACATGTGTGTACGTATGTGGTAGCTGCTAGGAGAAAAAAACAGTATCTCACGTGACCTCACCAGTAGCATCTCTCCTAAAGAACTGAGGGTGAACTATTTCTACTGAGACAGAACGTAGATTTTCTAATGCACAAAGTTGATTCTCCCTCACCAAGTAAGTGCATAAGATAAATGTCTGAAATCAAAGTTCAAACTACTAAATTGCACTCTTCAAGGATGATCTATCTCCATTGATGTTAACGTTACCATCTTTTCCCAGTGTGTCATGCATGAAATACACTGTAGTCTTAAGGACACCTACTTGAACTGGGTATCATAACCACAGAAATAAGATAAAATAAATGCCAATGATCAGCTAAACTGCCACAGGACCATAGAGCATGCATCAATCAATAGAGTATCTTTGTCTTTCACCAGATGCAGAACTTTTCAGAGCTCCATAAAGTCTAAGAAACATCTTTTATTTTCCCAGAGAATCTTTCACACCCACAAAATTGAGCGTAAAAGTCGTGGTTGGTGGCAGATAGAAATGTTTTAGAAGTCTTGGGCTAAAAAAAGTGAATAGATAAAATTCGAATCAGCTGCTGAATGATCAGACGAATGGTTTGTGTGCCTTGAGGTCACCCACTCAGGAAAAAGTCCACTGGAGACAGAGGCAGGCCCAGGATCAGGCTCTGGTGCTGGGATGGACACGGCTCTGTGGTGGCTCTGTATTTCCGGGAACATGGGACTGCACTGTTTCTCCATTCATCAGAAATGCAGGAGAGACAGGTACTCAGCAGTCCCTCTTCACAGGCTGCTTTCTTTTGTTTGACTGCTCTCCATCTCCTCTTCCTATAACCTGGCTGTCTTAAAGCTGAACTTTCAGGAAGAAACATCCCTTAACAGTATCTGTACGTTCTCAGTTGTTATAATCCCAATAGTTAAGATCATCATTTGTTTTTACATATTCTCTTACTGTGGTAGAACACTGAGCCTGTTGTTTGTTGATTAACACATGTCTAAGGGTCTGAAGGCTGTAGCTGAGCTTATGCAGTGCTTTCAAATGTTGCAGCAGAACCTTGGACTTGTGATCCTAATATACCTGGTGTTGAACACCCTTGCCAAAGGAACAAGAGGTGTCTGAGTTGCAGTGCATAAAGCGGGAGCAGGACAAGCTTTGCCTGCTCCAGAGAACTGCAAGGGTTGTCAAGAACTGACAAGAAGAAGCTGGTGTGACCCTCCCTTCCCCGAGCTCCTAAGTCATAAGAATAAGTAGCTGGGAGGATCACTCTGGCTGTATCCTTCCTGTCATAATCTGAACACGGCTAAAAGGATGAGCAGGCTACAGAGAGATGCTGCTGTCTTCACCCAATCATAATCCTCAGACAGGGGCTCCTGTTCCTCTGCTGATCCCTCCTGGTCCACACCGTAGTAATTCAGGCTGAGTCTGGTAATCTCTGCCTGCAGATATACACAATCACTGGAGTTCCCAAGAAAGGTGAAGCATGACTCACGCAGGGCCACCATGTAGCTTCTTTATATGATTGCAGCCCTGAAGATACTCTGGCAATAAATCCTCCCTTGAGGGATGGGAAAGCCAGGCAGTGTCAAAAGGCAAGACTCAGTGTAAAGAGCCCAGCCTTCCCCAGAGCAGGATGTCTATTGATTCTGAGAATCATAGGGCTATGCTGTGTGGCAAGATCCACCTTCCTGTGGCTGAGTTCAGAGGTAGATGAAAATGTCACAGTTTTTCACAGGGAAATGTTTGTGTAATAAGTGACCAAGTGGGAACAACTCTTTTCCTGTGGATAAAGGGTTAATTTGGTGATCTGAACTAAGCTGGACATTCTGCACAGATTTCTTGTGTCTATATGGCAGGCTTTAGAAATAATTTTTATAGCATTTCAGTGATTGTACACAAACTGGATGAGAGCCATTTTAACCAGAGAGAAGATTCCATCTATATCTGTAACTGCCATGCTCAACTAACAGGTCTTCAGGTTTGAAAGGGAAATAAAATAAACGAGTTGTTAAAGTTGATTTAGAGTTGACATATTATTTAATTTCTCTTCAAATTGCTACCTACCAATATGCAGGTTGAAGGATATGGGGGGGCTTCATTTGTTCCTTGGATACTTTGTATTATAATTAAAAAAATCAAATATTTAACATACCCATTACCTCACACAGTTACTTATGTGGTGGAAATCCTCAAAACCCACATCCACAGCTATTTAAAACATGTACAGTATGTTTCTGGTCATAGTCATTCTATCACCCAGTCATATACCAGACCACACTTCTGCCTCAACTTCTTACCTGCCTGGCTAAGCTGACTCTGGGCTAAATATCAAAGATTCACATCTTAGCCTTAATTGTTACTCCTAAAAATACAGAGAAGCAGGGCCCAAAGAAACAACATATAAAGTACCTTGCAAGACATTGAAACTGTCACAGAGATGCAGGAATCACTGGAGAAAGGAATATATGTCCCCCTTTCTGCACACAGGTTGCACATAGAATTAACTGTTACACGGACAGTGGCTGATAAACATGTATAATATGTTGCTGGCCATAGTCATTGTATTACCCATTCGTACACCAGACCTGATTTCAGTCTCAACTTCTTCCTGTCAGGCTAAGCTTCATTAAGAATATCTGATGAAGCTCTACCCTGTATTTTACAGTTCAGTGGAAAGAATCTAAAATGTCCTTTAAGGCTCTAACAGTGTGAGTTTGCCGTCTCAAGGATGAAATAATGTAAATCCAGCTCACTGCTGTGGTGTTCAGGTGGGCTAGGGGACCCCTCAGCTTGAGCCTGACATCCCTCAAAACAAGTTCTACAGACATACCTTCTTTCTATTCGTGCACAGTCCTCAAATAAGATCATCTGTTTTTCTCAGATTCCTTGTGCATGTTTCTTTCTTACTCAGAAAGAATCTCCTATCATGTTTGCTTGTTCAGACCTACATTCAGGGCATGGCACCAGTAGGCATTTATCTTCAGAGCCTTTGAGAGCACCCCAGCATGCAGTCTTCTATTTTATTAGTCCTTAAGAACAGCCCATTCATTTCAGCTATTATTATTACTATTATTATTATTATAACATTATCATTATTATTACAGTGTAGTGCTAGATAGCTGTCAAATACCCAGTGAGATCTGTGAAAACAAGTGGAAGGAAAATGAGACCTCTAAAATTCCCACATTGTAAAGACTTAGTTTATTTAAATGAATGTGAATGGCTTTGTGCACCTTTGAGTGCAGTGCTCACAGAGGCCAGAAGAGAGGATAAGAACTCCTTAACTTGGAGTTACAGCTGTGAAATGCCTGCTTTGGGTGCCAACAAGTCAAATTGGGTCCTCTTAAATCAGGAAGTGTTCTTCTTCACTGAGAATCTGTCCATCCATGGTAAAGGAACTCTTAGGCCCTAAAGTCTACCTACTGAATCCTGTTCATACAGTATCTTATAAACATGAACATAGTGTACATGGATACTGTGTGCATGTGCTTGTGTTTGGTACATATAGTCTCATGCTTATCTCTAACATCTGGAGGATAAGCAGTCCTTGAGAACTGCAGATTCTAAAGATAAGCTCATATGGGTTTAATTGTGCTGACACTGAGGAACACAGTGCAATTCTGAAAAAAAATAAAACTATTTTAGTCATTGCTCCATCAACTGTAAATTACAGTAACAGGTAATTTTATTTCACTTCCAGAGTCCTTGTGAGGATAGATTAGAAAACACATTTAAGACGTTATCAATAATAGACACATCTATCTGTATTTATTGTCCTATCTACCTCCATACTTATTACCAGTTAGCTGTATATTTATCTCTCTATTCACCATATCTATCCATCCTTCCATTCATCTATCCATCTATATGTTATCTACCTGTTATTTATCTATCATCTGTTTGCTATCTGTGATATATTCATCTTGCTGTGATTATCTGTCATCTACTTATCTATCATCTATCTATATATCTATCATGTATGTATTTATCAATCATCTATCTATAAATATTTTATCATATATCTGTGTGGCAATAATCTCTCTATGATCTGTGTATATAGATCATCTGTCTCCCAATCCTTTATCTATACTCTTTGATGAATCTTTCTTGAAACCATCTTCACCTACACTTTAATCTATCAACTTTTTACCCTTGTACCGACTGATCTATACATTATTGACATATTTCCTCACCATATATCCACATATCTAATCCATGTGTCCTTTAGCTACCTCCTAACGATTGTGTGTGTGTGTTTGTGTGTATGTGTGTGTTTGTGTGTGATGTTAATCAATTTAATAATTTAAAGACAAAAACAAATATTTCAAAACATCTGTGAACTCATTATAAGTAATGCATAGCTTTGTGTCTCATTAGAAATTTATTAAGTAGAATTATACAAATTGTTGGTCCATAGATGGAGCAAATAATACCTGACAAGATGAGTATTTTGTTTTACTGGCTCAAATTTTTCTGTACTTATCAGTTAAACATCCCTGGATTACTTCTACAATAATCTATAAACTTACTTGCTAAGAAGTTCCAAAGGAATATCTTTGAAGAAATTCAAATACTCCATATGGACAACTTTAGAAAGAAATTTATAAATACTTTCATTAGTATTACAAAGTTTAAGTAAGTAACTGAATGCATTAATTGGAATATTTAACTTTTTGTTTCCACATTCATTATGTTGCTTAATCTCCCCATGTACAAATAATAATTTGCATATTTGAAATACTTATTTGAAAGTATTGCCGAAAAGAAATCATGCATTCCATGCCCACATTAAGACCATTGCCAAGGTTAACTTATTTTTGACGGATCTTAGAACTTTGGACAATTTCCTCATTCCAAGCCAGTGAATATAAATTAAAATTTTCAGGAGCGATCTGTTAATACTAACGAAATTCTAATTTAGGAAAGGAGCGCTACTTTAAGGACCACAGGGAAATGCTTTAATAGTTGATTTAGTACTTTTATCTAAATTCAATTTCCATTAACTACCTTGGATAATATATTAACATTTTTAACTGTTTAGATTAACATGAATTAGATTGTTTCCTTTGAAGAAATTACTACATGTGTTGTCTCTTCAAAACAGCATATACTAGAATAAAAGAAAACCTAAATTATTAAAAAAATTAATGTAAATAACACACTGGAAACTGCTGTAGATGTCTCTCTGGTCAGCACACTGGCCCTGCCTTCTGTCATGCAGATATAGTTTTTTCTGTCCTATGCAGTCCCCAAATCTTGCCTCGGTGTGTGAGAGGTGCCTACCCATCTCTGGGTACTTGAGCTACCAATGAAGGAGGGGATCTGTCAGTGAGAGCTCTGCTCTCTTTCCAGCAACTTTTCCTATCTGCACTCTTCTATCGGGTTGGTAAAAGTCTTTGATGCACAGTGATAAATAATTATTATGTTCAGATATTAAATATAACATAAATTGGTTTTATTTATGACAGATTTGTATATTTCACAATTTTTTTCAAAATTAGTCATATGTTTCTTTGCTAATTATCAGATAAATTATCAACCATTTGAAACATAACTTACAAAAACAGCTTCATATATTCTAAAAGCAAATTCGAGTCATCACATATCTATGCCCTTTTCCAGTTATATTTCCTTATGATCCTGACCCAAACATGAACTACTTTCTAACAGAAAAAATCACTGATATGTTAAAACTATATTATCATCCATCATGACAATGAATAAAACCAACAGCATACCAGGAAGATCTGACAGAAGGGGACACGTGGCCATCACTCAACTCCAAAGGCATCTACATTAGCTATTGGTCATTGCAGAAATACATAGAGTACCCACATGAACTTTGACAGGAAAGAGAGTAGAATTTCCAGGGTCCCTGGACCTTGGACACATTGTCTACCCCCTGAACAGATATCATCTAAAAACACAGAAATAAGTAAGCTCAGAGGAAGCAAACTCACTGATGTGGAGCTGTTCTTCTGTGTTAGGCAAATGACATGAGATTCAGGGATCAAAGGAAAATGGCAATTGTAAGTGAATTTTAAAGTTAATCCAACCTCTTAGAGGCAAAGGGGAGGGAGAGGGATGCAGGAATCACGGAGGGGGGACCAGGAAGGGGGTAACATTTGAAATGTAAACAAATAAAATAACTAATAAAAAATTTAATCCAACCACTGACCATAAATCAGCCTGCTGCTGTCTGAAGACTTCGCTACTTCTTGACAGTCACACACTCAACAGTGTTTATACCTACCTAGCAACTGACACTGGTTTGGATGAAAGTGTAGTCACCTCACAAATGAGTCTGGCAGAGTAGGCTGCTCTCTGCAGCATTAATGAATGGGTCACTTAAGATGAAACCTTAACAAGTCTTTGTATAACTCCACATGGTGGTATTACACTATAGTATATTATTATATAACCTGTTACAACCAGATAAACCCATCACAATTAAGTTAAGTTAACCAAGTACACGGTTGAACTTACCACAAGGAACATGCATCCACATGTACTCAGTATTACAGCAAATCCTGACACTTGTAAAGCAAACCATGTTGTCAAAGTCAGTGACTGATGGCTCCATCCACAATCTATTTTTCTTAACTCACAGTCACCAGAGTTTATAGAACTTATACATGATAGCTCTTGTATTACACATGAAAGAAAATTAAATACCTCTATGCCAATCTAAATTACACACACCTTAGTCCTCATGCTCACTGATACCCAGTTCAATTACTTCAAATCTAACCCAGAAACGATCATGTCCTTAACCAAAGTCCACTCTTCCTCTGTTACACCTATACCAAAGCACCTTAAAACTGACAACAATATCAGAAAGTATAGAACCACAAATCTGATGTCAAGCACCAAACTAAAATTCCACTGCTTTGCAAGAGACAAACAAGAGTGAGGCCAACTTAATTTCTAAACTAAAAATTCTAAGTTTGGCAAAAATCCCTCATTTCGTGAGACCACCTTACTTCAGCCCTAGTTACCAGTGGTTGAGGAGACACTTGAATAAGACCCCTCTAGAAGCCCAAAAAGTATTTTATGATGAAGCAGCCCCACCAATTACCTTATATGTGTAACCCTCGGATGCTGCCATTGTAGTCGACAAAACAATCGGATTCTTAAGTTCAACCCAATAAGAGGGAACATAAGCAGGTTTTGCGCTAGTTCTTTGGCAGACATAGAAGACAATGTTGCATCCATTTGACAATGTATTAAAGAACAGCCAAGTATTCCATACAACCCATCTGCATCTGCATCTGCATCTGCATCTGCATCTGCATCTGCCTCGGTATCTCACAGCAGCATTTATCGGATAGATGAGCAACATGCCAAGAGCCACCATCTCTTACCTTCATACATGGCCTTGAAACCCTGCGCGCTTACTGCAAAGTCCGTGGTGAACCAGAGCGTGAGGAGAGACCCAGTGCTCACGATGGAGGAAGGCAGCTGGAATCCTGACAGCCTGGATTTAGAAAAGAGATGAAGAGTAAGAAAATCTTCAGCTAAATGTGGTGTGTTAGAATTAAAGTACACACATTTGCCAGTGGAGCTGGTTTATTGGCGTTCTTTGATAATGTTTTGTTTATTGAGAGTGACTCTATTATGAGGCTCAGGCTAACCTTGAAGTGGTCTTTCTTCTGTCTTAGACTTCTGAGTGCTGGGATTACATGTATGACACCATGCCCCACTTTGATTATGCATATTTGTTACCTTTTTCTAAGTGATATCATCAAAAACTTAGGCAACCATTATACGAGTATTTGATGTTAACATATTTGCTTATTTAAATAACTTGAGAAAACTCCTGTGAAAGAATTGTTCACCTATGATGTCTTCTGCAGAATGGATTAGGGCTACATAGTAAAACACAATGAAACACATGTATATCAGGTAAGACTGGCTACCCCATACGTGCTTCATCATGTGAGATGGGACACCCCAAACATGCTTTACTGTGTGAGATGGAGCACCCACACATGTTTTACCGTATGCAACAGTACATTCTACTCATGCTTTGCCATGTGATACAGGACACCCCACACATGCTTTACCGTGTGCAACAGGACATCCCGTACATGCCTATGCATTCAGTCACCACTAGTTACTTGTCACATCTATCATGGCATCTGTTTGCTCTTATATTTACTCCAAAGAAATGGTGGCTTCTCTAGAGGAGAAGCTATTGCTTGTCATTGTACACAATGAAACGCAGTTACCATCCTCTGTAACCACATCATTGATCTTAATGTTCAGTTTCAAGTTAAATTATTTGGTTTGTGAGGATTTTTTTCCAGCCATCACTATGTTTGAGTAATTGTACAAGTTTTAATGGCAATAATCAGAGCTTAGGAAGAATAAATTAGTGACTACATATGTGTAGTACTTTGAAAACCAATAGATTTATAAAAGATCAAAAGGAAACTAAAACAGATTATACTTCATGTAATTTCATAACTAAAGAAATCTAGTTGTAGATATATGCAGTAGTAGCTTAGCCAGTGCACTAGGCAATCATGCAGAAGGCAGAGCATATCTGCAGGAGGGATTCTGGTTTGCTAGTTTGCTTGCACTAGTAGTGACCTTATCACAGCTGCTGGGAGTTATAGAATCAGTGATCTGGATGGACTCAAGATGATCTACTATTACCAATAACAGCATGATAATTTATTAATAAGATGATGGAACTAATAGGCTTGGAAATAATATTATATTCAAATGAGCATTGAGGATTATTATACAAACATGGATCATGCTTATTTTGATTATCATTAATGTTATTTGAGTCAACTTTTGTTTCATTTAGAAAAATTAACTCCTAGGCTAAGAGATGATTCCATATGCAAAGTTTTGTTCAGCCATGAAGACCTAAGTGCAGATCCTAGCACTAGGGTAAAAGTAGTTGTGT
Organism: Rhynchomys soricoides; assembly: GCA_019843965.1. Classification (NCBI taxonomy): domain Eukaryota; kingdom Metazoa; phylum Chordata; class Mammalia; order Rodentia; family Muridae; genus Rhynchomys; species Rhynchomys soricoides. The sequence goes on along the minus strand of JADRCH010000044.1, from coordinate 1,814,207 downwards.
ATATGTAAGCCCATATGTCAGGGCTGGGAGCAGGTTGATTCTTGTAGTGCATTGGGCAGTAATTCTGACCACACCCATGAACCCCGGATCCAGTCTCAAAGCTAAATGAGTGGATGACTGAGAAAGACATCCAACCTTAACCTTCAGCCTCCATGTGTGTGTATAACATGTGAGCCTTGATATAAACATTTATACACCACACACTTCATACAACACCTGGAAAAACAACTGTGTTTAACCTTTTATTATGGATGGTCAATAGAAGAACTGCCAACCTCAATCTAATCCTAGTATCAGAACAATACAAAAAAAAAAAAAAAAAAAGGTAAAGACACAATCCAAAACAAAACTACAGGCCAATGTCTCCAGAGTGCATGCAAAATCATCAATAAAATACTTGAAGACTGAATACAGGCATATCTCAAAAAAGTCATCTGAAGTTAGGTTGGCTTTATCATGGAGATGTGTGGATGGTTCAAAATATGTCAATAAATAAAAGTAGTCAATCAGATAAACAGACTTAAAGACAAAAATCACATGATGATCTCAAAAGATGCAGAAAACGCCTTTGATAAAATGCACTATTCTTCCATGATAAGAGTTCTATAGAGAGCAGGCCTGGAGAGAACATAGCTCCACATAATAAATAATACGTATGACACAGCCACAGCCAATAGCCCAAATGGAGAAAAGTTCCAAGAAATCCTACAAAATCAGAAAGAAGAAAATGCCTTCCATTTTCTCTACTCCTTTTCAACACACAGTTTGAAGCATTATCTACAGCAAAATGAAAAGGAGATTAAAGGGACACAAACAGGAAAATAAATCAAATATCCCTATTTGCATAACATATGATATACATAAGAGATCTCAAAAATTCTACCAGAAAACCAGAAATGATTGAAAATTTTATGTAATAACTCCTTAGGAGTTAATTTTGTGTAAAGTCTAAGTGGGTCAAAATGGGCACATTTGTATGTGAAAATGAAACTAGCTCAAAACCAGTAGCCCAGCACCCACAATGGTTTTGTAAACAGAGACAGAATTATTCAAAACAAAATGTGGCTAAGAAACAAGGAAAGAACAAGGCATCAGCACCTCCATTTCCAGGGTTTGTGTTATAGCTAAATGAATGAAAACTATCTGGTACAGATCTGTTGAAAAGGGTGTATCAATGGATCGATACAGGCAACATGACATGGACCTCCATGGACTCACACCTTTTAATGACCGCCTCACACACACCTGACTTCTGTTTTGAAGAAGTTTAAGACCAGTCAATAGGAAATTCAACAACTGGGTCTCCATGAGCAAAGGTTGTCCTGGAGCCAGTTAATACTTTTATAATACTATGACCCACAAGTAGAAACCTAAAATGTAAAATTATACGACTTTTATTAAAAACAGGTCAAGTCTTCAAGGCCCATGGTATTGGAAGAATCCCTGTGTGTTACACTACATTTATCATCCGGGAGAGGGAATGTAAATAAATTAGATTTCATAAAACTTTAAAACTTTTCTTTATGAAATACCCTATTAAGAGGATCCAAAGACATTTGGCAGCCTGAGAGAAGATATTTGCAAGCCAATTATCTGGACAAGCTAAATTATCTAGAATATATAATAGACTCAATAGAAAAAAAGAAAAAAAACAAAAACAAGCAATACAATTAGAAAACTGGCAAAATACACAGAAATCATGTCCTAGTTTGCTTTCTGTTGCTGTGACAAAACAAGGAACAAAAACAACTTGGGGAAGCAAGGATTAATGTAGCTTAAAGACCACAGTCCACCATCAAGGAAAGCCAGGCCAGAAGCCCAAGCATGAACAAGAAGGCACGAACTGAAGCAGAGGCTATGGAGGAACACTGCTTTTTTACTTCTAGACTCATTGTCAGCTACCTTTCTTAAAGCAGTTCCTAAGGGTGGAGCTGCCTGCAGTGGGCTATACCCCCCTGCATCCATTAGCAATCAAGAAATTGCCCCCCAAAGACATCAACACAAGCCAATAGGATGGTGGCAATTCCTCTTCCTAGGTTTGTCTGGTTGATGAGTAAGATTAGCTATCACAGATCAAATCACACACAGAAGACAGATAGATGGCAAGGAAGTCCATAAAAAATATATTGTGCAACCTCTAATCACTAGAAAAATGTGATCCAAACCAGGAAAACATAACCATAGAGCTATCAGAGGGGCTGAAAGAAAAAACGTGGATACGAAAACTGTTCAAAGGGCTGAGAAAACCTCAGACATTTCTAGCCAAAGTGTGAACTGGTACAGTCACTTTGGAAAACAGTTTGCCAGTATCCTAAAAAATAAACAAGAGGCTGGAGAGATATCTCAGCTAAATAAATAGGCATATTTGAAATAAACATGTTAAAATAAATAGTAATCAATGGCTATCAAACTTAATAATTATTTTTATTGGAATTTACCCAAAACTTCCTCTTGTGATATGAATGTCATTTATTCATGGTTAATATTCTGGTCATGTCAGTATACTGTGACTTAGTAAGACATTAGAACTAGGAAAGATAGTTAGTGGAGGTTTACTAAATTCCTGTCAATCTTATGAGACTATCATCTTCTAAACATCAAATACAAGTCATAAAGTTTTGAGACTTTTAAAAATATTAATAAAGTATAAAATAATCACTTATTAGAAACTTCCAACACATAATTAATAACAAGAATTTCTTCACTAACTTCCAAGTGATAGATGAAACAAAAACACTGAGAATCTCTTACTTAGAAATCAATCATTTTAAACTTTTAAATACATATTTCATTTGTGTGTCATTTTGGACCATGTTGCATACCAGGCATGCTTGCATGCCCATGGGCCATATTATTTTTCATTGTAATTAAACTGCCATAAAAGGAAATAAGCAAGACAAAGAATAAAGCTGGCCAGTTTTGCCTGTTTCATTTTTGTTTCTCAAAGTCCATCTCAGCTACAATATGTAACCACTGGTGGGGAGAACATCTCGGAGAAACAAAGTGGCATTTGAAACAACTGTGAGGAGACTGTAGAGTGAAACCTCTCATTCACATGGTCATCACCTTGATCATGTCTTGACTCCTACCAGCATGTTTTACAATAGATGCTGCAAATCATCGCTAAGACTTGCTGGTCCATAGATGAGAGATGGGAAGGGAAGTTCTTCACCTAATGCCAAACTCCATGCCACAGCTCCTGCTGCAGAAAGCCACCTTGTCAACCTTGTAAAAGCATCAGGCTTCTGTCCAGTTCCCAGTTGAACTAGTGGCAGGGATAGAATGATCAGGTAAGTGGATCTGCTGGGATGGTGACAAGAAATCGACAGTGACAAAAAAATCGATTTCATTCTTCGAAGAAAAGTATAGTTGTCAATCGAAACATGCTGTTCGCTCTGTCTTTTCTAGAAGGATCCCATTGTCCTGTAGGATCTCATTTATATTTCCCCTTGGGAAAAACCAATTCCCCTCTCACATGGCAGCGATCTGGGTGACAGATAGCTCATGCCTGTCAACATGAGTGATTATAAAGTAAAGCAGGACTGACTGTTGGTACATCTCTCTATTCCAGGTACATGTTCATTCAGGAGAAGCGTGGATTTGAGAAATGAACAAGTTTCTTCTTCTCCTATTTCTCAAAAATAATTGCTGAGATAAGTAGCAGTAAAACTAGGCCTAAAAATTTTGCAGTGTACTATCATCCAGGATACAAGGCACACAAGTGTGAGAATCCAGAAGGACAGAAGTAGTAGTGTTGGTCTGAAACAACAAATTCAAGGGGAACCTCATAACGGGAGAAGACCAGTGCTTGTAATGTTTAAATCAGCTTAAATAACGGGGCAACAATTAGACTACCAAACAGAAGAGCACTTCTGAATTATACAATGTATATATTTTATAATCAGTATTTGTGATTTTAAAATGTCAATTATATTTAAAACTAAGGCTTAGTTAAATGTCAAGTGCATATTGTAAGTAAATTAGGAAATATCACTAAATCAAATCATCTTCCAGAGAACATAATCGCTTAAAGGAAAATATCTATAAGCCAAATGTAACTAAGCTGATGTTAATATTCAATATTTAATCTCATCACATGCCAGGTCATATGCCAACGTAAAGATTCTTAGGACATAGCTTAAAGAAAGGGGTGGCCTAACAAATGAAATTGCTTAAAACTAGCTTTTCATCAAGACGTTCCTATGTACTATGATAATGCTTTCATGGGTGGGAAATATACATATTTCTCACAAGAAATTTTGTCAGTGTTGTAAAGAACTAATGGCTTGTGCAGACTTTTATAAATTCATCTCTTCATAATAAAGCCATAAGTTGGCCCAAATGCATGTCCCCTGGAACTTTTTCTAGGGGACATGTTTTCAAAAAACAACCATCCATATGTTTTTGCTATTTCTTTTTTTGTGTATTTTACCTAAGTACTTTATTTGACCATGCATTTTACTAAACCTTAGTTTTAAATAAATATTCATTACTTAAAATATTGAGCAATCCTCAACTAAAGCATATTATGCTTAATGTCACCCATTGAAAACTCTCCTGGTATGATTTAGTTAGAAACATTATGTTTTCTTCAATTCTTTGTTTTTAAAAACCTTCTGAAACGCTTGAGGCATCACCAAGTGGTCTATCTGCACAGTAGCGCCTCTGCCCTGAGGCCTCCATGACTATTGATGTTAACACATTGGGGTCTTTGTCTTGTTTACATGCCAGGCATGTGAAATGAGGCATAATAACCCTGTTTTCTGTTTCTCCTTTCCCCTCACCCACCACACCTGTCCCCCTCACCCACCACACCTGTCCCCCTCACCCACCACACCTGTCCCCCTCACCCACCACACCTGTCCTCCTCACCCACCACACCTGTCCCCCTCACCTACCACACCTGTCCCCCTCACCCACCACACCTGTCTATCTAGTGTGACGCAGTCGTCTGCTTATTTTTTTATGTCACACCAATCGTGACTTCTTAACAGTTCAATGCTGTAATTATCAACATTCGAAGAATCTTGGGAAAAGCATTGTGCGAAGTCTCACAATAAAAAAAGCCTAAGAAAAGACTGTATTACTAGGACTCCAGTCACTTAACTTTGAACTGTACTCAATGAAACCAGAGGGGCATCGGCTTTGTACAAAGAAAGCCAGCGTCTTATTTACAGTCTAGACATCTGTACCCTTTGTCTGGGGCTTCCTAGGAACCACAGTCTGTTCTAGGCAGCAATGTATTACCTCATAAGCACCAATGCCGATTTGTTTGTGCCAACTAGAAATGGGTTTAGTACTCATTTCTGGAGTGCGATCTAAGACTAAAAAGGTCTATGTTTCTGTCTACATGTCTAGGGAAGGAATAAAAGACCAAGTAATTATACCCAAATTTTTCATTTCTTGGTCATCAGAATTTGCTAATTTCTCTTTATAGATTTGCTTTGGTCTTCTTCATGTGTATGTTCAGGCATTTGTGTTCATATAAGTATGTATATCTTTGTACAAATATAAAATATGTCTCAGATGACTGTGGAAAAAGTCTTTTTTCACTTTGAGTCATCATAAACAAGGTGAGTTTTGTGTTTTGGCAATGTTTCCTGGCAAGGAAGAAAGAGACTAGCTTATAGAATCTGTAGATTTTGCATTACATCATAAATTGCAATAGAACTGGGCTCATTACATTCCAGAGGAGGCCAATAAACACTGCTGAGAAGGCAGAGAAGCTATAGAGAGACGATTTGACCCATGAAAGGAGGGAGAACAAAGTGGTGGCCCCTATTTTGGCATACTCTAAGGATTGAATCTCAAATTTTTATGAAAGTACTGGGGTGGGGAGGTGATGTGGGACTATAGTCATTTGCTCACATCCGTGTACTGAGATCACAGGAAGCCTGAAACCTGGGACCTGGATCCTTAGACATCTCTGTCACAATGGTTGCTTCTTTGATCTGAACCAAACCTTCCTGGCCCTGCAGCTTTCCTAAGACAAGGGCTCTGTAGTCACCTAAACTCAAACTGAAACAGAGACAAGCTGGAACTACAGAGGCAACACAAGATGAATCCTCAGCCCACCGTCCTTGCCTGCTCTGTCATTGTGAGGGAGACATGCCAGCTACTGTAGTTCAGATCGTAAGAAAGGGGAAGTCATTTTATGAAAACTGCTGATGCCATTGGCAAGTTCCTGCCACACCCTGTCCTGGGCGGTTTCTTATCTTCCCGCAGACCCTGCGAGGACTTTCAACTTGTTGGGGGTGATTTAGAACACTAGGGAAATAGGGAAATCTGAGGTTGTAAAAATTACCTCCTAAGCCTTGGGGCCTGAGGGGATTCATCCTCTGCTAAGCACCACTGTCTAATCAAAGTGCCTCTGAAAAATAAAATAAAACAAAACTTCCTCAAATTGCATTCAGGACAAATTTGCCAAGGATTAATCTCACTGATCTTTTCTCTCCATCCCTGCATGAAGTTATTTTGAGAAAGTTATTTCACAATTACAGCGTCTGTGAGATGCTATTAGAAGTAAAGATCTAAACAGATTTTGCCCCCAAGCACGAAATAACATCCTGTTCAAGTGGCTCTGTTATGGCAACAGAACCTTTCAGAAATTACATTAAAATGGCCCAATGTCCCTCACAGCCACTGTCTGCTTCATTCACCGATATCCACGATATCCACTTCCTCACTGGGGCCCTCCACCTGAGTGATAAGAACCCCCAGATTGCCTTTCTAGTGAAGAATTCATTAGGTAGGCTTTCATATCAAGATCTCTTTTCAAGCTGTTTGTGTCTAGATAGGCCCCTTTTCCATGTTAAGATTTCAGATAAGCCCGTGCTACTTCAGCATAATTCACTGGGTCTGCTGGATTTCCTTCTGAGAGTGGCTTTTTAATGCTAATCTTACACAAGCAATGTGGTATGGGAACAGAGGTAAAGTGCTCACTGATTTCCCTGTGGGCAAGCCAAGGGAGCAGGCAGTCACTTCTGAGTGCTTAGGCCAAAATAACTTTAAGAAAAGAGTAAAATGGGTCAAATATGTCAACTATCTCTAGGCAAATTTGTCTCACTGTGCTATCTGATAAGACTGATTTCAAAGTTTAAATTTCCCTTCTTAATTATAAAATTGACTTACACAAAAATGGAAACTGGAATTCTATTGATGACATCTACTGTAGGGAGAATTACACATCTAACATACAATACTCATGCACACATACATATTATTACATTCACATGCATTCACTCACACAACTACACATACAAGCTCATATCGCACAATTGGATAAACATGCACACAAACATGTACATATCACATACACACACACACCACACAAACACACACACACATGATCATTCACACACATGCAGGTATAGTTGCAGTAGAAAGAAAGAGAGACAAAGAAGGGAGGGGAAAGAGAGACCAGATAAAGAAGGACCCTTCTCAGGGCAGCTTCCTGAGGCCTGGCTGGAACCCCTACACAAGCCTGGAACCACTTCAAAAGTTTGACAGCTGTAAATCTAGATGGTGTGAAGGGGGCGAGCATCTACTAACCGAAAAGGAAGAAATCATAAAAGGGTTGAAGTCAGAACTAGAGAGCCTGATATGAGATTTAAAAAAGATTCTTTTAACAATTCAGAAACCAAACACATTGGAGAGCCTGATACCACTCATAAATGCAACCAATGACTCCTGAATTCTCAAAACACGCAAGAGGAAGTGTTCGTGAAGCTCTTCTGTGAATTTTCCTAGTGGAATGAATTACAATAATGTAGTTTTTTGATATCGGAATAGTTGGAATCCATTAGTTAAAGGGGGGATTATCTGGAATATCTAGCATATTTCAAAAGCCAAAACATTATCCACATTTACCTGGGTCTTTAGATTTGTGAATGCGTTCTCAGAAGGTTTGTAAAATTACCTAAATAATTCTACCAAAGTTCATGGATAGGAATAGACATAGGCTTGACTAGAATTCGGTATACTTAGCTTGTACATATATAGTCTATATAAATATACATATATATATATAAATTATATATATATAATTTATAATTATATAGCTTATATATATATATATATATATGATTTATTGTAGACAATCAACTACATACATGTGTTATGCAATATACTAGGGGCATATAATATACAAGGTATATCACTGCCTCTTTCTTTCAGCTACTTCTCAGACAAGAGGCCTGAGAACAAGACAGACCAAATCTCATGCAGTGCATTACATATATAATTCAGTTTCCTGACTACCAACTGAGTAATTATTTCAGGTCAAAGTAATTTTCACATTGTATTGATTTTCTAGATCCGGAGTCTAGTGAGATGGAATAGTCATGAACTCCCCAGCTGCATTGCTGGCTAATTCTGGGCACATTCACTAGCTGACAGTCATTGCTCTCCAATCTGAACATCACATTCTTATGCAGTCCTTAAAGCAGCCTGTGACTTAGACTAATATGCCTTTGAGTTTGCAGGTAGGAATAACCACATCCTAGAGCAAATGGCTAACTTATGAGGAAACCACAGGTGGTCAGTACCAGAGACAAGATTCATTTCAGGAGTTTTTCTCCAGACATGGTAGGAACTAATCATGTCATGCTCAAGACAGGTTCCAAGAATGAGCTGTAGGCTTTATAAAAATGCACATGGAAAACAATTTTGCCTAAAGATTGGGGACTGACCCCAAAATCTGGGCTTCAGTTGAAGGACATTGCTTAAATTTCTAAAATAAAACTATTAAGATAATCAAAAATAAGACAATATACATTTTGATTTTGTGGGTGTGTAAGTATGTTTGATATAAATGCATGCTCTATGCATGTGCTGAGGGTCTGCAGGCACTTGTGAACACACATGCAGAGGACAGAGGAAAACCTCAAGTGCCCTCGGCTTTGACTCTTTGGTCCCTAGAGACGCTGTCTCGTACTGAACCTCAAGCTAGGCCAATGGCCATCAAGCCCCAGTGGTCCACCTGAGGTTGTAAGCACAGGTAACTGTACCCAGCACTTTATATTGTTACTAGAATTCAAGCACAGGTTCTCATGCTTCCTCTGAAACCAGCAAATGCTCTTATGAATTCCCCATCTCCCCAGCTGTACAATTCACCCTTAAAGTAGAATAGTGGACACACGTATGGCCAAGCCCTGAGAGGGCAATGCAGTCTGGCCAACAGGTGCACTGCAGAGGGAATAGGTCTTCTGAACCCCTGTTCCGCTGGGTTCCATGGGCAGCAGTGTGATTAGTAGCATGACAGAACAAGAAGCAATCAGTTTAATAAAGCCACTCCTCTCCTAGCTTTGTTAAAGGAGGTCGATGTACTCTGTTTTTCTTTATGCTCAAACCTGCCCTTTACTGAAAGAGCTAAAGCTTCTTGGTTTGTAGTCATTCACTAGGGACGGGAAGATGTAAATTTCCCATCTTTTGATTGAAAAAGACTATTTATTACCCTCACACTCTTGTGAATTTAAAGATGGGGTTTAACATTTGCATACAGTTACCTCTCTCTTTTTCTCTCATTTTCACAAGAGAGAGGATCTGGAGAATAAAAGAGAAGCAGCTAAAACTCAAAGCCCATGTGCACAGGAATGTTTGCTTAGCAATATTACAGATTTAGAGAGGGGAAAGAAAGCTTGACCAAATGTACAAAGCATGGAGCTTATATTCTTCCCCTGTGACCCACAGCTAGGACCTCCTGCTTTCTCTTTAGTGTCAGGGATGGGGACTTCAATCTCTTTCCAAATAAGCACAAGGAATTTCAAATCTCTGGGACAAGGAACAGCCAATTTGAATATCTGGTGTGAGAAGGGAGCTTTCTCAACTCATCTTCATGCCCTGTGATCATATCACAGGGCATCCTTGTGGCTCTAGTGACTTAAATGAAACTAACAAACAACCAAGCAGGGGCCTTCCATAATCCTGGGTAGATCATTCATTGAGGTACTCAAGCAAATGAGAACAGGGAACTGGCAGAAGTCATTCACCTCAATGTCAGTGAAAGCCATTGAAATAGTTTGACATTTCCACTAATTACAGCTAAGGATGGATCTGAAGGAAGCAAGACTTGTTGTTTTCCAGATGGGGCAGGAGGTCCAGAGAGTGACAGGGGTGGGGATGGGGCTTTTACAGAATCCACTGCCCTTTGCTAGCTATGCTAAGACCTCATTATCAGACTGAATGTCAAGTCTACATTCCTGGCACCATCTTGTCCCTGACCCTGAGTAAACCCCACTTTTTCAAGTGCTCAACAGCAAGAATAGAGCACATACATATCTCTAGAAAATGCATGACTCTGCATAGATAAAAGTGGCCACAAAATGTAGACATAATCTAATTGCGATTTTTCGCATTTAAAATGCATTCCTAGAGGCACTTAAGAGGTCAACACTAGAGTACAGAAATCTAATTTAGGTGGCATGGGAAAAAAGCCAGTGAGCAGCAGGTTCTATGAGTGGTGAGACACAGTAAATAGAACCCTAAAAGAGTGTGTGAATTAATCATAAATACTGTACTTCTGATGAGCTTTGAAAAGAACTTTCACCAGATTCTGCTTTATACTGGCAAGGCTCTTTAGGTAGCAGAACAATCACAAACTTGGGTTTTGTGACAAATTTTGGCAATTTCAAAGTGATATGAGATTTCAATGTGACATGGTTTTGAGGCTTTAACTAGGTTTCATAGAGTGACAGAGGTGTGATATTTCAGGACAGTGAACAGTACAGACCACACATTCCAGTCCTATGATGATATCATCTACGCTCTTGGAAACAGTCTCTAAAGAGAGTCACACCTTTTCCCTGAGATTTTGGCAATATGGTCCTATCCAGATCCAAGCCTCACCAATTTGTAATATTCCCACAGCGAACAAGCAGGAGAGTGGAAAGTGCTTCTCCTGGCACCACTGGTCCAACAACACTGAAGCAGATGCCCCTCATCATCAAGACTTTTTCCTTTGGCTGTCATAGTCTCCTTGGGAGCACCAAAGCCCTTCATCCTCACATATCAATGTCTGATCCTTGACACAGAAGCTACATTATGCAATTGGTCACCAAAGCCTGCATGTCTTCTCCCTGTAGGGATAACTTTAGTTTAGCAAGAGACTGGCATTTACCCGATATCCAAGCAAGGAGATGTAGATGTTATTGAAGGGAAGGTGGAAATGCCTATGGGTAGAGGTATGACAGGCTGTAGGACAGCCATCTTGCCTATGTAGCTTAGTAAACAGTATCACACTTGTGACAGCTCTTCTAAAAGTAATAAGAACCCAGTCCAGAATACTCTCAGGGTACCTACCAGTAGTCCTGAAAAAATGTAGAGCCGAGGAAACCATGGTGATCTACTATGGACTTGCTAGGGCATGCCCAAATTTCTAGCTAGCTACACAGTGGCTCATAAATGCAATCTCATTATCTAGGAAGAAGATGGAGGTAGAGTCCTATGAGATCAAGACAGTAATCTGCAGACTTGCCTGGGTTACTGTGCAATGCCATCTCGAAAGAACAAAAAGTAACACAAAGAAAATAATGAAACTTGTTGACATCAATCTTTATTGTTAGCCATTAGTGCCATACATATCCCTTCTCTTTCTGCCTTGCACAGCACAAGGAACATAATTGATTACCCTAGTGTGTCTCAACTAGTGTTTGGATAAAGTTCAAGATCCAATCAAATCATCCATAGATCTTAAATTTCCAATTTTCAAGACTAAAACAGATGAGTCTAACACAGCCAAGTATGCTCTTCACTCCACATGTAACAGTGAAAGTATTCAGCATTGAGATCTTTGGATCTCAGTATCTCTCCATGGCCCGATGGCTTTTCATGACCACTAACAGTCCTCTTCAAATTATTCAGATACTCAGACCCTGTTGGCAGGAAACATTGTAGTTCCTTCATGACACAGGCTTTCCATTCCTTTACTCAAAGTGAAATGACATTACAAGGCCCTCCTTGTACACAGGAGATGGGTCTCTGAAAGTTCTGACTCAGTTTTCCGGGGGCCCCAGGCTCTGTGAGCTTACCTATCAAGGTGAGTTAACCTGATATTCCACAGGGCTGCTAATGATAAAACTCCATGCTGTCATAGCTTGCCATAAGACTTTTTTCAACATCTCTGTTTGAAAATGGCAGGCACAATTGAAAGAGACAACAAACAGAAAAGTGATGATCAGGTCAAAAAGTGAGGAGTTGTCTCTAATGAATAATTAATTTCTGATAGTCAGTGAACTATGAGAGGTGAGGCAGGGCAGACTCCTAAGCTAATTTTCTGCAAGTGGATAGTGGATGAAGCTGAGGAGTTTCTTCTATCAACTTTAAAAGCTCTAAGTGTGCATATAAGTGAAATATCCAAGTTTTGGTTCTATTGTCCACAAACTTGCAAAGAAACGTGCAAAAGGCAATCTCATGAAACTTTTGCCCATCAACTCCTCATATCGTCAGAATTTGTGTATTCTTAGGTTGATTTTTATTCCATACAGATATCTATAGATACCCCAGTGAATTGTGGGAGACATATAGCTTGTAATCTGCATGCTTGCCTTGCCTATTTACCCAGCCTCTCCAGAAACACATCGGAGCCCTTTGTTTTTAGCTCCTGTGACGAAGGGCCTCAGCAAATGTCTAATTTACTATCTGATAAACTTACAAGTCTGCCCCCCCCCCTATAGGAAAAGAAAGAGATCTTTCTTCAGGTCCTGAGTGCATCATGGGGTTGAATCTTATGAACAAGCTAATTGGCAAGATGTTGCAGGTTGGCCCATCATCCATCTACTTACTTTGTGATATGATATGCCAGAATCCTCCCTGGAGAAGCTGCTGCCTTGAGCTCAACCCACTTAATCTGACCCTTGAGTGATGATCATCTACCTCTCAGTGGTTTCCATGGAACTCCAAGAGTCATTGTCTCTACATTTACCACCAGAGAAGCATCATATGAAAGTGTCTCAGCCCCTCGGGACCAAAGGAAATCTTCAGTCTCTACTTGCCTGGCTTCCAGTTTAGATGTCTCTTTACCATGCCATGTTGCCTAACAAAAAAATGCTATTGAGTAGGTGTGTTTCTTTAAAGACTCTTACTTTAAAAATATCATAGAATTCAAATAGATAGACAGGTCTTCATGACCTCTTAAAATAACTCTGTCTACATGGTCTGCAATATTTATTTATTTATTATGTGTGTGGTATCATAGGTTGCACAAGTACATAGACACTTATTTACGTATTCCAAAGCAAGTCAGTGGACAACCTCAGATATTGCTCCTAAGGTGTCTTCATATTATTTTTATTTTTTAAATTAATGGGTCTTTTTTTATTTGTTTGTTTGGTTGGTTGGTTTTATTTGAAATGGGGTCTCTCACAAGGTACTAATGCTCACTCATCAGATTAGGTTAGTGCTCCTCGAACCAGTGGCTTCTTCCCTCCTATAGCCAGGATTACAGATGCATGCCGTCATACCCAGCTCTTTATTTGGGCTCTAGAGATGAACTCCGGTTCTCTTGCCTGTGGAGCAACATTATCGCTGAGCTAATTCCTCAGCCCAAGGGAGCCTTACGTCAGCAAGAGTCTTAGGGGTTTTGTTTATGGCTTTGGGATTTTGCTTATGAACTGGTGGATATGTGTTCTAGCAGCACCCAAGATCGTAGCCTCTATACGGTCCTGACTCCCTGAGGAGACACGCAGAGCCTCGGCAAGCAGAGTCTCAGTGGAAGAACAATGGAAGCACAGTCACAGGACACTGAATGCTGACTTGGTAGGCAGCCTGGACCAGTGTTCCACAGCAGCAGCCTGTGAGAAGAGACCAAATGAAATGCTTTCCATCTCTGAGCCACAGGGATTAGGGAAGTCCCACAGAGACCCACTATGCAGAACCTCTCTCCTATTATCTTATACTCACACTATAGCACATAGAGTGAGTGTTTACCCAAAACCCCTGGAGAGAGAAGCACTTAGGTATACTCTCAGGGCCTTAATGCTCAATTGAGGGATTACCTGCCATTACCTGCAAATATTTGGCTACTAATAAAGCCACTGAATTATTCTGCCCTGAGTCCCAAGGCATTCAAAGGATCAAAAAGAATTGCTTAGATTCAAGATCTTAGTTATATTTTAAAGAAGAATATATTATCCATATAACTCTATGTTGTGTTCACATAAAAAATAGAAGAAGAACATTTTATTACAATGTAAATGTGTGTTAGTTACAAAATAAGGTGGAAAATTCCCATGAGTGAATGAGTGCACAGTGAGAGTGACTGTCAGTGTTAAAAGCTTAGGTCAATTTTTATCTCAGTACTAAATTGTGGCTGACATTAGTAATTCTGCACAGAGGGTCTTATCAGTGCAGGTCACAAATGTGGCTAAGGTTCACACTCCCCTAAGTCAATAAGTCAGTTTATCATCCATATGCACTATTCATTACTGTGAAAAAAATTAATCAATAAATACAATTATTAATTTTATTAAATGTGTTGCTGCAATGTATAGTGTTTTGGTTTTTTTTTTGGATATTTTCTTTATTTACATTTCAAATGTTTTCCCCTTTCCAGGTCTCCTCTTCAGAAACCTCTACCCCATTCTCCCTCCCCCTGCCTCTGTGAGGGTGCTCTCTCACCCACCCATCCCCTCCAGTCTTCCCATCCTAGCATTCCCTTACAATGAGACATTGAACACTCTCAGGTCCAAGGGCTTCTTCTCTCACAGATGTCCAACAAGGCCCTCCTCTGACACATATTCAGCCAGCACTAGAGGTCCCTTTATGTGTATTGTTTGGTTGGTGGTCCAGTCCCTAGGAACTCCAAGGCATCTGGCCTGTTAACACTGTTGCAACTTGACAGAAGCAGATATAGGCTGAGAGATGTGTGTAAGGCCTGAGGGGGATTATTTTGATTGTTGGTAAATTTTACTAACCTTGAGTAGTTCTATACCCTGGTGTGATCCTGAATTGTGTAAACGGTGAAAAGGAACAATGCTCAGCAGTTCTTCCTTCACTCTGCTTATTGATTGTGAAGGAAAAGCTGTCAGTTCTTAATGCCTTGACATTCGTGTACAATTGACCACACCCTTAAAAGATTTCTCCCTAAATTGATTTCCTCAGGGACTTTCATTGTAGCAATTGAAAGAGGAACTAAGAAGCTGCTTATCTAACATGTCTGAAGTCTTTACATGAAACAAACATTTTCTCTAAACTAAAACCTGGAACATAAGTTTGATGTTTTTCTAGAGTCAAATTCTTCTTCACAACTAACTTCAGTATGGCTTCTCCAAATGACAGAAAATGTAGGACTCCCAGGAACATGTGGCTTTTTCTTTTTTCTTAGTTTTATTTATTTTGTTTATATGAGTATATTGTAGCTGTCTACGGATACATCGTAAGAGGCCATCAGATCCCATTACAGATGGTTGTGAGCTACCGTGTGGTTTCTGGAAATTGAACTCAGGACCTCTAGAAGAACAGTCAGTGCTCTTAACCACTAAGCCATCTCTCAGTCCTTGAATTTTTCTTGAAGGATATTAAACTGCTTCATGCAAGTTTCTTACCTATAAAATCTTAGTGATTCTATAGCTTCTTTTGTCCCACTTCTTTCTAATATTCCTTTACCTCTTCACGTTCTCTTTGGAAGAAGAGAAGGGACAGCCAACTCTAGACATATAGGTATATTCTGAAGCATATGCACTCCTTCACTATATATTTAAATGAATACATATATAATCACTTTGCTACATTTATCATTTAAAAAATATTTACCTATTTTGAGAATGAATCTTGAAGCACTGTAAGTCAGAGTGGAAAACAGTTTTAAATGTAGCAGTGCATTCTTAAGACATACACATATTAAAGTCTGGGTTCAATTTCAAGTAGTTGTTTCCAGTAGTAATGAGTGAATGCAAGTCAGTTTTGGATTATTAATGATGAGGCTTAGGCCCATAAATATAGACTTAGATAAGAGCTATAAATGCAGAGGCAGGCAATTCCTAAAGCATTGATCCACAAAGCAATGGGAAACAGCAATAAGATCACAGAACTGAATCAGCCACACAGCTTTAGTAAACCTACCAGCATATGATTTAGTGCGCTGAGAGCTGCCCCAGTGGATCTAGGCCTAGCCTGGACATGATCTTTGCCCTAGAAAACTGTGTTATACAGTTCTGACTTTTGCATAACTGGAAAAGCTTAGTGTACAAAGACTACATTTAAAAGAACAGTAACCAGGGCAGGCAAGATGGCTCAATGGGTGCATAAAGCTGAGGACCTGCATTCAATCCCCAAAGTCCATGTCTCAGAAGGAGAGAACTAGCTCCCATAAGTTGTCCTTTGATTTCTTGAACCATGGCACACTTGCATCAACACACACACACACACACACACACACACACACACACACACAGATGCATACATGTACACACACATTAAGTAATTCTATGAAAATAAAATAGCAGTGACCAATTTTTTTGAAAGACACTCAATATTTTATGAGCTTGAGGGTTGGTGTAAGGTTTTTCCCCAACTTGGACACATCTCTCAAAGTATACAAGTCCTTTGTTCCAACAGTTCTACTTCCATTGTAATAGACTCGTATATCTACATGGAATGTATATTTTTGATGGACATGACTCCATCTTAGCAGCGTTACTACAACCTGAAAAATGGGGCCATCTTAATAATCTGATTAATTAGGAAAAACAAATTATACTTTAACTGTACAACAGCAGCAGGAACTTATTCAGAACTATTGTATATATTTCTTATGTATATAGCTGATGATCCATTATCAAAATGCAAATAATGTTACTTTTTGTTATTACCATAACTGTGTTTATACAAGTCATCTTCCTCCCATGCTGTGAGTTCACAGAACATGTGTTGATTCACACAAGTTGTGTGTAATGTGGGAACACATTGAAGGGCCAACAAACATTTTTGAGAGGAGGGCAAGGTGACAAACTGTCATGACACGAGAAGTGGCTTTGGAGATACATTTGTAAGTGGCTTAAAATTTTGATTTTGTAAGTGCATTTTAAACGTTAGATTATTTAAAGTATATATATATATATAGGTGCCCATGGAAGTCAGAAGAGGGCATTGGACCCCCTGGAACTGGGGTTATAGGTAGTTGTAAGCTGCAATGTTTGTGCTGGGACTAAACTCACGATGTCTGTAAGAGCAGCCAGTGTTCTTAACCAGTGAGCTTTTGATCTAACCTCTACAGTTCATATTAAGTACATATCTGAAATATGACAGTATCATGTTATGGTCTCAGACCATGAATTTAGAAAAAAAGCCACCTCATCTTTAAGTTTATTTTCATAAAATATATCAGTGAAAACTATCTTGTTATCTATTATACAGGAGATAGAATACAGTTTAGTCAGTAAATGTAGTAAACAACACAGTTTAGATCACGTTCAAGGCCCAAAGTTGATCATAAGATCAATCTGTAGTTTGCACAAACATTTGTCATTAGATATTTTTAATAATCTTGTTGTATTTCTTTATTGGATAATTATTTTATAATTTTCTTCACTGATAAAAATTCACACTTACTAAGATTTTTCACAAGTACCTTTAAATTTTAATTAAAATGATTAATGTAAAGGAAAAAGCAGGATATTTTATGCAAATGTTGCATCAAGTCAGAGATAGTGACCAGGAGCCCAGATCATTCTTAAAGTGTGTGGAGCTGCAGTGATTGATCCAGTCCCAAGGAGAGGATGATCAGCCTGAAGGATACAGATCCAGGAGAGAACCGAGTCACTGTAGATCGCTCTGCTGCAATTTTGTAAAACTGATTTCTACATAGAATCTATAGCCTTCTTACACAGTCACAGGCATATTCAGAAGCAAAGTTATACTACAAACAAGAGTTAAGCTCAGGTGCAAATTCTTCCCGATTCACCCCCCCCCCTTACGTCTCTTACCCTTTTTTTCTGAGGAGTCTGCCTACCCAACCCCTGCCCTTGTTTCTGTCCTGAGCTGTCTCTGCTTGCAGAAACTTCTGAGTGGTATGTTGGAGCCTTTCACCCATCAGTTTGCTGTCCTGATTCAGCAGAGACAGAGAATGCAGCAGGCTGCTCATGAGGTGCCAACCACAGGGTGTGTCCCACACCACTGTCTCTTCTACTGCTCTTCTTCTCAGATTCTGACCATTTATGACTTTGTCTTTATAAGAACAATTACGGAGAGGTTGTAAATACACACATACAGAGTGAAAAGTAGAATTTTTCGAGATCTCCCCCAATCTGTCATTCTAGAGAATGCTATGAATGTGCTTGGATTTGCCCTTCGTGGCCTCCCTTTCCAAATTGCATGTGCAGACTATGTCTTTATAGACACACATTGCTGTATGCTGATGCATATGTACATCCTGCCCACTACTTATCAAAAATATAATCTTCACATTTGTTTACTTAGGTCAGTGCAAACATGTACAGTCAAAGATGGCTGATGCTTGCTTTGCTTTCTGCTCTCTCCAGACAGGCTGTGAAGGCAGAAGCCAGGCCTTAGAATTACCGTGAGCCCCATGGTATCCCTACAGCTTAGCTAATTTTCCCTACTCTGGGTCATAAAGAAGTTGGGTCTCTGATAGATTTTTTTTTCTTTTTTTTTCTGGTTTTTTTTTTTTTTTTACTGGAATCAATACATATTTGGACAGGACCTTGAATTTCTTGAATTTGATACTTGAAACCTAACTTTTTAAGTGAATGGTTTTTTGGTTTTGTTGTTGTTGTTGTTGTTTTGTTTTTTGTTTTTTTTAATCCAGACATTTGAGATGGGACTGCAGGCTGAATGTGCTTAATCCAAAAATCTAAATTGATCCAAAACCCAAAGTTTTGAAAGCTCTGGTTTGGAACCAAAAGTGGAAAGTTTCTTCTAGGGTCTTTTGCCATGGCTACACTAACATGGCAGACACTTTGAGAATATTAAAGAGATTATCTTCATGTCACATGGATGAGTTTACAGAAGAAACATTGCTAAATTTGTTGGTTTTATTAGAGACAAATATCTTGTGGTGCAAATATTGCTAAAATATAAAAATCCCAAACTCCTGTTCTTCTCTGGCCACAAGTAGGTGAAAATTAGCTTCAAACGTTAATGTGATCCATAGTCTTTAATGAATAAAACACAATAAAAGAGATTGCCCCTCAAATCAGCAGTCTACAATTCCATAATTATGTTCCAGAACCATCATCCTGGGACAAACCCTGGTTCCTATTTTGAGAAAACTTCATCTGGATTGAAAGTTTTGATTCTGCTTGTAGGGTTGATTACTTGTGTTGACTTTCTGTATGAGGAGAGATCTCAGGAAGAGAGGTCAAATGATCAGCCATATAATATGTCATTTACTAGAAGTGTGATAGGGACAGACCACTGGGCAGACAATAGGGTATTCAGTCTGTATACATCACTGATGTGGATATAAGCTTGGTTACCTCTCAGCTATCAAGACCTATCCACTTTCTTTGCAAAAGTTTCTCTGCTTACTAGAAAAGAAGGTGAGTTATTTTGACAAATTCTATCAATATAGGTGTTCTTATATTGTTATCGGTGCTGGTGTTTTTCGAGTGATTGTGTTTTAGAGTGAAGACAAGAAAGCAAGGTCCAAGGCCTTTGCCACAGCCATTACTCAATATTTCACTATTCACAATTACAGAATAACATCAGGCATTTTTTTTTTATTTGAATTAGACATTTCTTTAAATGCCACGTAGGTTGGGATAATAACCTCACACCAAACATCATCACAGCAAGCAGTCTCAGGTAGCTAACCTGAAGAGCCATTCTGAACCGTGGCCCAGATTTAATTTGGAAGAAGATTTACTGTAAGACTCACGTGGCTCTCATGCAGCTAAGAAAAAAGGGGAATTAAATCAGTGGGTCTGGCTATTTTAAACTGGAGTCACACAGCAGTGAGATAAAGGGAATCTAAGATGGGAACAGGCTGTGATTCACAACCATAAATGAACCCTAGGTCTACCAAGTGTGATCTGCATGAAATCAAGATAATCCCTTACTGGAAGATGACACTGTTATCCACAAACTGAAAGATACATCAGCTGTATACAAGCAAACACATAGGGTCTGCTATGGGACGCTACTTGCCCTTCCAACATGAAGGATGCACCCTACGTCAGACCTGAGGAGCTGCTTTAAGGATGGAGGAAAGGTTAGCATGATGGTCCATCTTGGCTTTCAACATGACTGAATTTGGAATCATCTGACACATCCCAGGGCATATCTGTGATAGTGTTTGCTTTTGGTTTTTGTTTCTGTTTTTTATTATTGTTGGTTTTTGTTTGTTTGTTTGTTTGTCTGTCTGTGTTTTAGAGAGAGAGAAGCATGGCCTAGGGTTGCAGAGTAAATATACAGAACAACAGGAACACCAGATGAACACCAGAATTTAACTCTCTACACTTTCTGGACTCCCTCAGCTACCCCATGCTCCAGCCATCACTGCACAGGGCCCTGGAGGATGAAGGCTGTAGATAGGAATAGTGTTTATGTAAACAGCAAGCCTTGGAAGTAGGTGGGGCAATTACAGCAAGTTCTCACAGACAGGTTTGCCTATGTGTGAAGATAAAGTGCTTGCCACCTAGGGTTGCTGTGAGAATGAAAGCTGAAGGGAACATGAAAGGCTGGTCGGGTGGCTGGATAATGGGTGTGGTCTGCAATGACATTTTTAGTAATAATAATGCCTCACAGGTGTCATGGCATGCTGGTGGTGACAGGGAGGTGGAGGCACTCTGAGCACAGGGGATCTTAAGGAAATAAAGGGGTAAACTGACAGGAATTGTTCTTCTGGCGCATTCTCCCTGAGGTTCTTGAGGTCACATGAGTTCAGATAGTGATCAGTATGCTGCCCTTATTCTTTTAACAGAAGGTAGATGACAGCCTCAGGCAGGCAGGATCAGCAAGGTGGTCTACTGTTCAGAACTGAGATTCCCCCATGCCCCATTTCTTTGCTCTCTGATCTGCTAGCTTAAGGGTGCACTCACGTTTTCATGGTGGGAATGTTGGGCTTTGTATCTTCTCCACAGATATGAAACTGAAAACCCTGTCTGTGTGGAAGCCACTAGAGGCGTACTCATCTCAACCAAGACATATCAATGAACTTGTACTAAGAAAATGATTGATTCCCTGTGTTCTCTGGCTTTGTCTTTGTTCAATTGCTCGAAGAGAAAGAAAATCTGGCAGCATTTTGTATTATAACCAAATTTAAGGCAACTTCCTTCAATGCCCACGTGCACTGCATCTACTGTTCTTTGTAGCCACATCATCTTTTGGCCATTGCTGAAAATAATCTGTTGGTTTCATCCCCTTCAAACAGACACTTTTAGCATGATGTAAATCAGTTCAAATTTCTTTACCCAAGACTTGGGTTTCAAAAAACGGAAGGGTTTTAGGAATTTGGATATTTCACTAATACTATTTCTTATTATACCAAATAGTCTTTCAACATTCATACCCTCCAGTGTGTCTCTTATGAAAGCCAAATCCCTTGCTGTCATAAAGACAATTTTATACCCCATTGATTTTTTTTTTTTTAAATGAGAAACTTGTGGGAATCAAACTGCCTTCAATAAATCAAGATAACATTTGACATTCAGATTCCTCAAGTGAAGAAGGCTCCAGGCCCATTGTGTCCACAGAAACTTCTAGTCATCATATGTACCACCAAATATTTCAGGCCCAGTTCTTTGCAACTCTGAATAAACTGTATTTTAATTTTTTTTCAAATGAGAAACTTGGGGAACAAACTACCTTCAATCAATCAAGATAACATTTGACATTCAGGTTCCTCAGAGAAGAGGTTACAGGCTCAGTGTGTCTGCAGAAATGTCCACTCATCACAGTGTATCCACAGAAAAGTCCACTCATCACAGCTACCCTTGGGTATTTCAGGCTCTGTCCTTTGAAACTCTGAATAAACTGTGTTTTGTGGCCCTAGCATTTGCACACACAAACTGAAAACTTCTCACTAAGAAACCATGTGAATATATCACAAGTATTTTATTGAAATTAAGATTATATATTTCATTTTCTACTTGTGGTTATTAGTATTTATAGTTACTAGTATCTACCATCCAGGTAACAGATGAATGGAGAAAAGGAGAAAGGGAGTCAAGGACTTAATAGTTGCCTTGCAACTATTAAGCCACTAAAACTGAATGGAAGCAGTGAGTATGGGCATCCAAGAAGAAGAATTATGGTCAAAATGACGGCTATCTTCCCTTGCCAGGGACATAGCTTATGTCAGCTCCTAATATTTATCTTCTTTTGCATTGACCAAGAGGGAGATTGATTTTATTTATTTTTATTTTATTTTATTTTTTTTTGCATTTTTTTTTGGTTAAGAGGCCTTAGGACTACTCCAAAGAATAGTCATACTTTTAAAAATTAGATTGCTTATGTACCTGATTTTTGGAATGAAATAGCAAAATTCCTACAACATGGTAAAAGTGAACCCTTTTGTTTTCAGCATTCACCCGTCCTTGCGACATGTTCATGGCAGAGAACTGCAGCAAAAATAAAGAGAAGGAGGGAAAGGACTAAGGGAAGAAGGGAACAGCAGGGGAGGAGGGATGGTGGGCAGGAAGGAAGGGCACGAGGAGAAAACTAGGGGATTAGCCCTTGTTGATTATGACACCATACACCTTGATTGCAGGCTGTAGAGGAATCAAGCTATAATTGTTCTGGGAATGTTCTCTCTTCCAGCTAAATTTCAAAGTGCTGAAAGTCTACACAAGTTGCTGGAGAAGAAAAGTGCTAGTACCCTTATACTATGGGTATCCTAAAAAATTCTAATACCAATTTTCCAGATATGTCTATTTATGCAATATTGGCACCATTAAGGAGACAACCAATTACTCTCTGGTTGTACTTAATATATGTTCCACAGAAGCGAACTCCTGCCTGCTACTGCAAACTGGTCAGAAACTCATGCCTCTGTAGATGATAGATTCTGGGGAAGAACTAGATACTCCTGCTTAGCAAATTGGCGCAGCATCAAACTTCCTTCTCAATATTTATGTTCCTATCTGTAGATAAATGCACCTTTCAGTGTTAATCAGAGGAGCCTTACTTTCCATTGAACAATGAGGAATTCAAAGGGTTTGGCTAAGAATAAGTGATAGATGAGTACTGAGTCCTACAAGGTATTTATCCCATCCTATCTAGGACTAGGAACATCACAGGAAATTGGGAGAAAGAATGTCAGAGCCAGAAGGTACAGAAAACGGTTATAAACTCACATTTTGGGATGAGTCTTAGCCTTTGTCATCAGGAACTCAAAATAGCTACTAATGTCTACACTGGATCTGCACAAGAATGTATCCATCAACAGTCAGACATGAGTAGAGGATGAAGTTGGAAAGGATCTATCCCACACCACTGAACCATGGGCTACTCACAGATTCAGCTAGAGGGTCATCATTGTTGACCCACTGATGACCTAATCAGGCTTCAGTGGATTGTTCCAATACAATGACCACAGTGATGGTCCAGGTTAAAGGAAATGGGTCACCAAACAACCCCAAGTCATTGATCTTTGAATGGGGTTGGTAGGGATGGAAGACAGTTACCAAGGCCACCAAACAACCCCAAGTCATTGATCTTTGAATGGGGTTGGTAGGGACAGAAGACAGTTACCAAGGCCACCAAACAACCCAAGTCATTGATCTTTGAATGGGGTTGGTAGGGACAGAAGACAGTTAACAAGGCCTGAAAAGAGAGAGAAGACAGCTTGGGTGAAATGAATTAGAAGACTGTATGTGTGTGTGTGTGTGTGTGTGTGTGTGTATAAAACAAAGTTAACAAATTAAAATAAAATATTTCAGACACAAAGTATTAGCAAACTATAAATTCCTATCCCATATTAGATCTTGATTTTTTCACACATGTAGGCTCATGGACATACATGTTTACATTTCTTTTCTTTGTTTGTTTCTTGAGACAAGGTCTCATTTTATAGCCCTGGCTTTCCTGAAACTCATTACATAGACCAGGCTAGGCTTGAACTCACAGATATCTACCTGACTCTACCTCCTACTGCAGAGATTAAAATTATGCCAAATTGAGATGAAACTTAATACCCCCATTGCCACTCTGATGTAAGTTAGATTTGAAGCACACAGCAAAGTTCCAGGCATCATGTGATAATTACAGGTATAGTTATATACATAAAATGACATGGAAATTTAAGAGGAAAGAAAGATTCCAGGAGTGGGGAAATGACTTCGTGTGTAAAGCCCTTGTCATGTAGGCAGAAAGACCTGAGTTCAAATCTCTAACACTCACACAGAGATCTGTCATTCTTGGGATTTATATTACTGGGATAAAATATCACAGCCAAAAGCAACTTGGGGAGGAAAAGGTTTATGTAATCTGATAGCTTAGAGTCCATCACTGAGGGAAGTCAAGGCAGGAACTCAAGGAGGAACTTGGAGGCAGGACCTGAAGCAGAGGCCATGGAGGAAAGATGCTTACTGGCTTTTTTTTCAAGAGCAGCTTATCTGTTTTCTTTCTTTGCTTTTTCAGTTTGAATTTTTCTCCATTAATTTGGGCATTTGTTCACTTTACATCCCAATCACAGCCTCCTCCTGTCATCCCAGGACCCCCACCTCACACTGTTCCTCTCCTATCCCCCTTCTTTTTCACCTCTGAGAAGGAACCAACCCATCTTGCCACCTCACATCACTGCAGGACTAGGCACATCCTTTGTTTTCTTATAGCACCTGGAACTACCTGTCCAGGGCTGGCATTGCACACAGTTAGCTATTACCTCTTATATCAATCAACGATCAAGAAAATGCACCAGAGGCTTGCTCACACACAAGGCCAATTTGGTAGGGGTATTTTCTCAACCGAGGTTCCCTCTTACCAAAGAGCTTGTATCAAGTTGACATAAATATCATCAGCACAGTGCCTATGTATTTACCTACATGAGGAACTATTACAATGGGGATGAGGGAGAGATACAGGCAGATGTCTGCAGTTCACTGACCAGGAAGTTGAGTCTTATAAAAGACTCAGGATCAAATGGAGAGTGATGGAGGAATAAGTAGAACATAAACTTTATGTCCTGCCTGTGCACACATGCACAGGTAAGCATGCATATGCATATACACATAACATAGGCACACACACAGAGGAAAGAGAAAACCCTGTGAACTCCTTGAATGACTTGAAAAAGGAATCATACATTGATAGTGTCTGATCTGGACATAGAGGGATGAATAGGAATGCAGTACATAGAGACAGTAAGTGCAACCTGTAAATTTAAAATCTGAATGTGCCTTGGAGGGGTGCTGATCCAAATCCTTTGGTCAAAGACAAGTAAACAGGATAACAACTGAAAGCCAAGGTTCTGCCAACAGAAAATAGCCCACTCTCCTATCATACCTCAGACTTGTCTAAGCTCACTTGAAGAAGGCAGGATTACTGTATCAGGATGTCTGGCTCTTACTATCTCCTGTGACCTCTTGCATGAGAAAATGCTCTTACAGTCAAGGACTTCAAAACTGAGTCTTCATTTTAAGTTTCACAAATCTGTTTTGAGGCTATATGTGATTTAGCCTCATATGTGAGGCTATATGTGATCTATCTGTGATCTACCATATATATATATATATATATATATATATATATATATATATATATATATATCTGTCTGAAGCTATATGTGATTTATCATGAAATTAAAAGGAAATCTTGTAAATCACAGGAAAAATATCCTATATTTCTAAGATTCCAAGGTTAATGTAAAAAAGAAAAACATAAGCCAACAATAAGCATTTTATTTGTCAAGTCCTCAGATATAGATGTGAAAACAATTCTTCAATTCACACTGATATCACAAAGAAAACTAGAACGAGACAACAATATACTATGAAAAATCTTTGTAGAGTGCAGACTATAAAATTATAAACAGGATATGTAGCTGTGTTCCTAGAGGATACCAAACACCCCACATCCCTTAGCTGAGTCATGCTAGAGGATCTCATCTGCTCCACAAACTCAGTCTGCACCTGCTGTTTTCTGCCATCCTGTCACCTGAATGTGTGCCACTTTGGATCTCAGTCACAATTACCTGTGAACCGTTCAAAAGCAGAAAAACATATATCTTCATATAGATTTTCAAGGGTTTCAAAATCATGATCCTTTGCCTCTATCATTTCTGGGACCAATGTAAAGCACAGTATCATGGGAGGCAATTGTCATGGAGCTAAGCTGCTTGACATCATGATGGGTTGGAAGCAGCAAGTGGACTAAGCAGGGGCCTGAACCAGTGTCTGTCTTTCTGGAAAACATTCCATTGATCTTCATCCAAATGGTTCACACATCCTAAAGTACCCAGCCAGTACCTACCCAATACTACTGTCTCTGGCAAGAGGGCACTTCACAGTCAGCCATGACATTGAGGATGTGACTCCTTGTCAATTTTTAGCTACATATTCTGTTTTATTTTTATTAAAGTGCCCAGAGGAAAGGCTTGGCACTGGATGGTAGATATAGCTTTTCAAGCATAGTTGCATTCAATATTAACCAACAAAACCACAAACACAAGGATTGTTCTCTTCCAAGGGCCAAATAAGAATGCAGCAAAAATATCCTGTCAGGGTTTTCTTCTGCTTTTAGTGACTCTGCATCCCCTTATCCCAGTGAGAAGAGTCACATTAGAAATATTTATCTAATATTAATTATTAGATTAATATTAACTAATTATCAGAAGAGTAATTCTTAGGCATATCTGCCATTTTTAAGACATTCAGACTTCTAAGAAGATATTTCTCAAAGGAAGGGCAAATTTTCAAAGAGAACTGATAGGGAAAGCGGCAGAGTACTGACCATCAAGGATATGTCTGTCGACAAAAACTACAGTGGAGCTCACATTATCGAAGTACGAATGGCTATGAGCAGTGACTAGATTCAACAAACACCAGGAGTGAAAGGGGACCTGTGCGACACTGTTCTTGGAATGCAAATCACTGTGCCATGAGAGAAATCTTTGTGAAGGTCACCCCTAAAATTAGAGGCAGAACTACCATGGAATGCACTAACACCACTATGATGAAATGCTATAAGAGCACTGATGGGAAGGTATGTAAAACAAAAAATGTCAGATTAGGAAGACATTCACATACCTGAATTTACAGAAGCACAATTTCCAGCTTTCCCAGTGTCTGTCTGTGAAAGAATGCGTATAGAAAATTTGGCATATCTATGTAATGAGATATTGTTCAGCTCTGAGAAAGAGCCCTATCATCTGCAATAAAATAGATGAATCTGGCTACGTTTACTTAAATACATCAGATGCAAAAGACAAATGTACCATGCTCTAGTACATCTGCAACACTGAAGTGTTCATTTCATAAAAGGTGAGAAAATGGTCAGATCTGGAAGCTAGGAGCTCCACGGGAGAGGAGGATAGTTTACTGCTAGTGTGTACATGGGACAGAAAGAAAACCAGCTGAGCTTTAATAGAAAAGTAGTGTAAATTAGTCTAATTATAATTCCTTGTGTACTTTAAAATAGCTAATAAATCCTATTTTGGACACTATCATACAAAGAATGATGAGGGTACGTGTGATGATTGACATGTTAATTACCTCATTCTGATCACTGCCCATACATTTTGTATCTACAAACTGTATTATCACACTGCATGCAATATGCATATGTAATCATGCCTGCTAAATTATACACATAAAATGTTCAGACTTGCAGATAATTCTATTCATAGCATTGTGGTCATGGAAGTGCTGCCCTCTTATGATAGCTGACATTCCAGTATCTTTCTAGGCTGGCTCCTTCTATCATGCACTGACTTCTGTTGCCCTTCTAAACATAAAAGGTCACATTTATCTTTTGACTTTGAAGAAGCTCATTCTATCTCAATCTCACTTCAGAACTATGTTATGAATGATATTCTGGAGATCTCATTTAAGGTCTTTGATGTTGTCATTGACAGAAATAGGCAGAACATGGAAGCCGATCCTGGGACAGTGTCTGGAGCTCTTTCTACTTTACTCATGATACATCTTCCATTTACTAATTTAGCCAGTCAGCTTGCACCTGCACACATAGTCCAAAGCCCTCCTGGCCCTGAGCTGAACAAGACTGCTACTCAGTGAATTGTATCCATGGAGTAGTTTATATTGTTTACTGAAATAAGAATCCTAGAAGCACAATTGAAAGCACATTGAATTTTCCAGATTTTTCTTTTATCATTTTCATTCTTGTAATTAAGACAAAATCTCATGTAGCTCAGGCTGGCCTTAAACAAAAACTGTCTAGCTGAGGATGACCTTGAGCTCATGGTTATTTCCAGCTCACCTGCCATGTACTTGGGTGACAGATTTGTGCCACTGGCTACAGGAGTCTTTCAAAGAAGAAAATAAAGCAATGATGTAGCTAAGGAAAATCATTTGAAAATTTGTGAAGATTTGAAATATAGATCAGGCACATGTAAGTATGTGATTCCCTCATTATCTGAAGACTATTAAGAAAACATGTTTGGTTGTATGAGAACTATAATTATTAAAAGAGCATTCATTCAGGAATGTGTAATCAGGGAGAGGAAAAGCCTCAACTAAGCATGCATCAGATTGACTTTAAATCTCTCCCACCTTTTGTTCTCATTAAAGGATTCTATCTCTCTCTAAGACTTTGTATATACCTTTCAAAGACTTGCACACACATTCAGAGTGCTTCTCAGTTTGCACTGATCACATTTTCATAAGAGCCATCATCATGAACACAACACTAGCTGTTCCTAAAGTCCTGTGTCAGGGCTTAATCTAGAAGTCATTGTAAGATGGACACAGCTAATTTTCCAGCTTTCCCATAATAGAGCTAGTCAATAAACATTGCTGGAGATAGATTCCATCACAGAACAGTCTACATGAACCATGGAGAAAATCAACATGAAGAAGGCATAGGCAAAGGAAGACAGAAGGCATAGGGAGAGAGAAGTAGAGAGAACAGGATGAGAGAGATCTCCTCAGCAGGGTGGGGCAGAAAGAAGCAATGGCAACAGAAGTTCTCCACAGCTATGTTTGGGCTGTTTTACATAATTGCGTCTTATACGATTTTCCCCTCCCACATCCCTATCTTAGTAAATGATTTCATCAACACCCATTTCTTTACTTAGCATCTCAACCTCCAAAGCATATGTAAAGCACCTGGGAACTGTGCCCATCAAAGAGATGTTCAGCATAGTCATTTCTCTTTTCATTGTTGTTTGAAATGTCCCCTTTGCTGACCCCTACTAGCCATCCTCCCTGCCACAGCCCATGTGGCTTCTCTGTTGGTGACACTATCCTAACACGGTTGGAGGACCTCTGCCTCTCCCCCATCCTTTCCTATGTCTGCTCCCCACCGAGGCTGCATCTGTACCTGTTTTCTAAATCCTGACTCCCACACTGGGAGTGATATAGAGCTGGGCAGCCATGTGAACATTCAGTGGGAAACTTTGTGAACAAGAGAGAAGAGACAGAAATAGAAACAATATGGGCTCTACTGTCAGGAACGGGCACTGTAGTGTAACAACAGACCTAGTTCAAAAATTAAAGTAGATGTGAGAGCAGGGTTTGTCTACATTTGTGAGAGGCTGTACAGAGCTCCCGTGAGGACCCCTAGCCCTCTGGGAGAAATGGATGCTGTGTTGGGAAGGTCGGGAAAGAATTCAATAGGCAGTGCTAACTAACTTTATCCTCAAGGATAACAGTAGTAGTTTAGGATAATGTGGGATAGAATCCACAGAGGAAGAAACATAGTAGGGATCACCTTACCTAGGAAGCAGGAAGATAAGGGCAAAACTGTCTACATAAACAGAGAAAAAAGGATAAACATATGTTTAAGAAGCCTGGAGCATGACACTGGTGGTCTCAAAAATGAGATTTCCTGATCATGAACAAAACAGAAATAAACAGAACTCTCTCCTTCATTCAGAATTATATTTAAATATGTTTATTGGACATGCGACATAAGCTAGAAACTAATCCTGGGTTCGGAGACACAGCTGTAAACTCTATACTCTTATAACTGTTACACAGAGACATAACACACATGCATGGCTGGAGAATATTCTAGTTAATGAGAGACTGCAAATCAGGAGAGTGAGCAGTAGAATACAAACCTAGGATGCATAAAGAGAACCAAGCCCCAAGGCTATGGTTAGGGGGAGCTTCATGGTGGCTGTGGGTGAATTTCTCAATGACTTGGGTTCCTTGTCTAATACTGGTCATATGTCAAGCAGTCAGGTTAGGAGGAGGGCTTCTAGTGGCACAGACCACAGCCACTGAAACTCCGCAGTACCCACAGGGATTGCAATTGTGGAAATTCAGTAGATCATATTTACTGCTTGTATGGTTCATTTGTTCATTGTTTCTTGTTTGTTTTATTTTTTCATTAAGATGAACTAAGAGTCACGCTTCTAAATAGTCTTAAAGAAGCCAAGGGAGGGGTGTGAAAATCATTTCTCATAACTTCTCATCTGTTTTCATGCTCGACCGACAGAAGTTTTCTTTGCACTGACGGTTCCCAGACCTCACTCTCTCCTGAAATATTTCACAATTCCACCTCATCCCTGCTCCTGGCTGGTGGCTGACACTCAAGACAAGCATGGATGTTTACGCTGCTCCTTAGATGCAGCTCATGCCCCCATTCTCATGCAGGCAATCTTTCATTTCAGGCTCTCTCACCTGATACACCATCCACCGTCTAAAGTATCTCATTTACAATTTGGAACAAATTATTTCTTATGGGTGACTTGTCTTAACAACTGTATTCAGGTGACTTATTTTGACAGTTTTTGACAGCAATGACTGTAAACAAATCCTACCAGGGGGTGAAAGTATAATTCATAGGTGTAGCTTACAGGATTTTTAGGTGATTACTGGGTATGTTATGCTTTAATGTGGTAACTGCTGGCAAATCATTCATGGATATAGAAGGTATTGTCCATCCTTACTAAGCAGGCCACTTGGCTCAAAATACAACTTTATATTCCAGGTCATCATCTCAACAGTTGTAAAGTCTAATTCTTTTTGATGTTCTCCACTCAGGAAGATAAGGAATGAAGATTACGTGTGCAAAGTCATCCTGAGATACTAATAAGGCCCACTCAAAACAGGCCCATGACACACACAAAGAAACCTGGCTCACCAGGTTCTACCTAGCCATTCCCACCAATCAGAGAATAAACACCAAGCAATAAGACAACTTGATATATTTACTATAAACTTCAGGGAACTGGTCATATGAACTGATGTGAAAGCTATCTAAAGAGATCCACAAAGAGAAAAATTCTTAATATTCAAGTTACACAGAATTTCAACAATGTATCTCATCAGAAATACAAACTGAATATTGGTAAGAACATGAGGGGTGGGAAGACTGTAAGAGCTGGAGGTTGGGAGGGCCTGAATAAGCAGCATCTCTGGATGAGACAGGACAGGACTCGGCAGCTATGGCTGCCTGCACACAATCAAGCCAGGCCACATCCCAGCATTGCAGAGGTCCCCCCACTATTTGTTTATAGCCAAGGAGCTATTCGTAGTTGGTAGTTTCCACAGGAGGAAAATTCCGGCTGATTTATTTAGCTGTGTGGCTGCTGGTAGGTTGACACTCCAGTGGATGGCCATACAAATGTGAGTACAAAATTGGACTCACTTGGTTGCATTTATAAAATGGATACAGAATTGGAAGGTGGTGAGGGATCAGGCTGTTTGGGAAGGGTCAGGGGAAGGGTGTGTGTGAATATAATCACATGCCTTGTACCCATGTATGAAGAGTTCAAAGAATTAATAAAAAAATTATATTAAACAAGGAAGTGACTAGTAACTACACAACCACACTCAGAAATATATGCATTCATATACAAGGTCACTTATTTGCCAATATGTCCCCTGACAATGAATGCCCAATAAAATTTAAAGAATAACAGAAGCCCCTAAGTCCTTGGGACCAGGGAAAACAAGTCAGTGGTGAGAGAGAAGCAGATGTTGAAACAAATTACAGAGAAGCAAAGGCTACAGCAACAGAAACAGCCTTTTAATTTTGGTTAATTCGTGTTGATTTTTTAATTTAACTTACGGTTTTTCTAGAGCTCATAATTTCCCACAATCCTTTGAAGAATAAGAATTGGAGGAAAACTTATGGCAGATTACGAATTTTCAAACTCAGGGAGGGGAGTGAGCACGATGCCTTCTGGGAAGTAGGAGAGTAGGATGTATCCTCAGTTGGCATCCAGAGTAGAGCAAGAATAGTCCTGTACCTTCTGGGGCCCATCCCACTACACCTGACAGACTTCTGAACAGGAGTGTGCACCAGGGGTTGTTAGCATGTGCAGTACCCTGGACATGGGATTTTAGTACTAAAATCTACAGTTTCTGCTAACATGGGATAGAAGTTTTCCAGTTTGTAGATGTGCAGACAAAAAAGACTGGCATGGAGTCAGCAATGCCAGTAGCTACCCTTCCTGTAAATAATCCATTCAACATTGAATCCTGAGCTTGTTTCCACATTCCTCCCTTAAGATGTGGCTGTATATTCCACCAGAAACAAACCCATTCCTTCTCCCCAACCTTGTACATTCCTTTTGCCTTTCAAGATTCCTCAGATCCAGCTTATAGAAACCTTCTGTGTATCAAGAGTACCCCCAGGTTTGTCCTAGCATGATCTCTGGGGAAGCAAAGACCAAGCACTGGTGTCTCTGATTCCCACACAGCACTTATTACCAAAGTCTCAGTAACTCAGACAATGTGAAGTAGGAGGAAAAGATTAAGGCTCTGCTCCCCAGGCCCTGCCATCCCAGTTTCTCCTACAGAGACCTTCCATCTACCTAAAACTAACTAAATGCATGACTGTGCCATTTTTTATTAGAGAAGGAGAAAACTTGGGAAGAAAAGGGTCCTCTAGAAGGTTTACAGCCAAAGATAGATCCAGCCAATCATTGAAAGAAAGCAACTTTGAGACACCTTAGTCGAAAAGGATCAAAGCCCAAACGGTTAGTTGGTTGGTTAGTTTCTCTCTCTCTCTCTCTCTCTCTCTCTCTCTCTCTCTCTCTCTGTGTGTGTGTGTGTGTGTGTGTGTGTGTGTATGTATGCCTCCAGAAGCCAGAAAAGGACATTTGATTCCCTAGACAGGGAGTTACAATTGAAGCTGCCTACTGTGGGGCTAGTAACTTACCAATGGTTCTCTGCAAGTATATTAAATGCCTTTAATTTCATAACCATCTCTGCAACCCCATAAGTTCTCGTACTAATTCATATCAGCATGATTGTAAACATCAGCTGCATGAAAACATTGCAGCTCTTCAGAGTTAGAAATGTTTGCACAAGACTGAGCATCATTCTTAGTGGATCTTTGTTTGCTTTGTGTTTGTTCAGGAGGAAAGTGATGGAGAAAAGATGCTGAGTACTGAGCCATCTAATGTAACAGCACCTCTAAGAATAGACTTGTCTCTGTGGCTGGGCCAGCTACATGATCATGACTCATTTTCAAAAATGCCGTCATCTGCATTGTTATATATTGTTAACTTCTACTTATGAGGCTGGCCAAAGCATTGAGTGATTTAATATGATAATTTAAAAATCACATTTTCTCTTTGGAAAAGGAAATATGTTACATGCAATTAGTGTAAGAAACTAAAAGACAAACAATAAATGTTCATCTTTTTCTCCCTTCTGGACAGTCTTTTTCTTCTTCACATTCATAATGCTACTATTCATTTAAAAGTGTTTAATACCTAGTTACATGTGAGGAGCACCATAACAAGACCTGAGGTTGTTAGGAGCACAGTCCCTGTTCTGAGGTGACCATGGTGCAGGAGTCATAAGAGAAGCTTCCAGAGCGTGAAACAATTCTTTCAGAAATGTATACTAAAATAAAACTAAATATGTAATGGTAGAGAAGTTATTTGAATCCAATAGCTAAAGGTAATTAGTAAACACTACCATGATGCCAAGAGAACTAGACTCTCTGAAGTTGTAACTGTGACAAAACATAGGTTAAATAGAAAATATTTTCATTTCCTCTTTTTAGTTAAATAGAGAAGCATTAGTTATTTCCCTTTAATAGGCTGATTATTTGAAAACTGAAAATAATTTTTCCTAAATATATGTTGACAGTATTGCTTCATGAGTATTGACTTTGTTTTTATTAGATTTATTGTTTTAATCCATTAATTCATTCATTCATCATGTATGTATTTAGTTGTGCTTGTATGTCATTCATTGTATATGTGTGTAGAAGAGTATTAGTATACTATATTAGGGTGTGTTTTTTGAGGTCAGAGAACAACTTATAGAAATCAGTTCTCCACTCCCATCAACCTAGGGATTGATGTGAAGTCCTGGGACTTGAGAGCAGCCACCATTACCCATGAGCCACCAAAAAGCTTCTGAACTTAATTTTGAATAAAACGAGCAGCAGTCCTTTCTTCTCTCACACACTGCTGCTGCACTGGCTAATCTATGAGCATTAATAATAATAGCCAATCACTGACATTAAACAGTGGTAAGCCATTATGGCAGAGGACTGGTCACCTTCATGTCATTTTGTCACGGAGACCAGAAAGTAACCAACAGGGGCAATACTACGCAGAATATGGGCAGCACCACCCAAAAGGCTAGAGTAGAGTTAAAGGGCAGTGTAGCTGGGGAAATCAGCTGAGTCAGGCCATTTCTCTGTCGCCTGGTTGCTGTCAGGCACTCCCACTGACAAATCTTACCTCCTGTCTATCTTCTTACAAAAACATTTGGGCCAGAGACCAAACTGTGAGCCCAAATACACTTTTCTTCAGGTTTCAGATTTTTGCCATAGCAAAGTCTTCTAACCCACATGCCACCTGGTGCCACTGGCATCAATCCTACGGGTCCAGCAGGAAGCCTTAGCACTCAAGACATCTCCCCTTGCAAGCTTCTCTCAGGACCTCTAGATGTTCCCCTACTGATGACTTGGCAGAAAGCTTTTCAATGACTTTAAATGCATAGGATCTTCTACAGTAATAATCAAGCCTGGGCATCTCTCTGTTTTCCCGTGAGCCATAGATGTGCCATAAAAATCATAGCCTGAGAGGCAAGGATGTCCTAACTATGTGAGTTCTAGGATGGTGAGAATTAGTCTAGGACCCAAATTATTCTTCCCACAGCTACAATGTCTTTATTCTTCAGCAGTTTTACTCACAAAAAAATTATATATATATATGTGTGTGTGTGTGTGTGTGTGTGTGTGTAATAGAGAGAGAGAAAGAAAAAGACAGAGATAAATGGTGCATAATAAAGGCAGTTCAAAACCATCTGAAACTCCAGATATAGGGGATCTAAATCCCTATTTTAATTCCTCTTTTCAACTGGAATCCACATGATGCAATATGGCAACAGGCATGCACGTGGTATATATATATGCATGCACATAAATTATTGATACATATAAAATGAATTTAAAATGGGGATCTGGGGGGCTGAAGTGGGGATGGGTAAAAGAGGGGTGGGGATGGGGACATCCTCTCAGAGGCAAAGCGGAGGGGATATGGGGTGAAGAACTCTTGGAGGGGGTACCAGGAAGGGGGAAAACATTTGGAATGTAAATCAATAAAACAATTAAAGAAGAGTAGAAGTCATTCTGCTCTATGGCTACAGGTGCTAACCCTGATTTTTTTCCATGTGTCAAGTGTGGGTTCTACAAATGATCTGCTGGCTTGCAGTCTCACTTCTTTTTAAAAAGATATGTATGGCAAGAAAGTGAAAGAGGAAAAGAAAGACTACCACTGTATCCCAGCAACACAATCACAAGGGGCCTTCCTGAAACTAAGGGAAAATGTAGCAGAATAGTGAAACAATTTTATCTCCTTGTTACTGGAAATAATATTTTCTGTTTGCAACTTATGATGGCAGTATATGCATTTGGAATCTAGTAGGTGGACACATTTAACTTATTTTAAAATGTAAAACTGAATCCTGAGAATTGCTTCAAGGACAGTAACAATAAAAAAACTTAACTCCCACTCAGCAGAAAAATGTCCATAATGGGCCAGAAGTAGGAAAACTTGTGTGGGTCTGCCCATCGTTCTAGGTTCAGGATGTAAAGACAGGAAAGTCATCAGGTGATGGACTTGCTCAGTTACATAGGGAATTTGAGGTCAACCTGAGCTCAGGAGACAAGAAACAAACAACAGAACTGAATAAATGCAAAGAAGCCTTCTAGAAATTGTCTTAAGGACTTGAAGCCAAGGCAACATTCATCTGAAAACATTTTGAGACACTTCTTAACAGCTCAAAAGGAATAAATACTAACAAAAAAAATATACATCTTTATTGTTGAATGGGTGTTGTACATTTCTGGTGAAGAGCATTTAGCAATTCTTTATTTGCAGGAATGGCCTTGAAGACTAAACCCAGGTCCTTCTACATGTTAGCTGTGTGCAGTGCCTCAGAACTGTGTCTAGACATTTTTTTTTATATTTACTTTATTTACATTTCACATGTTTTCCCCTTTCCAGGTCTCCCCTTCAGAAACCCCCATCCCATCGCCCATCCCCCTTGCCTCTATGAGGGTACTCCCCCCCCCACCTACCCACCCATTCCCATCTTCCCTCCCTAGCATTCCCCTACAGTGGGGCATTGAACACCCTCAGGTCTAAGGGCCTCTCCTCCCACTGATTTCCAACAAGGCCCTCCTCTGCCACATATGGGTCTTGCTAAGTTGCTGTGACTGGCCTTGGATGTGTGATCCTCCTGTGTCTGCCTCTAGAGGAGTCAGTACCACCCAATTATAATTATTCTTGACTTTAGCTTGGGGGTGTTTTACTCAATAGCAGATAAGGATCATCACCCTTAACACCCAATCAATCAATGTATTTGTGTCTAAGTATGTTTGAGCAGAATAAGAAGGCAGGAAGCCACCTCCCAGGGCCAGAACTTCGTTGCCAATGCTGGGTTATAGCCCAAGAACAGCAGGCCTGGGTCTGAGCAAGGGCTCTAGAGTGTTCTCTAAGAAGAGTAAAAGAGTGGAAGTCCATGTAAAGTCAGCTTCCAAATCAGTGAAGAACAGTAAGTGGTTAAGAGGGACCCAGAAGCTTCTTTTGAGTAACAGAACAAGCCCCAAGCCACCAGTTCTAGGAAGCAATCAGGAAGGTGATACAAAAGGGCACCTTGGGGTTGGAACAAACGTCAAGCCCTAGGTTCAAGACTTCCTCCTGCAAAAGGATCTGGATGCACTTGAATCCGAAGGCAGAGCAATTCATGTACTGGAGTGAGATCAGAAGTAACAGAGCCACCCAAGGGTAAGTTTTCACCACCCCAGAATTATGGGGGATTATGTATTATTTGTATACTTTAAAGCTACCTTCCTGGCCCTAGTAAACTAATACAGAACTCTAAACCTAAGACACAAGGCCTCACAGAATTTGAAGAAAACAACAACAGCGGCAGCAATAGCAGCAGCAACAACAAACCAATAACATACAGCAGAATAGTCTAGGAGATGAACAAGGAAAGTGTGTGTGTGTGTGTGTGTGTGTGTGTGTGTGAGAGAGAGAGAGAGAGAGAGAGAGAGAGAGAGAGAGAGAGATAGGTGAGGAGAGACAGAATTAATAAAAGAATTCCAAATATTCTAATTGATTTAATAAAAAACAAACAAACAAAGGAAAATTGGAAAATACACGAAGATCATGGAAATAGAGATGTGTTATGGCTGCTGCCTTGCAGACGGGGACCCTTATAGTGCTGAACTATTTTTTTATAAAGAAGATAGGCCTTAAAAGTTGGATGGATTCATAGATCATTGCAATTATGTTAAAAAATCCATACTCCGCATGACAAATATCAAATAATGGCTTTTTGTACATGAACTCTACATTAAGGAGAAAAGAAAGAAGTAGACTATATACTTTTCTTATGAAGAGGAGGAACCACATGAGTGACAAATGGTCAAAAGAAGATAATAGGGGTGAATATGGCCAAAGGACATGAGGTATAAGTATGAAGTTACTGTTGTGTCAGTTGTTTCAAACAAATAAAATGCTAAAAAGAAATATGGAGCCAAAACTTCTTTATGCTCTTGTGATGAAGAATTGCAAGAAAATCCTGTACTAGATCTGAAATGCAATAACATTAAGCAGATATCAGCCCCTGTTGGATAACACAGTAGTTTTTATCTTGTTTTGTTTTTGTCATGTGTGTGTGTGTGGGGGGGGAGTGGTGGTGATGGTGCTGGTGGTGTTTTTCTGAACCCAGATGCCTTCTACAGAAAAGGGAGAAAATTGGAAAAGAGAAGTCAAGACAGGCTGAGTATTTACTTGAGGGGTTCAGTTTGTCTGGAGTGGTATAGTTTTCACTTTAGAGAGATCAGCAAGTATTTTGTGGTTTCCATGAAGTAACAGCACTATGAAAGCACCATATTGCCTTCATCAGAGTAAAGAAGGTCAAGGAAAGCCACATAAGGGAAACATCCATACTGACTTTGAAGGTAGAGACTGTCTGCCATCTTTTTCCCAGTGCTCCATTGCTTACTAGGATGACTTTGGGAAGACTGGACTACTCCCTCCCTCTACCTCGGTCCTGTTGTGAACTGTCCTTCAGAAGCACAAAAGTGCAAAGAGAATAGCCATGGTTGGGATGAATTTGGGAGAAGGCATTTTCTCATATATATAATCTAATAGATTTCACAACCTGTAGGATTTAAGGGCGATCGCATATGTGTTTTTTTCATAGGACACAGTACTTGAAAGTCTGTGAACCAACGGTTGAACCAAAGATGAAATTGGTAGACATTTTAGAAAAGGGTAATAGAGTACGATATGGTTGAGAATGTGCATATTAGAAATAAGTGGAGAGGGCAATGTCAGGTGAGGAGCTGCTGAGATGGCAGAACTGAACTGGAAAACTGATATTTTCATCAGTATCCATTGGTACCAGTTGCTAAGTGAGTTATGGACAATAGTCCTCTTGATAAAGTGCATGCCAGTGTAGGTTAACAAGAACTACATCACTTTGAGGGTGGGGACCTAAATGAATGTGTCTTGACAAATATTCTAAGATGAAGCATGATAGTTTCCCCACTGATAAGCAAGGGAATCAATCTATCAAGTGAACTTCACAGAAGCTGGTGGCCCTGAAAACGGTTGGCTCCAATGAGAAAAGAAGCTCTGCAAGAAGGAAAGAGAGGCAGAGAGAAGGATAGAGGCATGGAGAGAAAGAAAAGCAGAACAGAGGAAAGAGCAGTGAGAAAACAAAGGGAAACAAGAAAATGAGAAAGGAGGAATGAGGAGTTGGAAGATGAATAGGGAGGAGGGAAAGGAGAAAGGGAGGGAGAAGAGGCAGAAGTGGGAGGAGAGGAGAGAAGGAAGAGGGGAAGGAGAAAGAAACAAAAGGAAGAGAAGCAGAGATTCTGATTGAAGTAATTGGTGGTGAGGGACGACCATGCAGGCTTGTGCAACTTTGAAGAAATGAAAATAGAGTACTGGTCATGAGATTGCCTTGTATTTTGAGATTGCTTTCTAATATCAAGGAAGAAATAGTCACCCATTACTGAGCAATGACTGAAGCTAATGGTGTCATCCTGTACTGCAGGGAATGAAATTCTGCTTTGGTAACAGAGTGAGTGAAGAAGTCTGGAACTCAACGTTGACAAGAGTTGTGGTATTCATGGTTCTCTAAGGACCCACAAGTCAGTCCTGTTTTCTTTAGGTTGCTTCAAATGATTTATTTTTCAAATATAGAAAAGGATAACACTCATGATCCCAAGACACTGGGCTGAATGTTTGATATGTAGTATAATTAATACATAGTTTCTAGCAATTATATCCCATTTTATCATAAAATTGTACTAATGAAATGCTAGCGGTAAAAACAAATCAAAATACATATGGTAAAATTTTTATATTCAAACGACAGTTTAAACATGAAATGATTTCATTTTCAGATGAGGACTTTTTCAGTTATATGCAGCTCTGTGGAGGATAGAGGAACATCCTTAAGTCATCCTGTTCCAGGACTATGCCCCATCCTTGGAAGGAGGGAAGACATGCGCTCAGCTGCGTTCACTTCCTAAACTTCCCCCAACTCCCAGACAAGCTACAAAATGCCTGTTCCTTGGCAGAAAAATTGAAAGAAAAATTTGATTAGCTTTGATTTCTTTTCACATTTCCACTTAGTCTTGCCCTAGATTCTTTAGAGTCAAAAAATAAAAGAGAAAGAAAGAAAAACGTAAAGAGCCATTCTGTAAACAATGTGGAAGTCCTTCACAATCTCCCAACGTCTACACAAAGCTCCTGGGACTCGCTCCAGCTAATAATCTGCTTCAATTCATCTTCAATTAAACCAATTCATGGGAGGAAATAAGGATCCTCTGCCCGGATTATTTAATTGACCCATTACTGGATGCAGAACTCTTGCACCTGGACCAGCTCAGTGGCCCAGTTCCCGCTCCTCCTCTTTCCACCTCCTCCCTCAGAGCACACAGCATCCATCCACCATCAGCAGCTCCTGTGCTGGGTGATGGAGATGCTGAGCACAGTGCTGGTAAAGGGGAGCTGCTTCCAAGGAAGGACAGGCAGCTTCTTAAGCAGAGGCATTGAACCTTTACAGAAGATGCCATGGAGAGAGTCTTCTTCAACTCTTTCTGCAGTCAGTTCATTTTAAGATTCGTCTTTGTTCTTGAAACGTCCAATTGTTTTATTTCCTTTCTTTTGGACCCAGCTTAAGCAAATTGGTTTTTGTTTTAAATCGTATGCTAATGCTGACAAACAAATCTTGGAAAGCAATTTCATGTTTGGAGCATGTACTTCGCACATTATATTAGCATGTTTTACAAATTATTAAATGGACAAAGAAGCACTGGTTAGAAAAAGACCAAGAAAAAAAGACAGTTTGGAAAGTAAAACTGTGGTGAGAGCAGTTTTGCAAGTGGCATGAGCAGGGACTGCATTCCTAGAGCAGAGTGACAGTTCTCAGAAGGCTCCATTCTAGTACCCAGAGCAGCAAACTTCCAGGGTTGCAAAGCATCCCTGGAGCCTTACAGTGGCTCTGCCTCTTTTTAGGGTTTTTACCACTGGGCTCTGAAATGTCTTATACATACTGCTGCTTTACAGAATTATCTCTGTTTTAAATACTCAGGAAGACCTCCTCTCCACACTTCTAAGGCAGAACTGGGGCAGACTGGGCTAGGAAACCCTGAGGGTACCTGAGGGCATATCATGGAGAAAGGAAGGGAGGCCAGAGCACTTTCATCCAAATAACCTGAGAAAGGATTGATCTTACTTGTTATTGATTAGGTAAAAGTTCCTTTTAAAAGCATTAACAAGTTTAAAAAAAAAGTACTGCAAGCCATTAATGAAGAGGATAACGTCATAATCTTAAATCTTAAGCATGGTAGGAAAGACCATTGTGGAAGGGACTCCAGCCAATTTCAAATGTGCTTTAAGCTTGAGGCGTTCATGAGGTTAGATCACTTGAAAACGCTCTCTTCGATTTCCTTCTTAGGAGCTTTTGCAAACTCTTCTTCAAGAGAAGAAGACTTTCTTCTAACCTCCCTTTCTTCCAGCAGAGATGATTCCTCAAGAATTAGCTGATGAAAACTTCAAATTTTTCTAGGCCCTTCTAGAGCAATCCTTTCTTGCCTCCTCGCCCGTGTACTAGCAACACTAGGGGTGTGTGTTGCTTGGTGAACATACCTAGGAATGAATGCTGTGCTGGCTCATAACCACCTCAGTAGGCCTGTGTCTTTCCCATAATGGATAATCAATACTTATCAGATCCAATGCAGTCCAAAAGGTGATTAAATTTTCAATTGAATTAACTATAAGCTGCAAGATTCTAAGGGATTTTAAAGAGCATCTTCCGGAAGGAAGGAAGAGAGAGAAGGATAGCGGAAATGATTAGAGAGCACAGAGGGTCCTTAGTGAGTCAAAGTCAGTTAGTTTGACTGACCACAGAGCTTTGACTTTGTCACCTGGCATCTAATGTTAAAAGAAGACAGATCTTAAAGCACAATACCTTGCTTTGTAACTGAAGACTAGATGATGAAGTCACCCTTGTTTCTTACAAATCAGCAACAGGACTCTATTAGAAATAGGGTACCTCCACCACTGAACTCTCAGCCATAGCTCAGGCCACAGGTGAGGAGGTGGAAAATGGAAAAAGGTCATGCACAGGAAAGCAGCAGTGTCACATGCAGTGTCCTCAGAAAGAGATGTGCTGGGAAGTCATATGGGGCTGAATAAAGCACCTTAGGGGGCCAGAGTCATTGTTATTTAAATCACAGAAGTATTTTGCTTGGGACAAAAGGCCATTATTTTATGAGAAGCTGGGAAAAGGGCAAATGACAGAAGCCAAGTCCCTACTGTAGGATGAAAGCAACTGATGACCTTAGATGAAATGTTCAACACTGGAGAGAGGGAACTCCTAGAGTGTACCTCCAGTAGAAAGACAGGACATCAAATGGAGGGATGGGATTGCCATCCCAAAGTCAAAAACTCCGACCGAGAATTTCCCTTTTCTAAAAGAAGTGCAGGGACAAAAGTAGAGAAAAGACTGAGGGAAAGGCAGTCCAGTTACGGGCCCAACTTGGGATCCATCTCAAAGGGAGGCTCCAAGGCCTGACACTATTACTGATGCTATGATATGCTTACAGACAGGAGCCTGGCATGGCTATCCTCTGAGAGGCCCAACAAACACCTGACTGAAACAAAAGCAGATACTTACACCCAACCACTAGACTGAAGTCAGGGACCCCTGTGGTTGAATTAGGGAAAGGCTAGAAGAAGCTGAGGAGGAGGGTGAGCCCATAGGAAAACCATCAGTCTCAACTAACCCAGACTCCTGAGATCTCTAAGACACTGAGCCACCAACAAGGCAGCATTCAGGAGCTGATCCGAAGGCCCTAGACACATATACAGCAACTGTCTGGTCTGGCCTCTGGTAGAAGTTGC
This sequence comes from Rhynchomys soricoides, assembly GCA_019843965.1. Classification (NCBI taxonomy): domain Eukaryota; kingdom Metazoa; phylum Chordata; class Mammalia; order Rodentia; family Muridae; genus Rhynchomys; species Rhynchomys soricoides. The sequence continues at coordinate 1,771,276 of JADRCH010000044.1, read as the reverse complement.
TCCTAGTCCCCTAACCCTCTAGAGACTTGAGGCTCCAGGGAGTGGGGAGACCTGGGGGTGGGAGGTGGACATCCTCTTGGAGACTGGGAGGTAGAATGAGATGAGGAACTACGGGAAGATGAACAGGAAGTGGGGCAACAACTAGACTGCAAAAAAAGTAAAATTAATAAGGATAAATAAAAAATGAAAATAAGAAATACAATGAAACAGGAAAAAAGAAAGAAAGAAAGCATCTGACTTTAGGACAGCCAACAAAGCCCTAACCCTTGCAGATTCCTCTTTTCCCTTATTGGAGCACAGTGCTTAACTGCTCTCAGACCTTACAGTTCCCAGAACAGCCAACTACCTACCACTTCCTTTATACTTAACATAGGCTGATCTGTGACCAGAGGAGTCTTTCTGCCTATCAGCCCTGGCCAAGGATATCTCTTAAATACAAAATTCCACATCTTTCTTCTGCTACAGCCTTGTAACAAAATAGAGCTCAAGTCATCTGGTGACTCTTGTAATTGGGTCCTTGCTTTCCTTGGTCTGACCTTTAACCAAACACCCCTTTATCCTGCTTACTATAAGCTGATCCAATGCTGTTATCTTCCTTGTTATCTGCCTCTTCTAGGCCTTATGTTTGTCCTCTGGCTATGATGAAAACCGTCTCCTTCATTTGCTTCAAGTTCTTCAAAGCCAACTTAGATAGGTGACATTACGCAATGATATGCCCAAGTATACCTCCCCAAACTTCCTTTCTCTCTTCTCCTTTTCATCGTAATCTATGGAGTTATTATCTAGCACTAATTTTGTACCAGATAAGGAGTACCTCAATGCAGAACAGTTAATACTCATGGTAGACACTGATTACTTACTTAAAGAAGTAAAGGATAGAAGATTAGAGGAAGCCATGTTGTTACATGGATTCAGATTAGAAGATCTGATACTGGTCTATGGATAAGTAAGAACAAGCTTATTGATGTCTCTCCCCACACACATAAAACCATCTTATAGTAAGATGAGTAAGCAATGCAATTACTGGTCCATGAGGAAATGAAGACAATGACAGAAGGCAGAGAAGTAGAAGGCAGTGATGGCAGAAGAAAGGAACAAAGAACAGAACTGTGACAGACTTGGCAATGGGGTGGGGCATGAAGATACTCTGCCATGACCGGCCTGGTCCATTCCTCCAGGGTATTTGAATTTATGTGCCCACTGAGCCAAATCGTTTCCCTGTCCTTGAGCTGTTTAAAACCATTAACTAGAGACAACTCATACCACACACAGGAAGGCGTTCCACACTCACATGAGCAAGTGTGTTCACAGCTCTGCACCCAGAAAAAGCCAGCTTTGTGTTTATGTCAAGTCAACATTGGCACAGCATTCTGCTCAAGGCTGAGATGGTCTCTTACTCATTTGTCAAACATTTTGGTCCCTCAGATTTATTTTTTCTTTAAATGATCAGTGAAATAAAACTTTGGCTGTATATTCATTTAAAAAATACATGAAACACATGATTGCATTATATTTTTAATTATTCTTTAAAAGACACAAGCCATTCTTATGTTCCATGACTGATATGACCTGATTATAACCACACTGCAGAGAAAAAGCAGAGTCTGGAGGTGAACACTATTGAAGGGATATCGAGGCCATGGGGGAGAGAAGGGAAGTAATTATGAAGTGAGAAAAGCAAACTTGCCACCTTTCTTTTCATAGAGGTATTTATTTAAGTATTGCATCTCCATTATGAAAATCATAAGAAATCTGATCTCAAAATGTTGAAATGATTAGCAATAAGCTAAAAACTTAAAATAATATTTATCCAAATGGACCACATTTCTAGAAAGTTATTAGCTTCACACTGATTTGGATGGTTTCTGGAGACATGGGTCCTGGGAGGGAGGAGAAGCTGTGGCTGATCCTGGGACCAGTAGAAAGAACGGTTTAGGGGATGACTTCCCCTAAGACAGGACAATCATAAGATTATCATGTGGCTGTGAGGAACACAGTGAGAAGTTCTGGACTATAATTAACAGTGAGCACATGATCTCTAAACAAGAGTATAAATGTGCAGAAGTAATCCATGCAGAATCTCAGACAAGTCAGATGAGAGCCAGACTTAAGGAAATGAAAACACTTATCCTGGTGATGGAAGGAAACTTGGCAACTCTGGAGAAGCAGGACTCATTTAAGGTGAATGTGTGTCTGTCCTGCAGAGATGGAAAGAATTGGACCCATTAGTTCCTCATGGAGGAGGAACCATGTGCTTCGTTAAAAAAGAGACAAATGTTTGTAGTAATGGGGACTATTGGACTTGGCACAGGAATCTCATAGAAGTTGTGAATTTGAATGTGCATAGTGTAAATGACAGATATGGTCAGAGCCTACTATACCTAAGGGACAATGGCAGCTCAGAAGTGGCACTTAACTGGGAAATACTTTTCCATGTGTAAAAAGGCCCATGGCAGCTGGTCTAGCCCTTCCCTCGGTGCTAATGGGGTTGTAGGAATTGCCACCCTTTGTTGAAATGAATTTCCACCTTCACACAGACTTCTCTAGTTTCTTTGTACAGTTTTACATTCTCACCAAATGCTTTATAAACCTAAGGGGCTGGCAAGAATGTAGCATGGCTATCTGCCATTTTCCCAACAGTGTGTGTGCCCTTCCTGTGGAATTTTGGGGAAAAGACATGAAATAAGACATCAATAAAACTGGGCCAATTAACTTCACAATAGCCACCAAGTACCAAAGTGAAGGTCAGAGTTTTATATCTCTCCTATTGGTTCATTAATCTGGGAAGCGAGGGCAGGGTCTTGAGGAGTAAAGCCATGGCCTCTTGGACCTGTTGCCTAGATGTCAATAAAAACTTGGAAGACATTTGAATGGTTGATCTGGAGGACAATAGCTTCATGTCTCACATTGGGAGAGTTTCTGGTGTTCTTGGTAGAAAAATGAAATCAGCTAAAGGGTTCCCTTAGTCGAGGAACTTCTAGAGGCTTCTTGACTCAATTCTGTAAAGAGTGAGAAAGGAAAGAAAAGAAAAGGGAAGGAAAGGGAAGGGAAGGGAAGGGAAGGGAAGGGAAGGGAAGGGAAGGGAAGGGAAGG
>JADRCH010000044.1:1565308-1768173 GCA_019843965.1 Rhynchomys soricoides | reverse complement strand
GGGAAGGGAAGGGAAGGGAAGGGAAGGGAAGGGAAGGGAAGGGAAGGAGACCCTGAAGCTGGCAGAACTGGATTCATTAAGCTTGAGGGCAGCAGCATGCTTCAAAGCTTCAAAGCAACAGGCGCTACTGGAAAAGCTGAAGAAGTTTATCTGGAAATATTGAGGTGGCCAAGGAAGGAAGTGATGCTCAAGAGCAGCCTGCCAATGCCAGACAAAAGACACTTGCAGAGGGAAGACACAAACTCAGGCTTTCATAACTACAGAGAAGTCAGCACCTGGCTTCAGAGGACAGGCTATTCTTTTAATATAAACCTCATGTACCATGCAAACAATCCTGAGGGCCTTTAGGATTATATTAAATCTACTCAGCCCATGCTCTGTTCATGGCATCCAAATTCTGAGTGATATCATGCCTGTGCACAGCATGATTTACATAATAAATTAACTATAGAGACTTAAGCTCAGCAACAGATTCCTTTTGATATGTTACAACTAGTGATAATATGAATGGTCAACTCTGGTGTACATAACAAAATGCTTAATGTATACTAATAAAATGTATATATGCAGCCCATAGATTATGACATTCAAGCCTCAGTATTGAGAAACACTTTGGAAAACTCCAGCAACCACAGATGGTAATTTCTCTCAAGGATGGGGCAAAGGGAATGGATAATGTGCTGGAGAATTCATCTTTCTAGATGCCACCTGAGAAGACCTCTGAGTCTGTAAGAAGTTAGCCCCAACCCTCATGGAAACTGAGAAGGATTCAAAGCCTCAGGGGAGGAAGCCACTGCAGGTGAGTCCAGCATAGCAAGAGAGCCGAAGATGGAAGCCTGCAGATATTACCCTCATTGCTACAATTTCATGAAAAACTTCAACTCATTGAGGAGGTCGCTTCTTATGAGTGAGCAGAGAAAGTGATTTGAGACCAACTCTCCTCTGCTAAAGGTACTGTGAACAATGTCAAGGTGGCAACAAAGGATTTGGAAGATGACATACATACAATTGAAGGGGAGCAGCAGAGCTTGAGAGGATTAAATCGAATTCAGAAAGAAACTCCACTGAAGGCAGAATGCCATGGCAGAGCTTTGCATGTGTAAGAAAATTAATCTTCAGTGAAAGCAAGTGTCAGTCAATGCTGTGAGCCTCACTGTTGTCTTATTTTTAAAACTTCTGGTTCTGACCGTTTGAAACACCATTGAGCAGCCATGAGCATCTGGCTAGGTCTTACCAACAGAGATTAAGACTCATAGAAGGGTCAGGCAATCACTGCCAGGTTTTAAGGCATTTTGAATTAGGTTTTTTAGCTTGGGACTTTGTCCTTTTAGATTTATTGAACATTGCATACTTAGTAGATCACAATATAAGGTAAAAATCTTTACATGTACTGGAGATATTTTTAAAATAAATTCGTGTTACTTGCTTTATTATGAGATTAGCTTGCTTTGGATATAGAACATCTCCCAGGAATGCCAGGGTTGAAATATAACTTGGTGTTTTGTATTGGCAGCTACTGTGTTGGGAAGGAAAATATGAGAACAGAGATTATGATAAACAGCGGTGGATACAGAGTGGCGAGGCCTCACCATACTGTTTATGCTCTGCTTTTAATGGTTCGTGTTATTATCCATCAAAAAAAAGTTGCACTTGCCAGGACATAACAGCATTCAATAAATTGAAAAGAGAACCAGGTAATCAAATATACGCTTTCAAAAATTAAAAATAAAAAAATGTCTCCAAATCACATTGAACATTTTTCATAAACTCTTACTTGAAAACTTTTAAAAAGTTAGCATGATTTTTGAAGGCAATGGATATAATTTTATAGGGTTGACTTGTAAAATACTGGTTGTGGCTGGCAGTAGTGGCACAAACTTACACTCCCATAAGTGGACAGAGGGAAGGAGGAAGATCAAGAGTTTAAAGTCAAAGACAGAGGAGGAAAGAAGGTTGATTAACATATATACATGTTAATCAAAAACATGAGCATACTTAAGTTAATTTACTAAGTATGAGCAAATGCTTTTATTTCAACAATTATGGGGATTTCTCTTTCTCTTTGTTTTCATTTATTGGAAAACAGCTTATTAAAGAAAAATAAAGAGGAGCTTAAAGAAATGCTTGGAACAAAGCCATTTCCCTTATTTTAAGCATTGAAGATTTCTTTGGAAACGGGTTTTTTACACATTACCCTTTAGATATTTAGAGTATGCAGACTCTTAGAGACAGAGGAGGGCGCCCCTTGTGATGCTGTCTTTCTAGAATGACATGATAGTGGCACTCTTAAATTCACAATCACTGTAATTATCTACAGAAGACCTTCAGGAGATAGGGCCAATTAGCTTCCTATCCTGAAGTGGGAAAGCCTTGTATATCCCTGAGGATTTATAGGCAGTTAATTATTGCTAGAGGGCAGAGGAGACAGATTCTTCAGTGATGTATCTACTGGAGTGTTCCCATGCTCCTGTAAATAACTCTTCAAACATGCTCCTGTAAGTAAATCTAATTACACTTATTGGATAAAACATTACATGAAAATGGAAAAAGAATGATGGGGAATATTTGGACAAAGGATGGAATTAGTGGGAAGGGAAGGGAGAGGAGTGGCTAGGACTAGCAACTATTACCAAAATGCATCATATATGTACAAAGACATTGTGAGAAACATGGTATTACACCAGTAAAAATCCTCCCAAAAGTCACTTCTAAGTATGAAATTCAATTGGAATGACATCAGTAGGAATGAGCCACTGACTGAGACTCTAAGCTTGCATGGGGCTGACTACCTATTCACTCCGGTTAGGTCTTTGATAGAGGGGATTCAGATGAGCATTTGATTTCATTAGCAAGCACTCCATATATTAACTTCTGCCTCCCAAATCACATAGAAAGAAGAGAATAGCCAATTCTCCCTTTTCTTTATTTTATGGATACTTTGTATCATACCCATCTCCTCCCACCTCTCTGTATTGACAAGAGCCACATGTCCATACAGAGAAGATGACTTCATTAAATATTTAATCTAAATCTGGGGTTTCCATGACTGAGTAGTAATCAGAAGGCTGGTGGGATGATCATGAGCATGGTGGGGCAGCTAGCTCTATAGGACAGAGTAAGGAAACCGTCATCACCAAGGAATATCCAAAATGTGTACTTACTGGGGTGCTATCCTCTATCCCTGGAGAGTATATGTCTTCATCAGTTTCCTCTATGGAGTCAACACTTAACGAACCAAAATCACTATCATATTTGAATGAAAGAAGTGAACCATGCCACAAGAGAATGTTTAGAGCTCCCTGGACCCAAAGAGTAGGATCAGACAGATAAGATCAGGGTACTTTGGAAAAGATAGACTATTTTGGATGTGAGTTGCAAGGCAGGACATTATGTGGCCCAGGATGCCCCACTTTGTAACTGATGCTGGCCTTGAACACCTTATCTTCCACATTTCTCAAGTCTCTGGCTTGCAGGCAGGTACCAATACACTTGGCACCTAGCCACACTGTTAACTGGTGTGAACTGAGATTCTAAAGCCCATGTAAAGGCCTATTAGCACTCTTTGTATAAAATGAAACTCAGCCCTGTACAGCTGGACCCCTGAGGAATATTAAAAAATCAAAACACAGAATGTGAATTTCACAGTTGTCTCTATCAGACCCAATCAGCCAACTACAAGCTGTTGGCTTTTGCTGGTTCAATCTTTCCACAAGAAACTGAGAACTACATTTGCTCATAGCTACCTCTCTTACTCTTCCTGGAAAACACCAAGAGCTTCAGCCCCATGTGGCTCTGGAAGGTGGGGACTCTGGGATGAGGTAACCTGATTGCCTTCTCTGTCTCTAGCCCTTGTCAGTCATACAGTTCATTCCATGGGAGAACATCAGTTAGCTAAGTATCTCACAATTGCTCTAATGCCCAGGGAGGGCACGTGGTACACTAACATTACCTGTTGGCAAGTGTTGACATATATTTACTCTTATGTATGAAGTGTATACATGCATTGGGTGTACACATATACAGGAAATAAGTCAAGCTACTCAAATTTCTTAAGTAAACCCTGTACCAAACACTGTGACGTCAACACATCAAGGCAGTGGGCAAAGCTGTAGTCTCACAGACAGGCAGGGGTGGTGGGGGAGAGAACATGATTCCCAAAAACTAGCATTAACTTCTATTTGTTCTCAGGGTTTGCTGAGGACCCTGTTTGGACTGAGCTATGTAGGAGAACCATATGTGGTGTAAGGTGATGAGAGGGGATCTGTGGGAGGCCCTATCTATAGCCAGGGTCACTTTAGAGACTGATTATCCTCTGTTCATTGTGAAACATTTCCTGGAAGTTTCTTACTCCATGATGGTGAGTCTCAGCTCTTGATAGGTGAGTACTTTCACCAGAGAATAGCCCTAGAGGACCTAGAGCAGTCATTCTCAATCTGTGGGTCATGAGCCCTTTGTGAGTTCCAGGGTTAGGGTTAATTATCCAGCATATCAGATATTCACATAAGTGTAGCAAAATTACAGTTATGAAATACCAATGAACTGACCAATATGAGGAACTGGATTAAAGGGGTGTAGCATTAGGACAACTGAGAAGCACTGGCCTAGCCAATCATGAGTTTCCCAGTCAGAAGCTCAGTCATTCATTGTGATCCCTCTCTCATAGCTGATGCACAAACTGTAAATCTGCACCTAGCACATGTCTGTGCTGTTTCTCCCTGATAGTCAGTGTTATTTCAGACTTTCCAACATAAAACAGTCAAGTGAAACACAACAAATTCATTTTATTCCATTGCTTCCGGATGACACTCTAAATTAAAAACACTTTCCTGGGACTATTGAACCTATTCACAAAGGCATGATGAGCTCAAACTATGTTTACAGCACAAAGCACAGGGAAGCAACTCTCTTCCACTTCTTATGTCCCTCTTTCCCTCTCACACTCATAAAAGTGTTTCACTTAATTTTAATATTAATAAACTCCATCAGAAATGCTTGCTTCTTGATGTCTTCCAAAGTCAAATTCAGTAAAGTGTACACATCACTGAAAACCTTCTCCTCCCACTACACTGTATTTCTCACACACAGGCTGTGAGACACACTCAGATGTGATACGTATGGTATTCATTGCTGGTGCTGAAATACATTGTAACTTTCAATAATCTAATATAGCCAATTAGTTGCAAATTCCTTTAGGTGGACGTAGTGTTGTCAGTCTTCCATGTGTTACTATACATTTTGCAAATTACCTAAAGAGCAAAATGTATAAATAGAAAAAATGAATTAACTTACTGTCATTTTATGTTTCAATAATGATTATAGAAAGGAGTAATAATGAGATAAACACTATTAGCCAAGTGCCATGTACTGTATGAGAGTAAATGAGGCACTTTATAAAGCAAGACACTGTTCTGAGGTCCTCATATGTGGTGAAGCAGTGTGCTGAAAACAGGAGACACAGTCTCCTTTTCCCCAACTGAGGAAGGGACAAAATATATCCCCGACTTCTTTTTATCTCTCTAAAACTATTTAAATGCTCTCTGAGAATGATTTCTCTGCACTGTGATGCCATTGCTGCTTTTAAAACCAGGCTGAATTTAAGGTTATATACAAGTGAAGATTTAGTTTGGTGCAGTGAGTCACTCGTCTGGAAACAGCCTCATACCATTCCCCACGAAGTCACCAGAGAGAACCAAGTGCTTTCTCAGAGTGCTGCTAGGATATTTGGGGGGTCGGGGGGGGGATCGACAACAACAACAAAAAACATGAAAAACATCACACATGTAGAGTGTGCTCTGAGCTGTGAAGTTCTTAAAGAAATAAGAAGGATCAAAGGAGATTGTTTTCAGGTGTGAAACAAAATCATCAGTTACTAGCATAGACTGTTTCCACAAAATAAGGACTAAATAAAGAAATTACAAGGAGTCTCAAACTGATTGTCTGACAACCAAGGAGTGACCTGAGCCATCCCTTCCAAGGTGAACTTCAGAGTAGCTCATATTCCTCTGGTCCCCTTCATGGTTGCTCAGCATGAAAAAGGAGTTTTCTCTGGTCAGAAAAATCTATATTCTGGCACAAAATTGGGAATAGTTAGTAGTCATGGCCTTTGTATTCGTGATCAAGCAGTAAAATCTTATGCACATGCATATATGTATATATGATGTATGCATATGTTTACGTAATGCATCATGTATGTTTCAAAAGCTGTACATTTGGTGATGCTTTCTATACACTTAACATAATAGAGAACTCCGGGGCATCTTGTACCATCCTAGGACCTTCTCTACTCATGCTTCATTGTCTACTTCACCTCCAAAGCACAGTATCATTTATTTTATTTAAACTTAACTACCTAGTTGATACTTTATTTTCAAAAAAATAAATGCACCATGAGAAAACCTTATAAAGTGATTCACTGTCCCCACCTCTCTCCTACTCCCTTGTTTACATAAATATTTTAAACTATTTTTCTGTCAACAAATTACATGAATTCCATATTTTAAACAAGATTATTTCACAGACATGCAGATCCACACCCAGCATGTGACGATGCTCTAGGATTCACCTGCATGTTTCTGGATATGTTGAAGCCTCACTAGCTTGAGGACTTGTCAGCACAGAGCAGACTGCCAAGTGGGAAGGCCCCAGGCTGCAAACATCCAGATATCACTCTGGGTTTGGGCCTGTCTCACCAAGAGCCGAGAGAAACACATGGGAATGGAAGTATTCACTTGGTGCACAACCTTTACTCCACCAGGGCAGATTCTTGCCAGCATGCATAAACACTTCTCTCTTGAAGACTTGTGTGGCCATTGGTTGTTTTAAGGACCCTTTGGCAATGTGTTCAGAGGCTAACTTTATCACAAAGCTTAATTTCTCTGGAGTCTGTCAGTTTTTAGAAGGGAAGGCTCCTCCACATTGACAACGTGACACCTTCGATTTGGGAACCACTTAACTTTTCAGTCATAGTTAATTATCTGACCAATAGAAAGAAGTGCAAGCAATACTGAAAACCCCTTCTGTGAAGATCAAAAATAATTCTTGTCAAAAGTTGAAAGTGGATAAACAGAGTATGTCATTCCATATCTCAGTCTTTCCAGGAAAGCTTACAAGGCTGGAAGAGTCTAGCACAGACAACCATCAGAATATTTTCCCCATTCATCTCATTCTGCACTAGGACCTGGTTATCTTATAAAGTCCAACAGCCTGGACCTCCCCCCACCTCAGAGTTTGGCACCGACCCATGAATAAATATGCCTAAATCAATTCACCTCTGTAGTCCTGCCCCAGACAGGTGGTTCACCAAGTTCTCAGAGAAATTTACATACCTGGATAGAATATTCGAGTCTTAACTGAAGTTTTTAAAGCATGCTAGCACCTTTATCTCAAGTATATTGTGAGCACAACCTTCTGCTACTGTCACGAAGCAGGGCCCTGGGTAGATTTATAGCCCATCCAGTCTCTAGGTAGCATAATACTTCAGACCTGGACCTCCTTGCCTGCTGCTCAGAAGCAGGCAGGCACAGCTTCCACTGCACAATGCAAAGGCAGGAAAGACAGCAGGTGGCTGTCAAGTAGCAGTGGGGATGGCACATCTGTATGTACATCTCACTTGCTTTGGAGACAACCTAGCCAGATAAGCCACTGAGACTTTAAAGTGAACTCCCCTGTGTACTAGAGATGGATTTGAGTGCTTGGGTGTTGAAAACCATTGTGACTGCCTGGGTCCTAGCCTGAAGGTCTACATTCCAGGGCCAGCTCTGCTCCAGATCCAAATATCTGCATATCACCTCCCTTCCTCAAGATGTCTGCTCTCTATATCCACCTAATCCCAGTAGGCAGAAAGCAGAAGAAGGGCTCGTCTTTGGTGAGTTCAAAGCTAGCCTCACCTCTGAAGTGAATTCCAGGTCAGTCAGCTAGACTACGTAATGAAACTGTCTCAAGAAATAAATAAAATATATACGTTGTACTTTGTTTCTAATTCTCTGTGAGTGCATGTGAAGAGTTTGTGTGCATGTGTGCCTGTGTGTGTGTGTCTCTGTATATATATATAATATATGTAACATATATATATATGACATACACTACAATATATATAGTAATGATATAAACTATTTTGCAAAAGAGATTACTACATAAAGAGGTTAAGAAAGTTATTCAGCATTAACTTCATTAGCAACAGTTAAACAGACTTGCTTTCCCACTGTCAAGGAGAACATCTGCCATTACCTGGCACTAGAGAGACTAGATCATAGACAATTGACTTGGAGGAAGCTTTGGGTTTTACTATTTTTCCATAATATAATGAACATATATATTGATGAAGGCTGTTGTTTTGGAATTCTTTAGTATTGATTTATTTTTAAATACATTCATGTGATTTTCTTCCATTTGTGTATTTGCTATATGAGAGTAGAGAATGATGGGTACCGCTGTTGTAAACTCTGCCTAGGTCACAGGATACAGGCAGGAGGAAATGTGCTATGGACTTTGGAAATTTGAACTGGGAAAGCACCTGAGTGCTGTGAGTGAGTCTTAGCAGTCCAACATAGTAGGAATATGGGAGACAGTAGTGCTGGCAGCCATGTGAACTGTGGAAGCTCGGCTGAAGGGGTTTCAGAGCAGAACAATATTAGCAACTTGCCTTTCTTGTGATATTTTTGGCAAAAATATTATAGTTACTTTCTACCCTTGCCCTAAAAATTTGCCTGAGGCTAAGTATCCAAGGGAAAGACAGATTTCTCTGGTGGTGGAGATTTCAAGAGAGCCTATTATTGACTCTGTCACATGGTTATTAGTAATCGCTCTTACGCGTGTCCAAATGAAAAACAGAAACTAGGTCAGAAAGAAAGGTGTACAGTTTGAAAAGAAAAAGAGCAGCTGAAGATGTAATATTACACCCCAGGTTTGGGCTGAATGAGGTGGTCAGATTAAGGAGAGACCTGATCTACTCTGAAATAAAGGGAAGTGTGCCCCTTAAGCAGGATTCTAGCCTAGATGATCTAAATTGGAAAGAGAGCATACGGCCTCTTATGCTCCTATAAAGCATCAACTAATATAAGCTTCTGCAAACGTCATTCAAGGATTCTGGGGTTCATTGGAAATTGGCAGCCCAGCTTGGTAGGACTGCTGATGTGGCTTTGGACTCATGAAGAACACAGAATAGGGGGTTTAGGAATTCCGTTTTCGGAGAGATGGCAAGGCCAGGAAATGTGAAGCAAGGGAGTTAACACAAGAAGGCCCTGGGAGGTCAAGAGGCTCTAAGAGGCCTTTGTGTGAACTGTGGAAGTGAAGCCTGGGTTATATTGAAGACCTCAAGATTTTGGAGATGCTACAGATATAAGAGAGCTGCCAAAGCAGAAAATAGAAACAGCCCAGGGAAGAGAGGTTTGTATCAAAGTTGGAAAGGTGAGTTCATCTTCACCCTCTGAGATTAGATGTGGAGACACAGATCTGGAGTTTGCTGGGTTGGGTTTCAGTCATGCTTTGTTCCAGTATTCATCACTATGCTTCCATTTTTACCTTTTGCAGTGGAAATGCATATTCTGTATATAATGAAAGTATGTAATTTGCCTTTTGATTTTATAGGCACTACAATTAAGAGATTGCCTTGAACCTCAGAAGAGACTTTGAACTTTGCATGTTTTTTAAGTGTTGAGACTGAAGGGCTACTATGGGAACCTTTAAGTTGTTCTAAATGCAATTTGATTTATGATGCAACCTGGAGGCCATTCAGGTCAGGGAGTGTGGTGGTTTGATTAGGAATGTTCTTCCTAGACTAAGATGTTTAAATACTTGATGACCAGTTGGTGGCGCTGTTTGAGTAGCTTTGAGAGGCATGGCCCTGTTAAAGGAAGGTGTCACAGGAAGTGGTCACTGAGGTTTAAAATCCTGCAATGTTCCAGTGTCTCTCCCTACTTGGTACCTGTAATACAACAATATGTGAGCATTCAGATTCCTGCTCTTGCCACTTGCCTTAGCTCAGTCGTCATGGACTTTTTAACGCCCTGGTAACAAAAGCCCAAATAAATTCTCTTTTCTGTAAATTGCCTTTTATAACAACACCAGAAAATTACCTGATACAGACATGGGTTATCTCCTTTCTAGAGGATCCAGAGAACTCAGAGAGCTGCCCACAAATGAGCAAATACCAGGACCATTTACATATGCTTAGAAGGCTTCACAGAAAAGTGAGAAACCTTCAGGACTTTGGGTTCAACTATACATAAGCCCAGTTCCACTCTCACCAAGGATCTCAGAGTCCTCTTTTCTTATTCATTGGAGTTCTCACCTAATGAGGAATGACTACACTGCAGAAAGCTGGAGGTAGGGGCACAGGCTCACTCACAGGCTATCTCAGGGGTGAGTGTGCTCCATCTATTTGTCTCTGGGGTGGGTTGAATTCCTTGCTCAACCACAGATTGGATTTTCAGCAGTCAGCTAATGAATGCTTACCTCCATGTGCTCAGAAAGCTGTTTCTTGCCTCTCCACTTGTTTTGTGGCTACTCAAGAAGATTTATAATGCTGCATAACTGTCATCCTCTATACTCTAGCACATCTACATTAATTAAACTAAACAAATAGAAGCATTACTAAGTTTAGCAATAAAGTTATTATTGTATCACCCCAATCCCAAGAAACTCAATGACTTGATTTTTCTAAACCCAGAGTTCACTGAAAACTCTCCTGCAAGTAGTAAAACAAATTCTGACATGTAACAAAATAGGCACACATGTTAAAATATCAACCATGATTACCCCTTGCTCTGGCCAGATAGGAAGGAGAAAATTGCCTCTCTACCAGCTGTGACTTACATCCAAGTTCCTAGACCCCTTCAAAGCCCAGAAAGACCTACCAAAAGACATGCTTCTGATTACTCTAGAATAAATAGCACATATTTGTTTCCAAAAAATTCTAATTTGGCCAAATAACAATGCCTAATTGCTAAAATTACCCCTCCTCTGGCTGTTTTAGGGCACATTTTTGCACAAGCATAGAGGCACATTGTGGTTGCCTTTTTTTTTTTTTTCCAACTAGAAAGAACTGTAATTTCTGTGGGTTTTCCAGGCTGTGATAATATTATACCTTATTCTTTTTCCACTCAGTCATAGTAAATTAGTTTATATTCACTCATTCATAGTACTTATACCCAGCCATATATTTTTAGTTTGTCTTCCTTGACTTTAGACTTTAAAACTTAAAGATGATCTTTCATTTTCCTATGTGTTCAATGATAAGATTTTTTAAAAAGAAAATAAATATAACAACAGCCTCTTGATAGAACACCAGTCACATTTTCTGGGTCCTTATTTAAATAAGTGAAACTGGCAATCAAACACTATGAAGAAAGTACAGATCAGAAAATGCAGCTTGACCACCATGAAATGAAATAGAAATCTGAAGCCAAAGGCAAAAGAACAATTACCCTGAGGAGGAAAACAGTTCTCTGACACCAATGGTCTGCACAAGTTTTGCTCTGAGAAGGAATATATAAGCAAGAGCTACATATGGCTGTTGTTATTCATCACACCTGAATCTCACAATGGGGCATCTGAGCTAATGTTGGGAAGTAGAGGGAATTAGGATTTAATTAAACCCTCCACGTGTCATAGTCAGGAAGCAATGTCCTCCACAGCCACTGACTGGGTCTCAATTGACACCGTCTCTGTTGAGGTGTGGATGCTGGATGGAGTTCTACCAAGGGGGTTGTTAATTTATTTCCCCATTCTCATTAAGAAAGAGCCTATCCTTGTCATCTTAGCCCCAAGATGCTAGCTCATATACAAAACTACTTTAAGCAATGTGTGATCTTGATAAATGTTTCTAAGTTAAAGTAGATGTGAGACTAAGCCTACATTTTATTTTAAATAGAATTGTTGAAAAGCTGCTTCAATCTGTGTGAAAATGTGTCCCAGAGTACCTACCTACCCATAGGATATAAGGATAATAGTCGAACTATCTTAATTTTCTAAAAGAATAATGTCCCGAATAAACTTGGAACTATCAGCCAGCTTTTCTGAGACCAGGACAAGTGAGTCTAAAAATAGATTATTCCTGTGTTTTTATTAAAACAGGCTCTCAATGTTGGGGAGGAGGTAGTCAAATAAATTCACGTGGAGGAGGCAAATGAAATTCATGACAACTGATTTAATGAACCAAGTATTTGTGTCCTCTCATAATTCCTATGCCAAACTTCTGATCCCCAAGATCATGGCCCTAGAAAGGGGGGACTTTGGAGAAGGGATTGAGCCTGTAGGGTGGAGTCCTGACATGTGGTATTAGTGCCCTGATGTGAGAGATTCCAGAGAGTTCTTTCATCCTCCCATTATTCGCAAGCCAGGAGACTTGATGTCAGGTCTCCAGTTTCTAGAACTGTGGGAGACATTTAACCTCATTTTACTGTTTAGCATGTGCAACGTTTAACAAGCACTTCCTATACGAATGTGGTTTGCTCTGTATGAAACATCACTGATTTACGTTGATTACCTTATCTCCAAGGTAAAGAATCTAAACTTGTATGTGTAGCACACACACTGGGCTACAACACTTATTTAATAGGGCCAAACATCTTCTGCTGGAAAATACTTCATATCTTACAGACTGTGTACACGGCTTGGCAAAATATCCCACAAACTTGCTTTATGAAAGAAATTGTCTGATATTTCTGTTGCTTTATTAAGTATATCTGCATACATTTGGCATTTATCCCTTCCAGCACATTTTAAGCCTCTTCAATATGATACCCAGTGTTCTCACACTATAGGGCAGAAAATACCTTAAAAACAAAAGTGGGTTACTAAGTCACTAAAAATTGCTATTAAAGACTCAGTAATAGAGGCTAGTAAGGTGTGCCATGATTCCTATCTACTAGGGTTCACATACCTCTTGTTAGTATGAGAATGGCTTCTCACTAGATTTCAGTACACAGTAGAAATGTGGTGATGGTGATTTAATACCAGGGGTACAAGGCTACAGAGGAGACCTATTGATTTTTTTCATTCCCTTGTAACACCTTCTGCCATGCTGAGGTTCAGTGTTGTGAGCCCAGTTTGATCAGGGATGGAACACAAGCACAGACACCCAAAGGTGACACCCTGAGATCCAAGTGGAATGTGAATCCTCAGTTCTGGAATACCCCAGATCTAAATTCTCCCCAAGGAGCTGATTCCTCTTTGAGAATAAAGTATAAGCTGGCTGCTACAAAGATTGAAAGACCCAAATCTAACAGGGAAAGTAAGCCTTGTCTCAATGACTGTGGAACAAATGGAGAAAGCCATGGTTTGCTGGACTGCTGAGAAACAACAAACAAGCAAAGAAACAGGGAATACAGCATGCCTTCACCATGGGATCCTGATCTCTACCTGATCCAAGTGCTCAGTAGCTCCACGCTGGTCGAGCTTCAATGGCTTCCAAGAAAGGAATGTGGATTTCAAGCCATTACAAAAAAAAAAAATCACTAGATTGGCCTATTAACTCTCTTGACTTTATTATAATATGTAATTCCTCATAGAGATTTTCAGTTATGTATTTGTTCTTTAGATCCTTTCACCTATTGATCAAATTCCATGAAGTGATGTGGATGGTGGTGATACAGAATCTCTCATAAAATTCAAGCCAAGTAAAGGAAGCAAAGACTCAGACTGAGCCACATGCACAGTGCCCAGCCTTAAGCATGGAATGTTTCCACATGCTCCCATAGTTGAATGCTTGGTTCCTGGATGCTGCTGCTGTTTGGCCAGAGAGTGAACTCTTAGGCAGACCTAAATGGGGGAAGTGGATCTCTGTGAGTTAGGACTTGGTTGTTACAGGCCAATCGTTCTTCTTGCCATCTCCCTGTTTCCTGGATGCCAACATGAGGTCAGCAGTTTCCCCATACTTGTGACACAACTTGGAATTAGGTTTTCATGTCTTCCATGCAATAATAGGCTACAATTGCCAATTCCCTGCAATTCTCTTAAACCATGACCCAAATGCATCCTTCGTTAAGTTGTTTCTAGTCTGCTATTCTATTGCAGTGACTAAAAGGGAAGGAACACACAGAGTACCATTGAAAGACAAGCAGAAGGTCCTCAGCTCAACAGGATCCCAAGGAACTTGGTTGCCATGGTTTCATTATGTGATGGAAATGCTTAAGGAAGATTCCAAGGAGCAGGGATGCCATTGTCAATAAGTTTTCATGTTCAGCATGTATCCCTGCAAGGGACTTGCAGGAACCAGGTAGAGGACACGGGTGCCTTTAAGGAAGTGATTATAAGTGAGTCCCAAGAGAATAGTAGGTATTCCATAGCATCTGTGTTCATGATTTATATATAACAAGTGTGACTGTACCTGGAGGGCCCAATCTCGTGGTAGGAAACACCTACATCCTTGGTTTTGACATCATAGCTTGTCTCACAGAAAATGATTTTTCAAGAGGTGAACATAATATCAGAAATATTTCACAAAATACTTGAAATCTTACTACACTGAAGATAATAGCATGAAAGCAGATAAATCTTTGACTGAATAGCATATTGTTTGTCACCAGGAAATAACCACCCCCTTGTACTAAATAGAAAAACTCTACCTAACCAATCACCAAATGCTGATGAGGCCATGGAGCCCTGGGTCCTCTCAGTATTGCTGATGAGATATGCACTGTCAGACACTGTGGGAGATGGTTCTGTGGTTCTTGACAAAGGTAAGAACCAACTTCCTGTAAGATTCTGAACTGTGCCTTTCCATCCTTGCTAGAATGAGCTGAGAACTCATTTACATAATATCTGCTTGAAAACATTTTTGACTGTGTTATTCATAACTGGCAAAAGTGGAAGGACACAAGAGGCACTTCCACAAGAGGATGGCGTACTTACCCTGGCACATCTGTTTAGGGATTATTACTCTATAAAAGGAGAGGAAAACCATCAAGGCCCAGGAAACATGCGGCAAATGCTTGTTAGGAGACTGAGGTCTGTTTGTGTGAGTCAGAACACAGCAGAAAAGACAAAGCTAGAAGTAATTGAAAACTTCATTTTCTGTCACAAGAAAAATTAATTTCAGTCACCTCAGGGTAAAGTTGACAAATTTTCATTTTTAACCAGATCTTCTAACTGTGACACCTTCTAATAACACTTCACAAGAATTGTCTCTATTTTCTCTTTAAAAGAAGGAAACTGGTGAATGCAACCACAGCCAGTGGTGATTATTTATTTACTTGAAGTGCACTCACTAAGCAATGATGACCTTGGGATTATTCTCAACCAAACTATAGGTAAATGAAGTCAGTAGGTATAGGCAATAAGGCAAGTGCCCTCTCCACATAACTCTGCATGATGGGAAACTCAT
This sequence comes from Rhynchomys soricoides, assembly GCA_019843965.1. NCBI lineage: Eukaryota > Metazoa > Chordata > Mammalia > Rodentia > Muridae > Rhynchomys > Rhynchomys soricoides. Next base: position 1,752,851 of record JADRCH010000044.1, on the reverse strand, counting down.
TTTCATCTGGTTCTTAATCCCATGCAGGGCACATGGTAATTTACTTCATTTGTTGCCAGTGGTATGAGCTTTGTTATTGAAAGCATGCTTGAAAAATACACTTTTCATTTATCGTGAGTCTGGGCTATCAATTAGATAGGAGAAACTGTCACAGCCAGTGAAGACTCTTATTAAAAATTGATTTTAGTCTAGTTAAGGCACAATACTCAACCCCAGTCTCAAGATCAAAGTTGTGTCAGGATGAAGGCCAACGGGAAAGTGATCAATATCAAATGCATCAGCACCGAGGTTAATATATCTGCTTACAAAGCAGGCAGAACAGCTTGTGCTAAGGAAGTAGCCAGCTTTGCTCTGTACGAAGTCTAGAATGTTAAGAGGGCAGCACTAATGACTCTTGTCTCTAAACACTAGTCGCTTTAATTCCACATGTGATGTGTAAATACACAGCAGCTCACAAGTATTTAAATAGCTGTGATTTGTCATTTCCAATGTGGATTTTTCGGATGTATTCTATAGATGCTACAAAGTGTTTGTAAGTGTGTATATTTGTATGTGTGTGAATGTTTGTATTTGTTTGTTACTGTATTTCAGTGAGTATGCTCGAGGTTGTCAACCTTTTTGTGTGAGTATGTGTGCTCACATTCATTAAAGGATGCTTGCTTTATTCCATTAGTTATTATTGATGTTAACACCCTTGGGAAATAATGATAAACACTTATTTTAAAAAATAGCTCTGTTAAAATGACAGTGCTCCCTGAGTTAAGACTGAAGGAGCTGAAGGGGTTTGCAACTCCATAGGAAGAACAACAATATCACTCCACCAGACTACCCAGAACTCCTAGGGACTAAACCACCAACCAAGGAGTACAAATGGCTCCAGCTGCCTATTTAACAGAAGATGGCCTTGTCAGGCATCAATGGAAGGAGAGGGAGGTCCTTGGTCCTATGAAGGCTTGATATATGACCTCATAGAAGCATGGGGATGGGGGATGGGATAGGGGGTTTCTGGAAGGGAGGATAGGGAAAGGGGATAACATTTGGAAAATAAATAAAGAAAATATCCAAATATATATATTAAAAAAGAAGGCATATCTTCAACAGTTTTACATTATTCAGATTTTACATTCAATTACTATGCCTGACCACATAAGAAAGACATTAGCCAAGATGTAGAAATATCAAACAATAGCAAACAGACCCTAGCTTCATTAACTTTGGTTAAAATGCATATGTAGGATATGTGAACTTTTTATAAGAATATTCATAATTTAAGCACACACACCCAGTACTACAATCACAATTGCATATGGAGGGAAGTATATGGATGTACTGAACAGAATATGCAATGTTCCTTGATGTGGGTTCAGAAATATACAGGCTCTGGGAAGAGAAGGTAGAAACAGAGGAGGTAGACAGGGGGGGTATGAATGTGGGGGATGTAATCAAAGATCAGTATTCCCTTTAATTCCTAAAAGTCCCGACTGCCTTACCATATACAGAGCTCATGTAACTGCAACAAACTCAAATGACAACATGCAGTTTAACTTATTCCTATGTTTTTAGCCATACATCATGCACACAAGCACTTGTCTTCCAAGTCCATGAAAGTTAAGGCCTTCACTTCCATTAAAATTCAAGTAAGGATGCTATCTGTGTGTCTCTTCTGACCCAGAGCCTCCACACGTATCAGGGATCAGTGCCTCTTCATGGCTTTTATTTTATTTTGTTTTAGTTGCTTTGTTTTTAACTATTTTGTTGTTGTTTTCTTTTTTATAAACCCTGTAGTGCTGCTCTTTCCTGACTCTGTGCCATGTGCTTACGTGCACACACATATATAAGCAAATGCATATGTTATATGTTAAAGTGTGCTTTCGCAAAAAAAAAAAAAAAAATATGCTGTTTCCTAAACTTTACTATCTCACACATTATGTGTGGGTAATGTGTCTTTCTGAGTTAAACAGATCTTGAAAACGAAAATAGTCACTGAAAACAGAAATTCAGTCACTAAGACTCAGGTCCAGGAAGAAATCCCCCCCCCCCAAAATGGAGGAGATAAATGCACTGATGTGTCTATAGGTCAAGGACTACCAAGAACAGCTGGCTGCAGACAGAGGCTAGAACAGGACCAGGATGGGTCACATCTGTCAGAGTAAGGTGTGTTGCTATTGCACCTCAATGTGAGACTTGACCTCCAGGTACAGGGAGAAGAAACTCTGTACTCAAGCCTTGGTGAGCCTAATCATTTAAGGAAGGAAAGAAGATGCAAAAAAGGAAGGAAGGAAGGAAGGAAAGAAGGAAGGAAGGAAGGAAAAAGAGAGAAAGAAACTTGCTTGGCTATTTGTTCCAAGTACCCAGTCTGTGGCCCTTATCATGGTAGCCTAAGGCAGGAATATTATCACTTTCTATCCCAATCTTATCGGCTCACTCATATGCTCTATTATTTAGTTGTATATTTTGAGATCTTTTGAAGTAAAAGTTCTTAGGTGTCAGCAAATTCTGATGATGTCACACACAGAGAATCTCAGAGAGCATTTTCTACATGAGCAGACTACAGGAGCTGTTATTAAAGTACCCAGTGAAGATTCCTCTTACAAATGGCTCCCTCTCATATAGGGCAGGCATGTATTGCTGTTGGGGATTCTTGACATCCAAATTCTCTTTCCTTTTCAGATACAATTTCTTAGATGTTTACCCTAGCAAATATTTTTCTGTTCCTTCCATAGCATCTCTTATCTATTCAAGTCATTGTTTTTAATAGCTGAGTAGTATTCCATTGTGTAAATGTACCACATTTTCTGTATCCATTCCTCTCTTGAGGGACAAATGAGTCTCTCATCAGACAGAATCTGAACCAAATAGTTCAGAATTCCCTATTAAATAACAGGGTAAATTTTAACAAGGTAAATTAAGGGTGTTTATAGAACCTGAATTCTCTTCTCCAAATATCTATCTATCTATCTATCTATCTATCTATCTATCTATCTACCTATCTATCTATCTACCTATCTATCTATTTATCTATCTTTCTATCATCTGTTTGTCTGACTCTGTTCTGTATTCTAGCTTCAATGAGGTAAGCCATTTCCTCTGCTATATATTCTAAACTCTATATAGAGCTCCACAGAGCCCCAAGGCAATAGGATCATGGTTCATCATGCTTGAAGCACCCAACACCAATCCCTAGACTCAAATAAGCCTTTTCTCTTCATAAATTATTTAACTCAAACATCTTATCATGCTAATAGAAATTTGACCAACAGATTGACTCTAAGGCAAGTTATTTATATATTTTTATATCATTCTATGTAGAGGGAATTCATTTACTGCATACTTTCTTTCACACAGACACAGCCCTCATTTAAAGTACATCATAGAAAATAATGACCAACCAGTGACTGGTACTCAACACCTGCTAGTAGTGGCCTTTGCACCCATGGACTGGGATCCTTATTGCATTCATACTTGTAGAAAAAAATGTTTCCTATAGAAAAAGGCACTAGCTAATCCACATTAATTCTATGAATAGAGTCTTCAAAAGAGTCCTTGAGGCAGATTTGACCCTCATTTTATTGATGAGAAAAATGGCCTGTCTGCCTAACACTTTGATCTCACAACACTATAATGTGAATCTGAATGGAAATGTATGTAATACTGCAGAGAATCCAAAGCAGAGTGGTATTTTCTTCCATTTCAATACACAGTGCAAACACATCAACCAAAATAATCCCAAGAAGGACAAACATATATCAATCAAGGAGCCTAGGATTGCATTGGGAATCTCCAAATGTTCTTCAGGATCTGTAGGATAGATACATTTCTTCACATCCAAAATGGGAAAATTAACAAATGAAAAGTCTCAAATATTCAGTCAAAGAAATAACAGATAGCCATGCACCTGGAGCATGCATGAAGGAGAAGGGTAAGAATACATAGGCACAGTAAACAACATAACCATTTATGTTTAGAAAGTTAAAGAAACAACAATAAAAATAGAAGGAAGTTACTATTGAAAAGGGACAAATCAATGCAAAAGATAACAAAACAAAATATCACAAATAAAATGAGTCCTAATGAAGAGAGAGGTGAGAGAGTTTCAAGAAGAATGCATAGATTTCAGAACAAGAGCATGTGTAGGTGGAGAGATGTGAGCATTCCCAGGCAAGGAGTGAGTAGGCTGCTCTGTACACATGTGGAGGCGTGCAGGGGCAGACATGTGGAGGCATGTATAAGCTGTCTCACCTTATGAAGAACTGGTCTGTGGCTTAGGCCTGGCAAACTGCACTTGGGATTGAGCCTAAGGAGCTATGTTACCAACTAATTTAGCTAGAACAAAACAAGGTGTGAAGTACAAGAGCCACGATGAAGAGTTATTTTCATGAAAGTAAGTCTATAGACTTTTTAAATTCTTTGTACATTCTTATTCTTATTCTATCAGAAAAAAATAGTGAAGTAAACTGAGCTCTTATGATGTAAGAAAAATAGGAGAGAGAGAGACAGAGGGAGGGGGAGGAAGGGAGAGAGAGGGAGGGGGAGGAAGGGAGAGAGAGAGAGAGAGAGAGAGAGAGAGAGAGAGAGAGAGAGATTGATTTTAGTTTTGCATACAATATCCACTGTTGGGATAGATGCTAACTTGTAATTGACTTACGATAAAGCACCTTATAGGAGGACAAGGCATATTTTATGTACAATCAATTCACAGTCCTTCATCAAGGGAACTCAAAGCAGAAACTGAAGTAGCAGCTATGGAAGAATCTCTCTCCATCTCTCTCTCCTCTCCTCTCCTCTCCTTTCCTCTCCTCTCCTCTCCTCTCTTCTTCTCTTCTCTTAACCTTTTCTTTTAACTTCCTTTCACATCTCAGGCCCAACCCCTAGGCATAAGGATAAAGGTCTGGCCATTCCCATATCAATAAATCATTCCTCAAGACAATCTCTTACAAGTGTGATCACAGACCAATCTCAGGCAATTCTTTAATTGCAGTTCTTTCTTCCCATCTGACTCTAGATTGCAATAAGTTGACTCTAAAAAAATGAACAAGGGAACTGCATCCCTTATCTACTTGACATACAATAACATCACTGCTAATCTATAATCTTTCCATTTTCTTATTTATTCCCAAGATCTCATATTAAGTTTACATCATGTTACTATGTACAGCACAATATTAGAAGTCCCACATTCTTAAGAAAGTCAATACTTAAAAGATTCAATGTCTCATTAAAAAGCCAAAGTCTCTCAAATGTCGACTCCTGTAAAACCAGAAACATGTTATATCCTTTCCTATTCTAAAAGAGAAGGACCAGGGCATAAAACAATCACATTCATCATCATCATCATCATTATCATTATCATCATCATCATCACCACCACCACCACCACCATTCCTACAGTATTAATCAATGTTTGAGATTCTATGAGTTCTAGAGCTCCAAATGACTTTGGCTGTCCCACCATTTGGCTTCTGCCTTTTGCAGTGCACATACACAGCTTGATTCATAGGCTCAGAAGTCCATTCCACATGTACTGCCATCCCTGGCAGATATCTCATGGGATTGGAATCTTCAATACTCTGCAGTTTCCACTGCAAATGAGGCTGTGCTTTCACTAATGCCCAGTCAAGGCCTCACTGGAGTCACTCCAACCCTGACACATGGTACCAAGTCTCAGCAGCTCCCCAGAAATCCATCGTGTCTTAAAAATCACAAGAACAGTATTTCTTATGCGTCCTTAAGTTCTTCTGATGTGTGCACAGCCTTGATTACTTTGAACCAGAGTTTCTGAGTACTGATCCAGAGAAATATCTTCCCCCTAGCCCAATGAACCACAAAAATTTATACCTCTGTCATCCTGGATTCTTATAAATCACACCTGAATTTTAAGTCCCAGCTATCACCAGTCATTGCCCTGGTAGAGCACAGAAGGCTTTACTTCAATGGTTCTGGTGTCTTGTTAATCACAATTGATTCTTTAGTCCCAGATACCAAGCAAGCAGATTCCACTTCCAAACCACTGTACAAGTGGGCTCCATAGAGTCTTTTCATTCCTCTGGAAATGTATGAGCCAGGTCTCCATTGCCTTCATTTCTCTTAGTATTATTGTTAGCCCATTCTCCTCAGAACAGTCTGCTCATTTCTGAACAGTCCATGGATTTTTTTCTATCCAAATGCTCCAAAATATTTCCATTTTCCTCCCACAGAACAACTCAAAGCCTAAAATCTACATGGTCAGATCCACCACAGAAACACTTCCCTCTTGGTGGCAATTTCTGTTCCAGTTTGGTATCTGTTGCTGTGATAAACATCATAACCAAAAGTCACTCATTGTGACAAAACATTCATTTCAGCTTATAGTTTTAAATCACACAGCCCATTATTAGGGGTAGTCCCAGCATGAACCCAAGTAGGAATTGATTCAGGAACCACAGAGGAATGCTGTTTATTGGCTTACTCATCTGGCTTTTTTTATACAGCTGAGTCCCACCTGCCCAGGAATGATGTCATCCACAGTAGGCTGCTCCCTCCCACATCAAACATCAGTTAAAACATTTTCTCACAGACATGGTCACAGGATACTCAAAGGAGGAAATTTATTCATTTAAGACTCCCTCTTCCTCATTGAATTTAGATTGTGTCAAGTTGGCAGTGACTAAACAAAACAATGCATATATACACACAGTACAATTACACACACACACACACACACACACACACACACAGTAGATACCATTCTGAGGAATTAATACTATAAATAAAAAAGTCATACAAACCTGCTAATAGGACAAGGACTTGAAATTAATGAATTGTTATATCACGTATAAATGAATATGATGACACAATATTTACCAAAACTAGATCCCTTCTATGTCAATTTAAACATGCAAGGGAAAGCCATCCACATAGCTCATCAATAAGATCTTATATGTCATCGAATTCTCACTCAAAGAAGCAGAAAACTGTCGGACTACTCTGTAGTATATTGTCTTTGAGATAGAGGGAGGAGTGCAGCAGAGTTTGTGTGTTCTCTTCCTAGACACAATGAAAGGATTGCTAGTTTTCTCTTGAGAGTTTCAGTTGTGGCCTGTTTCTGACTGTGAGTTAGGAATCACAATTCTAAAGATATTTTTGGAAAGGACTGGAAATGTGAGAGGTGTTGGGGGGGGGGGGTTGTTGCCTGGAGACTTCCATCAATCTCTGTGTGGAGGAGTCTTGATGCCTCCACTCCTGCTAGATAAATGTTTTTACAGCCATTGGTCTTTTATGATGTGAGTGTCATTATCCTTTGAGTTATGGTCACTGAGAGGTTGATGATGTCTAAATGGATGTTATTAGTATTTGTCTGGAGAAACCGCTTTGGGTTATGCTATCTGGGGCCATAGTCCAGGGAGAATAAAGACGAGAGGAGAGAAGATTGAAGAAAAAAGAACAGCCTTTCAGAGTATTGCTGTGCCACAGGCAACACTGCTGACTGAGAATTCACCCACACAGTGATTCGTGAGTGCAGTGTCTAAAACATGAAAAATTTGCTTTGTTTAAACTAAGAATAGACCCCTTTATCTCATTCACAGTGATATTTCATCAGGCATTATTTAAACAACTGTGCTGGATAACACGACATTATCAAAAAGGAGAGCTTCAAAGGCAAAAGGCTAGCAAATTTCACAAATACTCTCATGTCAACAGAAAATCTCTTCAGTGGTTCATCTATGTCTAGAGGTATAATTAATTAAAATGCAATTTAATAAGGCAATTGCAAGATCTCGAGTCCAAACTTCTCAGTCAGAAATCAATAGAATGTGTTCATGCACTAGTTGTAAACCATGTCTGCCTAGGCCTCTTGCATGCCTACACACTTATCCAACTCTAAATGCCTAATTTAAGATTATACTTGACAGAAATAATGCTACCATCACTCCTACGGTAGTCAACATTCCAAGGCACAAGAACATTTACTACGGTGGCAGAAATATCAGATGTAGAAGGACAAAGTTCTGTATTCAAACACTTGGAAAAACAATCCTTCAGCTAGGTTCCTATAACTTGGCTACAAAACGCTCAGAGCAGTTACAGGCCTGGGCTGATTGTTGTGAAGAAAGGGAGTGAAAGAGAAAAAGAAAGGGAGGAAGGAAAGGAGAGAGGATGGGGTAGAAGGGGGAGGAGAGATGAGGAGGGAGAGGAAGAGAGAGAAAGGGGGAATTCTGCTCGAATAACAGAACTAATGGAATCATTTGCTCTGGAGTCTTGGCAACATGCTGTTTCATTGAAAATTTATATACACTGGACTTGTTCCAGGAAAAGTTGTCCAGTGTTTTCTCTCTAATTTCTCAAGTCATCATGTATGTCCCTGTATCTCCCTCTTCTCTCAATTTTGTTTTGTACATAGGCATTTTACGTATCCCATGATGACATTGAATTTCCTATGTAGCCAAAGATGACCTTTACTTTTGGATTGTTTTCTCTTTCTGAATGTTAGGATTACAAACTAACCGCATCATGTTGGACTTGTATGTCATGCGAGGGACATATAGCCCATGCCTTCGTGCATCCAATAGAGCCACACAACATTCCTCATCTCAGTTAATTGCTAACCATGTGCTTCTGGCTTCAAATTCTACCCAGCCTTACTCGGTCAACTGTCTTCCCCCTGCGCATCCCTCATAATAATGACTCCTCACAATGTTATTCTAGGAGTAAGGTTGTCCTGGGATGCTGTGGTTAAGAGCATAGAATCTGCCTGGTTTCTCCATGTCAACCCAAGTGAACTCCATGTACATTGAGTTAGATTTATTTACTGTGAACCAAGAGACCCTAGAATCCATTAAAACTCACTACATAATAGCTATTAATTATTATTTTAATGATAAGGGCAAATGGCAAACAAAACCAGCCTAATAAACTCCCTGTGGCCCCTGTTAAACTCCTTCTTCCTGTGACATCCAGTTTTCTAAGTGGTACAAGAAGACGATAAGACCACCTGGGGATCAATATAATCTGTTATGGGGAACAAAATAATGAAATTATCATCATTGAAACTTCAATAATAATGTGCTTTCTTTAAAGAGTATAGTTCATTATATCAAAGCCACTAAAGCGGCAGTGATTGTGAATGTGGAATGCATAAATCTATGTATAATAGACACACTTTCTTCACTAAGAGTCCTCCAGCATGCATAAGCTCTCTGAGATCTCAATTTGCCCCTCCCTGTACAAATCCCTTGTGTCTATTATCACTGGCAGTGTTGATTCAGGAACTGGCTACCTTGTAAGTAAGATGATAAAGATTAGAAAATTTATGTAATAACTTGAATGGCTACTATCTAAAATTTCTTTTCCTCTGTTATTATACCATTATTTAACTTTGGGGGGAGTGTTAGCTAATAAAATGAAAAGAATATGCATTTCTATTCCAGATATATTTTCAAATATGCCTGAGGCCTTGAATATGAGCTTGATTATCAGGTGAACAAAAGTGGAGATTACAAACAAAATAGGAAATTAGATAAAGCACATCTGCAAGCTTAAAGCACCATGGTAGTATCAGTCAGTGGCCTCATCTACCCACACTTATTTTAAGCCGATTTTACAACAGAATAGACTTGGTAGAATTAATATCTATATCTTGTATTATTACCATTGTATCCTCAAAAGTTAATATAGAATTTTTCCATGGCCCAAATCTTACTTCTAGGTGTACATGACAAACGTTTAAAGAAAAGATCCCCTGGAGGTCCCTGTACACTGGAGTTCATAACACCCAAGATATGTGTGAACCCACATACTTGATAGGTGAATAATGAGAGTTCTGATGCCTGTGATGTGCTGGCACAGAGCCTTATGGAAGAAGGACATATAAGGAACAAGACAGATGCTACAGGATCTATGGCAGCTGAACTATGAACAAGTAGTGCTCACTTCTACATATTTGGTGATGGGCACTTGGAAACAGAAAACAGGGATGGCTTCCTTTAAATATCTTTCATCAAATCAGTGAGCCATTGTGTAACATGTAACAGAACACATTTGTCATTACTTATTCATAAAAGAATAATAAGCATTATATTTTCAAGGGGAGATTAAGGCTGACAGTGTGAAATCCTCCATTGAGAGCACAAGCATCTGAGCTTAATACCCAGAAACCTAATAAGACAGAGTTAGCACATGTTTAAAATCCTAACTCTGGGAAAACAGAATAGAAAATTTCTGGAGTTCTCTGGCTGGCCAGTCAGCCAAGTCTATTTAGTGACTTACAGGTCAGTAAGACACCCTACCTCAAAGGAAAGGTCTGTAGTACCCGAGGGACCATACCTGAAGTTGGCTTCTGGTCTACACACATACGCATTCACGTGAACATGGACTGCACACATGCATATTTCCATGTATACTTATAAAATTAGAAAAAATAATATAAAATTAAAATTAAAAGTATCATTGAGATAAATAAGAAACAACTCACAGGCCATTGGACTGGCCCGGCGGGGGAAGATAGATGGTAAATAAACTCAAAACAGAATCAGCAGGCAGACTCTATGACGGTCCACTTGATGACAGCTTGGCATCTTGTACTAGACTTCGTTATTTTGTACAACATTTGGGACTAGTATCTGAGTATTCACAGAATATGAAGTAGGAGGGCTGATACCATTCTGCTGGCCAGCCTCTTCCTTCTCTGTACATAGAGGTGCTGCTGACTTCTCTCCGTCTTACACAGAACTGAGGGCTAGACCACATTTCATCTCTATTGAGTAAGGTCTGGAGGGTTTGGGTTCCTTATCTGCAAAGGAGTCTTCTGAGTAAAACTTAACCTGAATCCAGAGCTGGTGTATTTTATCTGATACACATCAGGTCTGAGGCGTGAAGTAAGAGACCACACAAACATTGAGCCTGCCATTTTCCATTCAATGTCCCACTCCCTCCCTCATGACCTCAGATGTCCTGTAGAAATAATGCAGCACATGAAGAACTGAAACCCATGGAGAAATCCCTGGTTTACTAATAGCATGGAGGAGATGACTGCCAACCACTTAAACACAAAGCAGAAACCTATAACAATAAAGGACAAGTTGTTCTCATTTCTGTTTTCTTTTCAGTGGTCAAATGGCTGCTATTCTGTTTCTCTTGCCCACAGATGTTCCTACAGCCACATTCTATTGGTTCAATGGAAGAGTACAGCCCGGGTGTGGGTAGGCTATGCCACTGTGCTTGTAGGAGACATGTGTGTCTGGCTGTGTGTGTACTGTGGCTCAATGTGGCTCCTAGAGTGTGTTCTCCTCATTATTCTCATAATAAAGCTGCATGTACACTTCACAGTGAGGTCAAATCATAGAACCATGCACCTGTTAAATTATGACATATGCTGTGTCTAGTTTTCAGAAAAACAATGTTATAAAATAAATACGTGGGAATTATTTAACTTCTGTCTCCTGAGTAGAATTTCTCTCTCTAAAATACATGAATGGAGACAATCCAATATTTTTTGTTAATAAGAAAATGTGAATGAGTAAAAGTATTCATATAATGTTTTTAAAGATAGTGTTGTATAAATTATATTTTTAGTACCATGATTGCTACATATCTTACATGTCTAAATATTTGGGAAGTTTCAAATTATTCTTTCATGCTTAATTGCTATGAGAAAGTACCTGACGAACTTAAGGTTAAGAGGAAGGAAGGCTTCATATTGGCACACTGTCTATGGTGGCAAGTGAGCCACGATGGCCAGAGCATGGCATGCATGGTATCTTTGGATCTGTAGTCAGAATGCTGAGAGCTGAAGAATGGTGCTTGTCTCACTTTCCTCTGTTTCATTTGGGCAAGGACATTAGATGACAGGAAGGTGCTATCCATAGTTAGAATGGACATAATTACATCACTTTCCACAATCTATCTAGGCAGTACCCCCCCCCTCTCTCTCTCACACACACACACACACACACACACACACACACACACACACACACATTGAGAGGTTTGTTTCTCGTGTGATCCTAGACCCTGGTAAGTTGACAATTGATATTGACCATAGCCAGGTCTATCCCATGACAACCTAATTGTACCATAATTAGCCATCATCATTACAGGATGAACATATATACCAGTTAAATTCTGTTTAGAGTTTAGAAATATAAGTAAAGGTGGGGTGAGTGGGAAAATAGTACCAACAACAGACCACTTGGAGATATGAGAGTGAAGACTCTGGAAAGGGAGACAGAACGAAGCCTTTCCTGTCACCAGACAATAATAGAATATATGCCATTAAATCGTTTTCTGGAGATTGGGAACATTCTAGAAAACAAACATTCTAGATCAGTTGTAGATCTAGAAGGGTGTTATGGTTTCTTTGTCCAGGTTAGCAGTGACTATCATTTGTCAAAGCATGTCTCTCACAATACTTTGATGAATACTTTCTTCCAATCTGTGTCTTATTGAGGCTGTGGGCCAGGTGATGTGTGTAATGCCTTCCAGAATGCCTTGGAATTGATATATAGAACTTGCAATTAGTCTAAACACTGGTACTAATGATTCTGATTATTTTTACACACACGTAAACATGCCAAATTTCAAAGAACCCATCTAAATGCTAATGAAATAAAAATAAATCATATTCCAGATTATACTTTTCCTTTTTAAGCAAAATCATTTTTATGAGTCTGGTGTTGAATTATACTGCCCATCAAAGAGATGAGAAGAAAGAATTTGGCTAGATTTTCCAAGTGAGTCAGGGGTGTGATGGCCTACTTTAGCACCCCCTTGAATAAGTGATCTTTGATCACAGGCAGCTGGTCCTGTGCTGGAACAGATTTTTAGCTGCTTCACACAGAGTCAGATGTCTTTAAATGTAAAGATGTAAAAGAGTCATAAATTATTTCAGTGGGATGTCAAAACAGTGAGTCACGATATGGCAACTATTTAAAAATATTAACTTTCACTTTCTATCAGAAATACCAACTCTGGAAGGTTTTGGTAGCATTGCCGCCTTTGTGAAAATGTCTATATAAGATGGGGTGTAAAGGGTAAATTTCTCTGGATGGACAACTGAGTTGTCCTAGGACTGTGGCATGTGAAGCAGGATGAATGTAGAGGCCTTGCTTCTTTCCCGTCCCTTACCTGCTAACTGAGCTCACAGAGAAGATCATTGCCCACCCCCACAACACTTCTGAGATCTAATAGAGAACAGAAGGTCCTAGATCTTTCCAGAAGGAAACAGTAAGGGAGCATCCTTGGGCCCATCTTGTTAGAAGGGTCAATGTCCAAAATGGGATGTAACAGAAGAATAGAGTGAAAAATGGAGAGCATAAAATATAAGAAATAAAATAAAAGCATCTTGGAGAGACCACACCACAAGGGTTAGCATCCTTTATAAGGAGTACAGCAGTGCATGTTCATGTGTACACTCAGCTTAGGCAGTTGGACGGTGGACAGTGCCACAGGTCACTTCCCTAAACTGTGATAAAGCCATTTGGAAATAGAACAATCAAGTTCCTAGGCTGCTGAAAAAACAAAACAGAAAAACAAAATAACAACAACAATAACAACAAAATCCAAAACCAAAACAAAAAAGAAAAACCAACCTGTCATGTGGGACAAACCATTGCTACCCTACTAAACACTCAATCATCAAAGTGATGGTAATGGTGGTGTCCAGTCTTCTTGAAAACTCCCTTGGCCCAGATCAGCCACATCGAACATGTCACGTAATGATCACTCAAAAGTCACTTTAAGTTGCCCCTAAACATAAAGTTCCTGGGTAGATGATGAAAAAGGAGTCTCTACCTCCCTCATAGATATTTGTGGCTGCTTTTAAAGAACAAGACTCCCAAACATTCCACACAGCAGTTGGGCAGCTATTCTTATATGATTGAAAAAGACAACAGAGAATCAAAACAACACACACACACACACACACACACACACACACACACACACAAACCAAATGTGTGTGCCAAAGCAAAACACCTAACCTGAAAATTACCTAAAAGGCGTCTAAGCTAATGACACTCAGTCTTAGCTCGTGGGCAAGGGACTAGCTTCTATTCCTTTGTTCTAGCTCATAGGACAGTATAGTTAGTCAACACCTCACTGCATGCCTACCCTGCCACAGATGGGTCTGTATTTTCCCCTCTCCTCCCTCCCTTTCCTGGTCCCCCTTCCCCTTTCCTATTCCTCCCTCCCTTCCCTCCTTTCCCCTTCCCCTTTCTTCCACTCTTCCTTTACTCACAATAGACAGATTTTATTGCCAACCTTTAAGGGGTGCCTGGCAGTGCTCAGCATCCCCTGCAGCTCCCTCTTACTTGCCTTTGAGCTTTGTATCTCATAGAAATTCCCCCATGCCCCACCCCAGTCTGTCAGGCAGGCTTCTATTGTTCAGCTTCAGGTATAGACAGAATATCAACATAAAGTTTAACAAATCTTCAAGAGTTTATTTGTGTTTCCCACACAGCAGGACATGAATGTACAGAGCTACATTTTTAACTTCTCCCAAAAGGCTGTATGAATGTCAGAGTATTCTCAGTGGCCATCTGAGAGCCATCTCCCTGCAGCTGTGTGCATTGTGCCTCACCTCAGCAGCTGTCTCCTGCACAGTGGCATGAAGAGACCACAGTAGAGGCATGCAGGCTCTGTCCTTTAAACATCACAGGAGGATGTAAGCCAGCATTAGCTGCCAGTTGGCTAGGCTCCGTTTCCTGGTTTATGCCAACTTGTTGTTTTAGAAGAAATACAGAGATGGTTTCATGTCCAGTCTTGCATGTAAAACCCTGCAGTTGTCACTCTACTCCAACAGGAAAGAAAAATAGTACAAAAATCCGAAAGCATTTTTAGATCATTCATAGTAATGTTACAGGGCATCTTGTAGTACTTGACACTGGCAAGAAAGGCGATGGCAGGGAGGGGTGGTCAGCAGGAGAAATTCATGTGCACAGATCTCTGCAGGAACCAGAGTGGAGATAGACAGAGATGAACTGTAATTGATGAATTGCTGTAGACTCGGTCTGAGCAAATCTAAGACATAAAACTCCAGGCCAACAGGAGGCCAGTGTGTACTGTAGGCTTCAGTCCCAAAGCTCTGCCAGCTTCATGGTGAATGCAAGGGTAAAATTATCTTGTTTCCACTTTCCAGAGGGGAAAATTAATAGGTTTTAAATGTGCTAAGGCATTTTGTTATTTGTACCAAGTTCTTCCATTTTTACTTAATCCCGAAACCAAGCAGACGTTGTAAAACAAGAGAGAGAGAGAAAAACAAACAAACAAACTATAGGATTTCCCTCCTAAACATAAATGCAAAAAATACTACTTAATACACACTGTGCAAAATACCTCTACAATGCATTAGAAGTACACAGTAACTAGCTGTGGTTTATCCTGGGTGTAAAAGGCTAGTTCAGCCTTCAGAAATCAATTAATGCACTCCAACTATCAACTGTCTAACTGAAGAGTACAAGACACATGGTCATATTAACTAATGATGGAAAGCATTTAATGAATCACAACCTCCATTCACTAAAGCTATATCAATACAGAGAGAAATTTTAGAAAATTTCCAAACCATAATTGCAGAAAAAAAATCTACAGGCACAGTCTTATTAGTAAGAAAGTCAAAGTACCTTTAAAAATGTGACTAGGAACAAGACGAGGTTGCCTCACATTTAACACAGTTTTTTTCCTCTTAACAAATGTAATAAGACCAGAAAAACTAAAGGTTAACACTAAAGGAAAGGATTTAAAGCTGTTTATTGAAGATGAGGGAGTTGTCTGCTAGAAATCACAATGAAGTGAGCGACAGTAACAACCTCCTTCTAGAATTAGAAAGAAGCTACAGCAGTATCAACGGTACAAAGTGGTTAGACAGCCAATGGACTGCCTCTACATCGGTGAGGAGAAAGTGTGATGTGAACACTGCAGAACGATTTGTACCATCAATCATGTGCCATAAACACAAGTAAACAGCTACGGCATCTGATAAGGTGAAAATGTAAAGGAAGAGTAAAGACACCTGAAGTTTTTACAGAGATTCAAGTCTGATAGGATAACAGTACTTCAAATATAAAATGTAAATTCAAGGCTGTCCCAATCAAACGTCCAGAGAGTTATTTGTGGATATCGAAAAGTCAGTTGTAACATTCACATGGAGAGCACGAGACCTGTAACCAACACAGAACTGAAATATATAATCAAAATGAGAAGAGATTGGTAAAAAAAAAAAAAAATACTTGAATATTGAGAGTATGATCAGGAGGAATTGGAGGAGGAAATGGGGGTTGATATTATTTTATTTCATTTTATGGAATTTGCAAGGGTAAAGAAACGTATTAATGTAAGTTTCAGAAATCTCATTTATAGGTATTGAGAGATGGTGGTTTCAGCACTGGAATTCCAAAAGTGGAACAGAACACAGAGCCTAGAAATAGACACACAAATATTCAACTGGTCTTTGACAAAGGAGCAATGAAGAGACAATGAAGTAAACACAATCATTTCAAAAGAACTTTCCAGAATAACTGGATATTCATGGGGGAGGGGAGAGTATATAGCCATAGTCTTTAAGTATTCATAAAATAACTCAAGGAAGGTCACATGCAGAGATCATCAAAGGCAACACTGGAGTAAGTCTCAATGACATCATGTAGTATATAGACCAGGAAACAACCAAATGAAAAGCTAGTGCTCTTTAGTCTCTGAATAAAAGAGGAAGTGCTGAGTGAGTGTTACTGCAACTTGATATTCCATGGCTGGTTGATAGCCATGGGGGCCTGCACTTTTCTGAAAAGAAATTGAGAAGGACTAATGGAGGTGGTGTGGGGCATGAACCTGGAAGAGAGGTGGGAGGGAAAACTACAGGCAGAGTGTAAAAAGCAAAATCTTGCTCTTTCTAAGACAGTGCCTAGAGATTGCCAGCTTCAGCCACTACTGGGGAAAATAATTTCAAAAGACACAGCTAATAAAAAATTATATGTTGTCCAAACATATAGAAATTATTAAATATCAGCACTAAAACCACAAATATCTAAACAATAAATTACTCTAGAGTCTTAACTAACTTTTAGTGGAGAAGATAAAAAGATGACATGTACATGTATAAATCCATATTCAGCGTTACCATCAAGAAAAGACAAGCTCACAGTAAAAAAGCAAAACATTATTTCATAACACCTATCATACAGAGCATGGCCTAAAGACTGGCCAGATGGAATGCTGACTGGGGTGAGGAGTTCTGGTAACTGACATCTGTTGGTGGGAAACCAAAACTCAGGTTAGAAGACAGGATACTGGTGGCTGTAAAGCCAGAGCCAGATTTCCCATGAAATGCTTAAGTCATGACTTGTGGAATTTACTTAATACTATGGGAAGGTTGTGCCCACCTAGAACTTCTGCCCAGATGCTTATAGCAGCTTTATAAATAGCTGTCCAAATGCTGAAGCAGCCAAGCTGCCCTTCCCAGTCAGTACCAGTACCCTCAGACAGTGGAATGCTGTGAAATGATATGGCTGGATCTTGGATACTGAAACGGTTGCTACTGATCTTCAACTTAACAAGCTCTAGAATCACCCAGGAGACAAGCCTCTGGATGAATCTCTAAGAGAATTTATGGATTGTGATTAAAATGGAATAACTTACCCTAAGTGTAAGTTAGGTGTAATTTGTGTGCATAGGGGAGGCATAGTCTATATGTAGAGCTCACAGAACAACTTTCTCTCTTTCCACCATGTGGGTCCCCTGGTATTGAACTCAGGTTATCAGGTGCCTTTCCTGTTGATTCATCTTAGTGCTAAATGCAACATTTGAATAAAACTGTAAATCTTAACCCTCTGGATCATGACATTAGTGTAGTATTGTCACTTTAGAAAATGAAGCCTTTAAGGGAAGAAAAATGGGATATGGAAGAGGTAGTGCAGTCTGAAAAGCTAATTATTCAGATCTCAATCATTTATACTCAATTGGGAACAGTGAGCTTAAGTTTATGTTTTGACTTTTTCAATAGAAGATTATCCAAATGAAAGAACAATAAAAACAAAGAGAATGTGTTCCTGCCTCCATAAGGCAGTTCAAAAGACACATTATAAAGCAGTCTGTTTCCAGATGGCTTTAGATTAAAACAGCAATAAACCTGCATTGTGTGGGCCCCTGTCTTTGAGCACTGACTTTCTGGTCACTAGGTTCTTTTCAGTGATGTTGGATAGTAACATATTAAAAGCACTTAAAGCCAACTACCTCACCTCTAAACTGAGGATTCTAGGTTGAGGTAGCATTCACTTGGCAGTTAAGTACCTAGGAAATGCTCCTGTTGCAACTGACTGCAGCATAGGAAATGTTTAATTCATACTGACTTCTAACTCCTTTCACTACTTATGCTAAATAAGTTTTGTTCAACAATGTTCGTACCCAATGCCTCTAATATATTCCATGTACGTAGACCTTTAAGCACCCAAGGGCTGACATACTATTAAAACTCAATAAATAGGGTTTATAGCCATAAACGTAAAACATAATAAACACTTTAAAATTCTGTTTATAGAAGAAAGAGAGCTCAGAGCTCTGAAGTCAGGCTGCATATAACAAAAGCATACCTCCAATATGATTATGGAAAATATTCAACATTTTCTCAGTACAGAAGCTGCGTGTATTCTGAAGTTCAAGGTGTTTGAAACAAGCAGGGATCTTGTCTGCCTTCTAAAAGCAGATGTGGCTCTTGTGAGTTTTATTGTCTTTCAAATAACTATGATAGAATTTGAGTTTCAATTCATGTCATATTGATTGCCATCAAATTGATGTGTATGTTGTTAAGGGGAGAAAATCACCACGTAGCTCCCTGAAATCACTGCTAAAATATTGAAATGTCTAAAATTGTACAAAGATCTTGTGAAACATTTTGAATTATGGTTTTATTTTTTTGCCGTAAGTATAACTTCACAAAAGACAAAAAAAGACAGAGGTTGACATACATGCTATCCATGCAGGTGGGTGCCACAGATCATCTTGTTGTGAACACGCTATTTTCATTTTTCATTACCATAAACACAGCAAAGGAGCAATGATGGCCTAGAGCAGCCAAGAAGAGTAGGGAAGTTGGCCCTGAGTGTCACACCTTAGAACAAAGGAGTGCTTCATAAAGCACTTAGGACTTCTTAAAAACCTTAATGCTATTGTAAAAATTATATTCACATTATCTTTGAGACATGGTCCGATGTATCCCAGCCTGGCCTTCAATTCAAGAACAACTTCCAACATTTGCCCCTTCTGCCTCTTCTTTTCCATTGGTAGGGTTATAACCTAAAGGCAGAAGCACTTTGCAACTGGTATATACAGCGCCAGGGAGCAAACCACAGGCTTCATACATACTAAGCAAGCAACCTTGCAGTTGACTAAACCACAACACTACCTACTCATTTTTTAAGGTACAAGAGAACCAAGAAGTTATTTTTTGTATTAGCTTGTACTTAATATGCCTAAATAAAATTGAAGTAAATTATAGAAAATTAATGTTTTAGTATAGTCTAAAGATAAAGTTTCTACTTTTCAAACATGAGTATTCCTCAGATCCAGGACAGAAGGAGATAAGAACTGGCACATTTGTCTATACATTGTTAGCTTATATAACCGTCCACTATTCACAGTCTCCATGGCTTTATTTTTATCAGCTTTCAAAAAAATGGAGAATCTAGCTCCAAGCATCTTTTTCTTTCTTTCTTTCTTTCTTTCTTTCTTTCTTTGTGTTGGCTTTTCAGTTTTTAAAGACAGGTTTTTTCAGTGTAGCCCTGGCTGTCCTGGAACTCACTCTGTAAACCAGGCTGGCCTTGAACTCAGAAATCTGCCTGCCTCTGCCTCCCGAGTGCTGGGATTAAAGGCGTGCGCCACCACCGCCAGGCTAGCTCCAAATATCTATTAGTGTTTTCTGCCCTATTTATAATCTTAACACTGTTGTCTTTTATAGCACCAGGTCATAGAATTTTCCTATTGGTAGTGATGGCTCCTGATAAGTATGTCTCTGAATACTGGAGATTGGTTTATTTCATTATTCAATTCTTATCCAGTGCCTGCATGGCAAACTCCAGAAATCAGTCAAATATATCTCTTGAATGGATGATGGATGAATGAACGCAAGGTTCACAGATAAAAATGGTAAAATGAAAATGTAATATATATATATTTTTTTTCAAGTTACTACTTGCATAGTGAATTGAAAGGAATCCTAGAGGATTCATGGGTCCCTGCTCTTTACACCAAAGTGGCCCCACATTCCACAATTTTCACAGCTGAGATAGATCTTGTAGGATGAGGGAATTAACTGGGTTTGGATCCCAGGACATGGATCATATTTAGCAGAGTTGTGAGGGAAACCCAAAATTCTAGTAACTGATTTTGAAATTTTATTACAGTCTCCTTTTAGAATGGCTGTCCATGTAATTAATTCTCCAAATGGAAGAGAGAAACGACATGCATCTGCAAACTTAACCAGCTGGGGTGGAAAACATCACGAAGAAGCTTACATCTGTTTGGAACAGGAGTTCATACTATCCTCTTGATTCTCCCTTAATAATGGAATATATAATTATACAGTGTTTTCACTAACACAATCTATATGCATGTGAGGATATACTAGGTTATGTATAAATACGCGTTCAGAATATGGACCCGAGCATCTGGTGGCAAAGAAGGCCAGCGTAAGGACAAAGCCTGTAATATCACAGAACAACTGTACATTACAAATCTATGGTTCAGATGCATGTATATGTATCTGTAGACTAAAGGTCAACCTCTGCTATTGTCTCTTGGGAGTTTTTACTTAGTTCATTTTGAGGCAGGGTTTTTCATTGCCCTGGCCAGGCATTCACCAGTTGCAATAGGGTGGGTGGCATGTGCCACAGGGCCTTTCTGTGATTCATCAGTGCATTTCAACTGCACGTAGCTTTTGCAGTTAGATTCTGGGCTCAGACTCAGACCCTCATGCTCACTTGTATCCTGTGAACTTTTGCTACTAAGACATCTCCTTAACACCTACATTTTTTTCTGTATAAAAACGTCAAAATATAACAGGGAGATCATAATGGGATCATAATGTAACGACTGGAAAGTCAAAATGGGGCTACATTCCAGAAGGATGAGTCAAGACAGGCAATGGGAAATTGAGCTGGATGCTGGAGATAAAAAGAGTTATTAAATAGTGCTGACATGCATAGCTATGGGGAAGCACATGCATTATTTGTATTTTATACAGTGATAGACCTATTGCATTTATATGATGTTCTTAAAAATTTGCATTTATATAAGAAAATTCTACCTCAAAGGTTTAATGGATGAAAATTTCCTCCTTGTCTATACAGAAATGATAAATTATACAAACACACAAAGAGGATAGAGAGATCATTTTCATTTCATACTCTGATAGGTTCCCCAAAAAGACAAAAAGAAAAACAGAGAAAGGTAGCAAGCTAGCTTTACCTAGGTAAATGTGTATCTTAGCTCCTGTCATGAAGAAAGTTATTTATGTAATGTGTGTATATGTGTATGTGTTAATGTGCATGTTTTATTTGTGTATCCAAATGGATGACATGCACATGTGTGAGGAGGTCAAAGCACAATCTCTGTTATTTTCAGAGGCTATCCAACCTTTTAGTTCTGAGACAAGATCTTTTAGTGGCCTGAGATAAAAAGAACAGTCTAGGATGGGTGCTTAGCAAGTACCAGAGACCGTCCATCCCTAGCTCCACAGCAAATGCTATGTCCAGTTCTTTTACACATTTTCTGGGGATCAAGTTTAGGTACTAAAATTTGCAAGACAAGCACTTCTAGCCTGTCCATATCATATTTTGACAGAATTCTTAGGAATAGAAGGTATTGATGGGAAGAAGATAACACTAGATTGTTGGCAATGAAAGGAAAGCAAGGGTATGTGCCTAACCCACTGTGTGTTCTCTCTAGCTATGGCAACCACATAATGGCAGAAGCCTAGAGAAAATACTGAGTGGGTAGACTCTCAGGAAAGGCACACCCCTGCATGAATCACACATCTCAGGTAAGCATCCATTCAGCCTCCTAATCTGAAGGACATTGATGCTTCTCCCTGACTGAAAGAAGAGGATATTACCTAAGCAGCTTCACACTTGAAGCCACAGTACAGGTCTGCTGTTCCCACCACATCTTGGCACAATGGGGGTTATTTCCAGTGTCCTATAAACTGACCAGCCTGTGTCAGTGAGGCACTTACACTCCTCCTATAAAGCCATAGAGATGTAGACTCTGTTTAAAAGTCAGTATGATTCTTAACTTTAAAATTCCTACAAACTATATCAATAGAGGTCATCCCTCTACCACTTTATTCAAAAATATTCAAGGAAGCTTGGTGAGACAGAAGAAAGGGTTCCCTTTATCATATTCCATAGTATGCAGGTCAAAAATAGAATCTATTGTTTGGAGGTTACTGTGGATCCAACGTGCCTGAAGTGTCACAGCTTGCACAGCCACACTGTCAGAAATGAGGGCATCTCAGGAGAATGTGACAGCTGTTTTTGTTATCTCAATTGAAAATACAATGTCTTCTGTTCAAGACACCAATTGAGCTACAAGCCAAATACACCACCCTTCCCATAAAATGGCCTAGGGTCAATGTGCAACATTTTAAACCTATTCCCAAATAATTATTTGATGAAATCTAACAGGATTTTTGGTCTCTTCCAAAGAAGAAGGGTCAGTGATTGGGAAGGTGGACATTGAGGAAGATGATGGTGAAAAAGCAGGAGCATTTTTCTTGGGAGAAATGGTCCCACATTTGAGAAGGAAGAGACAAGAAAGAATGATGTGCCATTGAGTTTGTATCTAGATGTGTGACCAAGGATTATAGCAGGGGTTTCTTTGCCCATAAGAAAGAGCTCTCCAGCCTAAAAGAGCCTTGATATTGACAGAGACATCATCAGCTAGTGCTCTTAGGAGTAGCAATACTTTGTATGTTTTTGCTCATTCATTCATCCACGAGGCAAGACACAGTAAAACAAAGGATTGTGAACCAATCTGTTGTGAGGGCTACTTAGCTACATCTCTGTCAGTACAGTAGCTCCTCTTTGTTGTATGAGAATGCCTCATTTAAAAGAATGGTCAAAAAGCAGATACTAAAGCAGGCCTCGTAGTCCTTTGGGATCAATAGCACAGATGATGAAAATGTCTCAAGCAAGGGCTGAGGAAGAGATAACTGTCAACCCTATCACTACACTGATACAGGTGACTGTCTTCCCATAGAAACAAAACTACATGGAAGCCACAGCCTTCTCTTGAGGTCCAGCTGACCTGTAGCCAGAGCCACCTCTTACTCCCCAATCTAGGGCTAACTGTACCCTTCAGACAGAGTTGTAGATGCACAGTAGTGACTGCTGTGGTCCTAGCAGATGGCATCCCCAGTAGGCATGTGGTAGCTGTTTGTTCCACAGAAGGTGGAGTGGTCAAGGAATATTTTATTTTGGATATTTACTTTATATACATTTCAAATGCTTTCCCCTTTGGAAACCCCTTATTCCATTCCCCCCGCTGCCTCTATGAGGATGCTCCCCCACTCCCCCACAGCACACCCTGAGCCCCCTCTTCCCTCCCTAGCATTCCCCTACACTGGGGCATCTAACACCCTCAGGCCTGAGGGCCTCTCTAGACTATAACTTGCCTTGGAGACACATTTCACCAGTAGATAATTATCTGAAATTGAGTCTGTATACCCACATAAAATGCCCGTGGCGGAAACTCGAACCTATAATCTAACTATCAGGAAGATGAAGTCAGGACAATCCCTATAGTTTATAAGCTGATTCTTCTAGCTGAATTAGTAAACTCCAGGCTCAATGAGAGACTGTCTCCAAAAATACAGTGGAGAATACTTGTGGAAGACACCTGATGTTTGTTGACTTCTGACTTCCACATACATGTATGCAGAAACACAGACACCAGCACACACATGAGAGAGAGAGAGAGAGAGAGAGAGAGAGAGAGAGAGAGAGACAGAGAGAGAGAGAGACAGACAGACAGAGAGAGACAGAGAGAGAGAGAGACAGACAGACAGAGAGAGACAGAGAGAGAGAGAGACAGAGAGAGAGAGAGAGGAGGCTTAGATAAATTAAAACAAAGAAAAATCATATAAAAGGAGGGCCACATGTTCAGAGGCAAAGGACATGTATACAGTTTATGTGTCCGGTGTTACTGTGGATATCTTTGATATACAGATACTACTCCACTGTTCATAGGGAACATATTTTTAAAAGGACTCTTTTGTAGCTATTGGGCTGTAGCTAAGGAGAGATACTTTTAATTTAATATTAGAACCTCTTTTGCAAACTAATTGGATAGTAAATTAATTTTTACCATGAAGATTGTATTCTTTTCCTAATAGAAGAATTTGCATTTACTTGTATTTCCCCAGTGTCCAATGCTATATATGTAAAATAAATCACAAAACAAAAGCATGACTCGCGTGTGTGTGTGTGTGTGTGTGTGTGTGTGTGTGCGCGCATATGCAAGTGTGCAGGTGCACATGTGTGTGATCATGTGGAGTCTGGAGGACAAATTCAGCTGTCATTCTCAGAAATGTCACCTCTATCCTTTGAAACAGAATCTCTCATTGGCCTAGAACTTAGATACAGGCTAGACTGGACTGACCAGCAGGCCTCAGGAGCCATCTTATCTCTGCCTGCCTTGCCCTGGGATTAAAAGCATGTGTCACTGGCCTTGTCATTTTTACATGGGTTCTGGAGATGGAATTTGGGTCTGCATTCTCAAAAGGTATGAACTTTATTGCCTGTGTCATAAGTCCTCCAGCCAGCTTGATAATTTTACATCAAGAAGCTATTTTTCAGATAAGACCACATATTCATGTGTGAACCTATAACAAGCAACAAAAGGCTAGAGAATATTTGTGTTCAATTGGGAAAAGCACTAGACACCAGTACTGCCTAGTGTCCATCCCTGGCATTTCACCAATTCAACAGCATGTGCAGTCATAAAAATAAATATTCCCCAGCTTCATCAAATATAATGTAGTCACAATAGAAAACAAAAGGTAAGGTTATATACCTGTCAGTGCTTTGGTCAATTTTCACATCTGATAATTATTGCCTGCTACTTGTTCTTTTTCAAAGCTTTATAATCTTAGAGAAATAATTTCATAGACAGGTTTTCCCAATGAGAACTGGGGTAAGTTAGCATGGTTGCAGGCAGTGATTGTGATTAACCAAAGCTTGGCTGAGTTTACTTGATGCTGCATTTTGAAGAAAGACCATAAGCCTGATGTGAATGGCTCCCTGGTTATGTCTTCACAGAGCTGCAAAGCAGAGATCCTGCACATTTATCTTTGTGTCTGGATCCAAGCCAGATGCTTTCAGAGTCTCTAACTTGCTTCCCCTTAAGATCTTTCCTAAGATAAGCACCCATCCCATGGCTCAAGCACACATATGATCTCATCAGTCTTTCTAGAGGGTTCCCAGATATGACTGCATTGCTCTGTTCTTTTGAATCACATTAAAGCGTCAACTATATAAACACTTGCTTCCTTCATTGGAAACCTCCCATCAGAAATGAGCCCTGTAACTCTTAGACTGTGCCCTGATCCCCCTCTCTCATCCCCATTCTTTTACCCCACACTGTAAAATCTGACCAGAAGGTTTAATAATGTGAGGCTCTGAATTATGCCCAGGGTTGTTTCAAGCCATGCAACCGGGGTTGGCTCCCTCCTGACTGATCCTGTTAGCACAGTTGGTAAGGTGTCAGAGTCAAGGCATGAAGAATGGAGATGGTTTTTCCAAATGCAGGCTATCAGGCACAGCAGGTGTTTGGACAGATAACTATTCCTTTCTGCATCAATTTGTCTTTAACTGGAGCAGTTCGTAGGGTCCTTCATTCCAGCAACTGTTTGTAGGACTGCAGATATAAAGTAAATGGCAGAATGTGGAAAATGTATGCACACACACACACACACACACACACACACATACACACACGCACACACACACACTAAAGCATGTCCCCAGGTGTGTTGACAATGAAACTTGTCTTGACAATGACCTTGGAAACATCAAGGTCATAGACATTTTATTTTCTTGTGTTTCCTGGAAAATATAACGCAGAAGGTTGAAATCTCCTTAAATTATAGCAGCTTTTGACAATTTTTTGATGATATATGTCCTTTGTTCTTTAATGGTTTACAATGTAACTTACAGTATATGCCAGCTTGCCAGGATGTTGAGACTTATTCATGGCCAGCTGAACACAAAGTCCCTTTCTCTTGCTGTGACATGGGGTCTGACTGGGCTTCCAATAATTCTCAAAGCAGCAGAGAGCTCTTTCAAATCTAACTCATAGCATATGGTTCTAATTGTTTCACAGTTTGTTTCTTGGTTCTGATTTTCTGTGCTTTATTCAAATTTTAATTTTTTGTTTCTTGGTTCTGATTTTCTGTGCTTTATTCAAATTTTAATTTTTTATTGGCATATAAAAATTATGGGAAAACTTCCAGGAGGACATTTTCCTATACGTATCAGGTTCTTTCTCCATACTCATCATTCTGTCAGCCTTTCCATTCTTCTGTCCTTCCTAGTTTTCACATCTCTTATCCCCAGCCCCATCTACATGGGGGAGAAAACATTAGAAGCCTGTGTGTTCAGGTCTGGTTTGTTTCCTTTGACAGGACAATGTCTATTTACTTCTATTTCCCTGCAAAAGAGCAACTCCATTTTCTTTATCATTGACTAATATTTCCTTGTGGGTACACACTACATCTGTATCCATTCACCTGTTGGTGGGCACCGTAGCTTGTCTCTGGTCTTAGCTTTTGTGAATAGTGCCACAAGAACGAAGAATATAGGTCTTCTGTGATAAACTAACTTAGATTCCTTTAGATGTACCCAGAATGGTATAGCAAGACCACAGATATTTTAATGTTAATTTCTCCAAGGAATTTCTATCTGGATCACCATGGTTCATCGGGAGAACTGAAATAAGGTAGTAGGATATACGTCCAAACTCCCGTAGCATCGGATTCACAACTGAGTTATCAATCACATATGCTACAACAAACCCGGATTCCTTAAGGCGAAAAGCTGGAAAGACACAAGGAACATATCTTATCTCAATCCCTATATCTCTAAATTGGCATAATTGTCTGATGTCCTGATTTTGACCTAGGTCCCTTGTCTTATGGGTCAAATTTCTAGCTTGGCATTTCGTCCTTAACAATGAGAATAAATCCCTTTAACTCCAACCCTTCTGTGGAACAACATGGGCCACAGTGGACAGCTTTTAGGTAATAAAGCACAAAGCAGGTCCAGGCAGCAGAAACAAACAAAACAAAGGAAATTAACCTGACTGGATAGTTAGGTTTCTTCCTCAGGGTCCTTATAACATGGTGGTGGTGGTGGTGGTGATGATGATGTTGGTACTGATGATGATGGTGATAATGGTGGTGATCATGATAGTGGTGATGATGAAGACGAGGAGGGGGTGGAGATGGTAAATAAAAGAGGAAATAAAGGACAAAGATGAAGAGGAGGAGTAACTGAAGGAAGAGGCACTGTGTTTTCATCTGTAGTCTTTATCATTCAGATTTTAATGAACACACACCCTCTTAGCCTGTTTATTCACAAACTAGTGCCATGACCCTAACTAACCCCACTGTGCCAAAATGGCAGCTAAATCTAGTTTCATAATAAACACACATAGAAAATCACAGAAGTAAAATCCTCACATAGGCCCATGACTTTTATAAAGGGAACTTACTTCCCTGCCACTCTCCACAAGAATTGTGTTCATAGTATGACACTCTGTCTTGTTGTGTAACTGGAGCTGTCTGTGTGGACATTCACTGAGTCATCATGGGTAGAATGAGCAGGCCTTACTGCTTCCTGCCAGTGGGACATTCTCCACTGGGTGTGTGCCCAAATTCACCCCCTGTAGCTCTGCAGTTACTGCCTTCAAAGTGCTGTTTTTAGCCATGATGATAGATGGTGTCCTCATGGGCTGTATGACAATCCATTAATTAAGATCATAAGAGCCACTAACCTGGATGTGCTGTGGATTTTATTCAGGTCACTAGCTGCAAGAATGAAAATAATGTGTATCTCATGTTCTAGGAAAAACTGAAGGCATAGAGGAGATGGGCTTTGATGTCAATTCCAAAAATTGCTCTGAATGAGTCCCTCAGTGACCTGCACAGTCAGGGTGTTTTCCATTGTCCCACCCACATGATAAGCACAGCCTCACATGCAACATATACCTTGAGAAAGTGGAATGGGGGTAACTGGAGAGTTGGAAATCAGACAGAGCACAATAGTGATGTGATCTCAAGTGATACTAAGCATAGGACATTGGTTTTCATCTTAGACTCAGACATAGAGTACCTTGCATATATCTCAACCCACACACACATAATGAGACAAAACCCAGGTTTTTACTGCTAGTATACAAATGATTATATGCTCACTAAACCTGTCCCTTTCATGTGTGCATGTATCTCTGTCTATATCTTTGTCTCTCTCTGTCTCTTTCCATGTGTGTGAATGTGTATGTATGTATGTGTATTTGTGCCTGTGTGCATATGTATGCATATGTATGTGTATGTGTGTGTGTGTGTGTGTGTGTGTGTGTGTGTACATGTGTGTGCTTAAGCTAGAAGTAAACCTTGGGCTTCATCCTTAGGGTCTCAACTTAGTTTTAAGACAAAAGCTAAGTTCTCCTTTCTCTGACAACTCTCAGCCACTATTCTAAGGAAGGGCCAGACAGCAGTTGTGAAGAAAAGTTTCTTATCCTTGGGTGTTTTTTGCACATTTAATCACATGAGTAAGCAATCTGAGAGAAGGGTGCAGAGAAGACTTCACTACAGAATGTCACTCACAATGTGCTGCAGGTCCTATGATAAGCATAATCTCAATAGCTGCAAGTTATATAGATGGTAAGTAAAACATAATGGGACCAGTAAATAAAGTATATTTGAACACAAACACATTGTATATTTTTGCATGATATTTAAAAGCTATCTAATCTTTATCCAGATATTTATATATGGTATACACACACACACACACACACACACACACACACACACACACATCATATGCACACAAATACATAAACATTCAGTTATATCAGTTTGGGTACCTGAAATATGCAGATAATCTCAATTTTATAGACATTTTAATTAAAGGCATACAAAAATGCATAATTCTCTAGACACTAAATGAGAGATAGATGTAGATATATGTGTTGTGGGTAGCCCTGGGTCTGTTAGCATTTGGATGCTAATTCTGCCCTCCTGGGAGGGGCTTCAGGCAAGAAGTGAGTTACACCTGTGACTCCTTATGAACCAATTCCCTAATGAATAAAGGAGCCATCACTGGGCGAGTAGGAGGGACTTCCAGGTAGGAGAGAGGAAGAGAGGAAGCAGGAGAGAGGGTCATTTTGGAATGGGGACAGCATGTAAGTAAGATGCAGCTACTAGAGTCTCCTGATATCGAGATCTGCAAGGATTCGCCACCAGAAGAATCAGATTTTGATAAGGCTTACAAGATTAGGTTTCAGTTATTGCACCCAGAGGTTGAGTTACCATTGTTTCTGAGCTAAGCTTGCGTTTTCGTTCATGAGGCAGCTCGTCTGGGTTCCAGAGAGAAAGGTACAGCAGCAAAGTGTGGGTTTGCCTGATGTGCACCGCAGAGGCCAGGGGGGGCATTGAAGCATGGGGCTGGCATGGTAGTGACCTGCCAGTGGGAACTTAGTGAGCTGGGTGGAGAGATCGGAGCTCCACGATATAAAAGCAGCTAGGTCATTGCTCTCTGATGCTTGGCCCGCTGGGATGAAAGAACCAGGGAGTAGCGTGGGAACATGCGATAGATCCCTTTTTTAAAAATATTTCCTGCAACATATATATGTTCATATGCACATACGTGTGTGTGTGTGTTAAATGTGAAACTTTCAAATCCAAAATCCTCCAAAGTTTAAACAGTCGAGTTTAAAAATTCTGCTGCAGCCCATGCAGAGGAGGGAGCAGTATATGCACCTGCTTCTTTAGGGAACACATCCTCCTAGTTATCCAACTTCAATATGATCATCTTTCCTACACACCCCACCAGCTTATCCCATTTACTTAGATATATTTATTTAATTTGTATAAATGTTTCTTTTTTCCTGAATGTATGAATGTGTTCCACATATGTTTTTAGTTCTCTCAGAGGTCAAAAGAAGGCATGAGATACCCTGGCACTGGTGTTTAAGATAGTTCTCACTCTGTGTGGTTGTGGGAACTATACCTGGATCCTTTTCAAGAGCAGTCAATGCTCTTAACCACTAAACTATATCTCCAGTCCCTACTACTTCTTAAACTATATAGCAGACAATCACATCCCGGACCTGGAGCTAGAGTGGAGGCAAAAATAGCAGAACATTTTGTAAGCCATTATGAATATGCAAATCCAAAACCATCTGAGGTGCAAGGTGCTCTTGATGTGTGTTTATGTGTGTATGTATGTGTTTGTGTACATATGTATGTGTGTGCATGTGTATGTATATAGCTGAGTATACATATGTATGTATGTAAATGTCTATGAAGGTGTGTGCTTGTATATGTGTATGTATGTGATTATAAGTGTCTGTCTATGTGTGTATATCTCTCTATGTGTGTGCCTATATAGGTGAGTATCTGTATGTATGTGCCTATATGTGTTTCTGTGTGTCCATATGTGTTTGTGTGTTTCCAGAAAGCAGCAAGTATCTCTTAGTAAACATCACTGAACATATTATCACAGAAAGCAGATGTTCTGACTGGTTTGAAAGACCCACACGGATAGGGTCTGACACTGAATTCCACCTCTGGCTTAACTGTTTGCTGTGAATATTGTCACTGTGAATATTTGTCTTCAGTGGGTAGTTTGTCAGTTGAGAGTTTTTGTTTTCACCCTTTAATTTTATTTTCTGAATATTTACAACATACTTTTTATCCAGGACTACAATATTCAAAACATCTTCTTCCATGCAGGCCAATTTTTAAATTTACACAACTGTAGAATCTATATAAATGCAAGGAAATGCTAATGACATCATTAGCATTTTATTTTATAAATTTTGTGACATACAATTGCTACATATTTCTTCATTTAAAAATCAAGCTATAGTGGCACTTCGGATATCTGTGTCTATATAGTAAAACAATCACCAATCATAAGAAGAAAGAGAATTCACCAAATTGCCAAATTTGCTGTTTTCTAATTAAAGGGAGGAGAAGTAAATAGTCATTGCACTTAAAATCAGAGAAATTTAAAAAAAATAAAGCATTATCTATTTTTTACTCTTGATGTTTGTACTAAGATTTGGGAAATTTGCATCTTCAGATTGTGTATGCAATTATTTTGTACTAACAATATTCAGAGAGAGGTCTTAGAATACCAATGCCAGCATTGTTAACATTATTTTGAAAACAGATGAATATATCTTTACTTGGTTTGAAGGGCTGATTATCATCTGCTCAAAAATATAATTATGATGTTTAAAACCTATTTAAAATATCTGTACAAGATCAAGGCAGCCATTGTGGATGGGCCCACTGCATCCTGCACCTGGAGAGGAACTATTTGCAGTGTTGGGTGCTGGGGGAGGAGAGTCAGTTTTCTTCAGAGATGAGGGACCTGGGAGGCTGTGTGTGCTTTAATAAATAGTAGATAGCCCTACACCCATGCACACTGTAGCAGTATTAAGTAAAGTGAGGCAGGGACAGAGAGCAGAGAGAGAGAGAGGGAGAGAGAAAGAAAAGGGGGAGAGAGAGAGAGACAGAGACTGAAACAGACAGAGATACAGAGATACAGAGACAGAATGAGAGACTGAGAGCAAGTACAATGTTAGAAGGGAGGATGGGGGAGGAATTGGAGGAATGAGATTTGAATGAAATCCAAACACATCATATTAAAGTATGAAATCCTCAAACAATAAGCAATCCACTATAGAAAAGATCACTCAACTCATATATTACAACTATATTACAGCTCTGTAGTGCCATTTACCTAAATTTCTACGTTATAGCCATGGTATGGTATCATGAGAGAAAGCCTACTTCTACCATCTCCTTCCTCTAATTTTCTGTGTATGATTTTATTAACTATAATCATTTACATGAACTGGAGTACTTTCTTCCTCTATGGCATTTCTTGGCCTATTTTTTCACTTGACAAATCTCGACCATATACAAGTAGATATTTTGTCTTTTGTCCAATCTGTCTTCTCCTCTAGTACAGACTTACTATAATTATACTATAATTCCTTGTCTCTGAGTAGATTTTTATTTTTATTTTTATTTTTAGAATATAAATGTGTCTCTTGGTGACTCACATCTGTAACCTCAACACTCAAAAGTCTGATGCAGGAGGATTGCCATGAATTTAATTCTGTTCTGAGCTATATAATGAATCACAATCTAGCTAGGACTGTAGTGTGAAACTGCCTTAATATCTGTGTAAAATACTATGCTTACGTATGTAAACATAAATACCATGTTTAGGTATGTAATATGTTTTCTTATGTTTTATTAAAGGTGTCAGGCATCTTTCTCTTTCTGAGGGTGCACTTTAAGATGGATTTCCGGAAACCTTGGTACTGTTTAAACCACAATGGTTGGGAAATTCTTACTAGATGACGTCTAGCTCTTTCTAGCTGTAGTTGTAGTGTTTTGTGACCAAACAGCAACGTGCAAAGATTCAGAGTCTCTGAATATCAGCAACAAAGTAAGTTGTGTATCTCTGGATACATGAGAAATTGAATAGTATAATTCTAATTTTTCATCTCTATTGTAATGCCACACAAATTCTGATTAATTTTTATTTCAAACACTAGGAAATCTTACTTAAGATAGGTTAGGCAATCAGAATAAAAATGTGGTCTACTTTTTAATGCATAAACACAAGTATGAGCTTAATGAACAGTAGGGCCTTTTGTGCTTTTACAAAATAAATCCTGTTATTTATCTATTACCATAGAAGGGCAGATACAATTTGTTAGCATATATTTTATTTAAAGATTGCTTATCATAAATGAGGCAGGCATTTTTGCAAAGTAAGGCCTCCTATTTGGTACTTTTCTTTTGTCTTGGGGTGAGCACATTTATCAAAGGGAAACTATTATGTGAACAAAGCTTAGGATAACAAAACAGGATGCAAGGTTTATCTGATTGGTGATTATTATCACTAGTCACCATCTCACATATAGTGGGTGTTTGCATTTTCTAGAATTTACACTTGCAATTATAGAATAGTTTTAAATTATTCTGAGAAAAGATGTTTTCCAAATTCTTCAGAATATTTTCTGCCCCTGGCTTCTTATGGCCCTTCTATAGTAGGTTCCACGGGTATGCAATTCAAGGAGATGAAGATTTGCATTCTTCCCATATCATTTTAATCTTTATGAAGAGTGTGTTCAGGTAACAGCTCTGAGGCTATGGAAAACCACAGGCTTTCAGAGTATATCTACCTGGCTAAGGTGGACAGGTTAGGGCCAGGCAGTCCCAAAGCTGTCATTATTCATAGATCTTTATATGTATTCCACTGTCCAGTAATCACCAGGATACTAGGTCAGCACAGACCCAAAACTGCAAATTCTTATATTCTTATTGACTAGTCTCCCTCTGAGCAAAGCCTCAAAATCTCCTGCTTGTCCTGACTGTTCAACTTAACAGTGTCCCCAAAAGCTCAGCACTATATTCTCCCTTGTCAATTACTTCTTATTTCCAACAATTCTAGGAATTTATTTCTGTATATCCACGATCTTTTCTTTGATATATATATGTATGTGTACATGTCCTCATGAATGTGGTCATCTCTGTGCCACAGCATGCATGTGGAGATTAGAACAGAACTCTAAGGAGTTAGTTCTCACAGTTCACTTTATTTGAGGCTGGGTCTGTTGTTATTTGTCTCTGCAAACCCCAGGGTAGTTGTCATTTGAGTTTCTAGAAATTCCCTTGCCAACTTATACTAGGACAGCTGGAATTGCAGATTCTTGGACTACTGAATGTAGATTTGCCTGGGCTCCAGAATCTGAACTCAGGATTTCTCTCTTGTACAGCAAGTGCTTTACCTACTGATCCATCTCCCAGTTCTACCATGTAGCCTTAAATCCACTGTGAGCCTACAATGTAGTCATGAGGAAGAACATGTGTACAGGCTAATGGGTAATAAATAACTATATGTTTTTGCTTTTCTTTCTTGTTCTGGTTGTGTTTCTGAACCTACCACTATAATATCAAGTGCAACATGCCTATATTTCATATTTTCTTATATTTTATGCCAGCCCTTATAAGAAGACATTTGGTACATATGAGCAATCCGATTGTTTTGTGGAATCGCTGAGTGTTTTCTTCTTCACAGATAAATAAATAAATCTCAAAGAAGCAACTCATTTTAGTTCTTTTTGATGGAGAATGCAGGACAGACTCCATGCTTACACTGTTGGTTCCCTGAGTCCTCCTGAGTATGAGCAGACTTTTGATCTGGCAGTTCATGCTCAGTGTAGTATTCTTTATTTGTTTAGCAAAGACCCTAATTCTGGCGTCAGTTGTAACCCAACTAAGATAAATCAAATAAACTATCTGCTTCAGAGGTCCCTGCACTCTTTCTCATCAGTATCCAGTGCCAAAACTGTATTTGGCATTCCCCCTGTCTTATTTGAAATGTTATATGAGGCTCTTTAACTTACTGTATTCTTTGGAAGAAGCTAAAATGGATTTTCTGTGAATTAGCATGCAATTTGAATTATTTTGCAGCATTTCTGCATCCAAGTTTTGCCAGGGCCATAAGTCATGAGACACTAAACACTGCACTCGGCTTTCATATGCAATATTTCCAGAAGGTAGGACGCATACTCAGGGTGTGAGATACATCTTTTAAGACACTTTTAATCTAAGTGGACATCGAGAAGACCACACATCAGCAGATACAATACCAGAATGTAGAATCATCTCTTCATTATGATGGATTACACATTCAATCAGCATCAGAAAACTCAGCTTTTTGTTGTGAAAGAGATATAAATACCCTTCCCAATTTTCCTACCAGTGAGATAAGAATGAGTTAAGGTAAGAGTAAGCAAACCTCATCTAATTCTTTGTTATGCCATCTTATATCACAAGGGAAATAGGGAAGGTATACTCTAAGTGACTGGCAAACATAGATATTTACATCATTTTGAATGTTGCTTTTGAAAAGGTGGTTAAGAGCAAAAACCACTTTCATCTTCTCAGAATAAACACTGTTAAGGGAGAAAGTCTTTAGTTAATAAGCCACAGCATCCATTTTCTGGGTTGAAGCTCCATGCAGAAAATATTGTTCTCCAGGGATAGGGAAATGACCCTTTTGCTAAAGGTGCCTGTAAACACGATGACAAAATTTCAATCCCAGAACCAATGAAAAATAAGTCAGGCATGGTAGCATGCATCTATAATCCATGTGCTCAGGAATCAGACACAGGATCATTGCTGGGGCTTGCTGCACAGCCAATCTGGCTAAATATATAAGCTTCAGCTCAGTGATGGTACTTACTTCAAAATATGAAAAAGAGAGTAACCAAAGGAATCTGATGTTGGATTTCTGGCTTCTACATGCACCCACATGCACATGCACATGCATTTGTGCACTTGCACACACACACACACACACACACACACACTCACATACTTCCCAACCTCCTTTTTTCAGATCCTAGTTAGTCTCTGGACCATCAAGTGAAAGTGACATACCAAATCTTCAGAATTGCTTCCTCTTTCCAACTCCCATCTCTATTGCCTCTCCATCACATGCTGCCTGTAGATGCCACATCTCCCAAGTGCTAGCACACCAATGTCCTTTGATGATTTCAGTATGACTTTGACTCTGCTGTGTCTTTCTAGGTCCTTTATGTCTTTCTTTGCAGATGCCACACAATGCCCCACATTCATCTGATCCTTCACATCCAACTGCTTCTTAGAATTACTGGCAGAACATCCTATGGATACTGGTCCTTCTCATTAAGTTTATCCTTCATGTTATCTAGGCTTCTATCAAGAAATGAGATTTATTTACATGATCCTATGTTCTTCCTTCCATGTTTAGGTTCACATCTTCAACCAATTGCACATTCAAGCTTGAAGAGTGGATTTTTATCCCAATATCAATGTTTGTTTAAGAAACATTAAGAACCTCAGACTACCTGGCTTGGCACTATTCCCACCCTTCTCTGGAGAATTCAGGCTTACCTCATCTATATTCCCTATCACCATTGACATCTCCAGATGTCTGTTCAGCACCCCACATAGCTGACTTCTATCCCATATCTTTGTCTATGCAAACACTGTCTTCCTTGTCCCACACATGTTATTTTCTTTGATTTTCTGCTTTCATCTTTATAAAAATGTATCCAGATACTAGAGTTCATTAAGCCCAATTCAGTCATATATTCTCCATGAAAACGTCTCACTAATCTGGGTGCCAGTGCCCTGTCCTGTCTGGCAGCTCTCTTCAACTGTGGCCTTTATTTTGTGTCTGATAATTATTTGGATATCCACTTTCACTTGCTGTTTTCATCTTCTGAATTTTTTAGTTCAGTTACTGATTCAGTAATATGTTCTTATTGAACAAATGAATATGTTTATAATGATTGCTCAGAAAGTATTAGAATCCCTGCCTGGACAGAGTTCATATGTAACTATTATACTTTGCTTATAAAGCTAAGTATCAAAATCATATCTTAATAGGTCAATGTGTTACTCTCTGAATTGTGGGTGCCCATTCGTGCACTGAAGTTCTGATCCTCCAAGACCACAGAATGTGACTCAATTTGGAGATAGGTTCTCTGGGAGTGGCTGGTCATAGTGAGGGTGATATAATCCTTGTAGAAAAAGGAAATCCATACAATAGAGACACAGAGTCAAACATGAGAGGGGAAATGATATGAAATCATGTGAGAACACAGATAGCCATTCGTACCCCAGGGGTCTCAGAAGAATTAAACTGCTTCAACCTAGATGTCAGACTTCAGAGATCTGCCATGGTACCCACCACTGAGTTGCTCCATCACACTCTATAAGCTCAGTGAAAAATTATATCCATTCAAGCAGAGAACAACTTCTCTCTGATACAGTTCTTGTGTATCATGGAACATTACTCAGTGAGCACATAGCTTTTCCTCTGTGCTGCTCTTGGTATCAGCATCAGCTATTTAATAGCAATATAAGACCAAGCCTCAACAGAAGAAGGCTTACTACATGTGCCCTGCTTCAGGAGAGATGTGTCATCAATCAATGCACCATCTAAGAACTCAGAATTGATGAGGTAGAATACTCAAAACCGTTGAGGGCACTTGCCCAGAATCACTGCTATACACTGTTATTGTTGAACTCTGTTGGGTTCAAGGAATGGGTAGACTGTGGATGAAAAGTAGGGCACTCTTTAGAAGGGAAGGAAACAGATTTTGACACAATGATCTGGCTTTCATGGTGCCCCACGCCAGGTACTGGGTAGTAGCTTTTCCTTGTGCTTACAGAGTCAGGCCAGATACCTAAACAATGACCCATTAAAGGGTGAGGAGAAAGTTAGAGGGGAAATAAAGGTTTTGAGAACCTGAGAAATGGAACGCTTTACTCTGCTTTCAAATGGCTCTGAGCATAGCATTATACTGATGTGTCTCAAGTACCCAATATTCACAAAGCACCAAGTAAGTCATTGAATCCCACGAATAATTCAAAGGTCATAGAATATTATCCCCACTTTATAAATGTTACGACCTGAATCAAGAACGGTACCAGCAGCCCCAGCATGTGATACTTCAGGGAGTGTGGCCTTTAACCATCTGCTTCTGCCTTTAGGATTGTGACTATATCCCTCAAAATCATTTGGACATTCCATGCTTGATGTACAGGTGCCAAGTGATGGGACCTTAAAGAGATAATTCTATCAGAAAAGTTCCAAGTCATGAATAGATGAACACTGTCACCTTAGGCTCGTTCTCTCTTTCTCTCTCTCTCTCTCTCTCTCTCTCTCTCTCTCTCTCTCTCTCCCTCCCTGGTCTTTCTTCTCCCTTTTCTTTCTTTCTCTGATATTATCTTATTCATCAGTCTGTTAAGATCTTTACTTTTTAGATTGGTAGGCTACTAGCTCTCTGTTCATGGTGTTTCACCACTATGTGCAATGATCTAGCACACCATGAGCCAGAAGGGAGAATACACTCTGAGACACACTGATAGGCCCAGCACATCGCAGCACCAATGGCACTGACATATGCCTAGGGATTCTAAAAACTTGAAAAGAGCTAGCTTACCCTGTGCCATGGACTCTAAGAAAGGGCACTTCAAACTTTACTACTACTGACAAGAAGAACCTGTAATATTCCCAAAGGTTCTATTGTCTGGACAGTGGGGAGATTGCATGCACTGATTTCCTGTCACTAGGCTAAGCTGCAGCTGGTGTTGCATCTCAATTTTCTTATGAGAGAGGAAAAGAGAGAGAGACAGAGACAGAGACAGAGACATATAGAGAGAGTGTTGTTGATTCCCAACTTGACCACCAGCTCCAATAAGATGGCAATGGAGTAGGTCAGCCTCAGCTCAGGTCTGCATGGATAGAATTGGACAAGAACTCCCACATGCAGGATATACAATTCCAGGTGATGCTATTTTTAAACTTATCTTAATGTTGGAGTGTTTCACACTTTGTGACTCATTTGGTGTCTCATTGACATCATGAAAACAATCACTCCAATATCACCTGACTGATAACTACTATCAGAATGTTTAGTAAATGCTGAGAGCTGCACTGTCAGCAGTATGGAATCCTCAATGAGGGGTAGATGCATCATGCCCATGGCTGACCCCTTTATGCCTTTAAAAGACCAATGTAAGCAAGCCTCTGTACCAGAGTGACTGAATAGACATGAAAGAACAGCTACTAATGAGTACAGTCAACACAAATGCTCCTGGACTCTCTGGCCAGGACTCATGTGTGTCTTTATCAGCTTCCTACCCAGGAAGTAGAGGAGGAATCCATTCCTCAAAACATGAAGCTCTGGCTGCGTCATCACAATCACGACATAGCATGTACCACACCAAATAGTATAAACACACATACTTCCACTGAGATGTGTTGTGCTACCTACTTTGTCATTAACATGATGTTAATGTAAAAAATTTTAAAGATAACTAGTTTTTATTAAACTTATTTGGTCAAATATTTTTGATCTTCTAATTGACACCCTCCCCAAGAAGTAAAGCCACTGAATTTCTTACTAGAAACTAGTATTTTATACAAAACAGTTTGGGTAAAATTGGAGTAAATAGTTGTTTTATCTATGTAATATTGTCAATACGAACACAATAACAAGTGACTTGATTGTTGGATCCATTCAAATCTCTCTGAAGTACAGTTCTGGAAAAATAACAGCCTACATTACATTGAAGATAAGCAGTTGGAGATGTTTTGGCCAGTGTGTCTTGCACATTCCTTAATCAATGGCATCTCCCCACCCCACTCTAAGTTAGGAAAATAGGATAAATAAATAGAAGTCATTACTTAATACCCCACAGACACATGCATAGAAAAAGAACTTTCCTAGAAATGAGTGGGTGGTCATGAGGAAAACAAATGAAACTACAAGCTGACTGCTTGTGAGCCATTAGGGTTTTTATTTACTCCTTAAGCAAACAGCAAAGTCATATGTTTATCCTGCCATGATATGTATTATGTGCTTCTTATGTTTTCTTTTCAGGGAATCTTCCTTGATGGTATTACAACCATGTTTTGCAATTTATCAGCAACATTTAAAAACATTAATTGACAGTTCACATGAACAGATTTAGTTAGATTTACAGAAAGATGGACTGGAAAAAAAAATTTCTATTCAAGTCCCGCACTAACTCCCATTGTTCTTCTTGTCATTAACACACGATATTAGTGTTTCACATTTATTCCAACTGAGGAAACACTGTGAATGCCTGTGTAAGCCTGAAGTCCAATCATGGGCTACTGACTGGTTTAAGTTCGACAGAGGAATGACATGTCTATTAGCTTTTGTTGCTTTTGCTTTGCTTAGTGACAAGGTCTCTTTGTGAATGCACTGTACAAATAAAATTCCATCCTACATTGTGGTTCATTCTTTTGTGTTCTACAATTCTGATGGTTTTCCAAGTCCATGGCATCACACATTGACACTTGCAGTATCATGTCTAGGCTTCTCACCATGAAATGTCTGCTCTGTCTATAACATCAGATCATCTTGGGGACAATCTTATGACCTTGTCATGTCCTGGCTCCTTTCCAAAGACCCTGATTAATTTTCTATTGGCATTTGAATTACAAGAGTAAGTTTCCAATAAGTGACAGCTGAGAGGATATAGTCAACTGGCACAGGCTGAAAAATGGGCACCTAAGGATTCTTGACTGTGGGCATCCAGTTGCTACTAAACTCTTAAACTAAACCTCTTAAACCATCTTTACCTGTAATGATCATGATTGTAATTTTTACAAAATACCCAAATCATCATGATTCTTTACTTTCTCCTTCTAATTTGTTGTGAAATAGGTCTTATAATTTTTTAGATACAAATTATATGAAGACCCACTGGTAATATTTAAAACTTACTTAGAGGAGAAAATGATAAAAACACACCTTAGGGCAATATTTTTAATTGCACAAATCTCCATCTAGAACTAGAAAAGCATAGAAAAGCTGTTAGGAAAGACCATATTATACAGAAAATGTTTTAAAATCAAACAGACTTTTATATAATCATGATTATGATCCTTAACTTTTTGAACTTTGACACCATATGCCTGTAGTATAAACATCCATGTGTTTGCACTTCAAGTTTGGATACCTTATGGTCAGACATCTTACTTGAGCTTCTGATCTGGCCATTCTACATGCTTTGATCCATTGGTCACTTTATAGTCTTCTAGCATACAGCACTTAAACCCAGCTTCAGATGGTTATTGTACACTGTCACAGCCCCTCTCCTTGCACTTTTCCCAACTCCTTCAGTTGGATCCATTCCTCCAGTTCATCAGCTGCCCTTGACCCTTCCCAGTCTCTCACCTGAGACCACCACCTTAGTGAAGAGCTGTAGTAAAAATTTTGGAATTTTGCTTTCCTTTAAAAACACAGAAGTGTTCTAAGACTATGTTTTCATTTTAATCTGGTGTGGGATATGAGCCTGCTTAAGATTGTCCACAATAGCTGACTATGATTTGCTAATGCTCTATCATAGGTCTGATTTTCGTCAGCTGCAGATAGTTTCTACAGTTGCATGACTTTTGGAATTCTGGAGAATCTTTAAAGGATATATAAATGTTAAGGTCCCCAAAAGGCGTGGATTGATAGTGGGTTGTTGGTTGGTTGTTGTTGGTTGGTTATTGTCGATTGTGTTGTTTGTGGTTTGTTAGCTAGTCATGCACAAAGAGGAAATAACAAGAAGAAATTAGTTGTCCTGACAGCAAAGACCAAACTTACCCCAATAACTCAACACCCCTAAAGAGCAGAAAGTTGTCCCACCATAAGGCAGCCCATTTTTCAACCCTTGACTTTACTCAGAGATCTCTTTCCTTTACTCTGTATTGTTTTGTTTCTTTTTTCTAGTGTTAGGGGGTTGAAAGGGTGATAGAAAATCAGTGGAAGAAAGAAAAACCCACAAAGTAGTGAAAGACAAGCTATAAAATGCTGTCATTTTCCAGGTAAAGACTGATAAAAGCCTTAGTCAGACAGGCTTGACTTTTTTCTAATCTATTTACATATTCCTATAGCAGTAAACTCTCTGAACTTATTTCCATGAAAAATCTTACTCCTGCTTTAAACACACAGTTTTTAGAATAAAACCCAGCATGACAATTGCATTAACATTAAAAAATCCAAGTCATTACAGCTGTCAGCCCACATTGCTGGCCTCTCTATTCAGCACTTTCCTGAACACTGGCTCTGCTCAGTCTGCGTTAACCTGGTTTAAGATCAGTGATTTAACTATAGTCTCTTAAGTAATGCTAATATCTTTTGCTATTGATAGGATTAAGATTCCTTAACACAGTATTTTCAGTGAGAGTTTGTTTACTGTGCTCAATATGAGTTTATTATACTCAAGAAAAGTTTGTAAAATTTATAGTTAAGTTCCATTGTAGCAAACAGAAAAATAAAATAAAACAGGAAAAAATATAACCAAATATAACCAAAACAAGCAGAATAAAACAAAAACATATAGAATGGACGCTCCATGAAAGAGATTCAGATGAAAGAGATTTTGAGTGAAAACTGTTGTCTCCTAGAAATTTAATTTTCAAGCAAGTAGCAGATGCACACTGGAGAGGCCCAAGTGGTTAGAGCATTTAGCTGCATGGGAACTGAACTGGAGAGCCAAGCAGAAATGTGAGAACAGAATTTAGTCCAGACAGAATAAAGGCCTAAAAAACAATTTTGTTTTAGGTCTAGAAACAAAAGAAGGGTAATTACATTTATGGAGTGAATGTAGGCCAGGCACTCCCAAGCAATCCACTACTCCCTACATGAAACACTGTGGATTACAGCCAAGCCTGGCCTCTTATTAAAGAAAAGACACAGAACAAGACAGAATAGGGAATTATTTTGTATTTGCTTTGATGCCCATGCGGATGCTACAACTGCTGAAACTCTAGAATCAAAGGCTCCTGTAACAGCAGGGGATGGGCCAAACTCATCCCTGCTCATAATCACTATTTCATATTTATGCTGAGTTCCTAAGTGAATACGTAGTTTTAGGAAACCATTGAAGAAGAAAGCTTCGGTATTTGCTCACGTATGCATCTAAGTTTTCTTTTACTTCTGTAAAGCGAAAAAGTACACAATGTGGTCTTTGTTTCGCAGACTATGTTTGTATGTATATATCACCTTGGTAAACTATAGCTCCCCAATCTTCTATATAGATATGAAATCAGTCTAGTTCCACTGATTGAAAGCAAGAGACAGACACTCAAAATGGAAATGTCACACATGCACACACGCATGCATACACACACAAACACACACACACACACACACACACACACACACGGAGAGGGGATGATTTCTCTTTCACAAAAAATTTGCAGTACAACTCTTCTAAAAGATATAATTAAATCTGATTTGATTAGCAAAGGGTGCAAATGGCTATTTTTTTCACGGAATTTTTTTTTTTTTTTAAATCATGGCAATTAGGTATTTGATTCTCATCTACCTGTCTATAAAGCATCTGCATTTCTTCATGGATTCTCAATTGTTAGTATAATTGCAAAGGAATTTCCAAAGCAGCTGCTCTCCCAGGTGCCCTGCAGTGAGCTCTGCTGGAAACTCATGTCTTGACAACATAGGTTTATACACATAGGCCTTGTCCCTATGTAATGTGGAGATCCTGCTAGCTAAAAAA
Organism: Rhynchomys soricoides; assembly: GCA_019843965.1. NCBI lineage: Eukaryota > Metazoa > Chordata > Mammalia > Rodentia > Muridae > Rhynchomys > Rhynchomys soricoides. The sequence goes on along the minus strand of JADRCH010000044.1, from coordinate 1,709,482 downwards.
ATGTGTTTTGCTTCAATTTTATCTCCTGTGTATTAATTTTACAAGAAGTGGTTTATCATGAAACAATTTTACTTTGTGTTTTCTAGCTGATAAGAATATGAGCTAAGTGAACATACTTTTTATGCTTGCTTTTTCTTTTACTTTCAAATAATTTTTAAATTCACATCTGTTTAAATTTTAATAAAATCATGCTCATCTAAAATATATCATCACAAGGGCTAGAGAGATGACTCAGTGGTTATGAGCACTTGATGCTCTTCTAGAAGACCCAGGTCCAATTTCCAGCACCTACAAGGCAAACTACAACTATTTGTAACTCAAATTACAAGAGATTATATACACTTATCTGGCATTTTGGGGCACTAGAAACACATATTGTACTGAGACACACATGCATGCAAAACAAACAAACAAACAAACAAACAAAAAACCAAAAAACCCCAAAACATTCATATACATAAAATTTAAGACAAGTAAGTAAATAAAATAAGTGGATCATTATGCATCAGTCATCTTCCTCAAATCTTAGGGGAGTTTGCCTGTGAGCTTGGAGTGTAAGAAATATTGTCTGGGGCCAGGTAATATCACCAATCTTACCATATTCTATAACTCCAAAAAACAAACAGTAAGCCAGGCGTTAGTGTAACATCAATGGGCTGAGAAAGAGGAAAGCAAATTCTATGGAAAGCTACAGTGAACTCTTTGTCATAGCAATGAACCCTTTCTTCCAAAACTCAGACTAACAGCAGTTTTCTAATTTTTTTCTGGTGCCATCATGATAAAGCACCTGTCATTCTGAGGATATCTCTGATGTCTCTTTCCTCTCAAGGGTGCATTCCTACTGCTTTGTGTCCTTTGGTCAATGCTGTTCAGAGATCAGAGATCTGACAGTGGCCTATTTGAATTATGCTGTTTTCATGGTGTCTATGGAACTGTGACTTTGTCCCTATAGGGAAGAGTATGTTAAATACACACAGTAGCATGTTCTGGATCACTCTGTGTCTGGACACAAACAACTTTACTGGGTAGGTAGTCAGTCCGGCACTGGCTTCATCTGGGAGGTATGGTTACAGTAAATCACAGGAGTAGAGTAGGGATGAGGTTTAAGTTTCTCATTCTGTTTGACTGCACTTTCTCTTCCTATTCCAAGGCTAGGATTCAGAAGCCAACCTTGGTTATGAGGTGGAGTAGATTTTGCCTGTGAGCTGAACTTTTCACAGTTTGATCATGGCTCCAAGCTGGCACTCTGGGATAGCATTCTGCTATCCTCAGCTGGCTTGGTACTTGGTAATTATTTGAAAAATATTTTAAGAAAGAGACTGTTTGATAGATCCTTTGAGGCATTGACTTTGAATATAAAAGATATTGACGAAAACACTGATTTTGCAAAATGCATTACATTACATTTTAACAATATCTATCTACAGATCTGGCTCTACAGGTAATTCTAGGAGGAAAACTCACAAAAATGGAAGACAATGGCATACAAGAAATAACTAATTCCATACCAGCAAAAACAAAAGAACAACACACACACACACACACACACACACACACACACACAAACACCACCAACATCAAACTAATAGGAATTAATAATCATTGGTCGTTAATATCTATCGACATCAATGAATTTAATGACCCAATGAAAAGACACAGGCTAACAGAAAAAAAATTAGTTTTCCAAGCAAATGGACTCAATAAGCAAGCTGGAGTAGTCATTCTAATATCTAATAAAATAGACTTTCAGCCAAATTTAATCCAAAGAGACAAGGAAGGACATGTTATATTCATCAAAGGAGAAATCTACAAAGATTCTCAATTCTGAAAACCTATGCCCCAAACACAGAGCATCCACATTTGTAAAAGAAACATTGCTAAAGTTCAAATCACACATTGAACCCCACACATAAATAGTGAAAGTCTTCAACACACCACTCTCACCAACGGACAGGACATCCAGACAAAAACTAAACAGAGAAATAATGAAACTAACAGACACAATGAATCAAACGGACATGATAGACATCTAAAGAATATTCACCAAAACACACAAGAATATATCTTTTTCTCAATGCCTGATGGCTCTTTCTCCTTAATTGACCAAATAGTCAATCACAAAGCAAGCCTCAACAGATACAAGAAAATTGAAATATCTTATCAGACCCCATTAGTTAAAGCTGACTTCAACAACAATAGAAGCACAAGAAAATCTACACACTCATGAAAATTGAACAACTCTCTACTCAATGATCTCTGGATCAGGGAAGAAATAAAGAAAGAAATCAAAGATGTTTTAGAACTCAGTGAAAATGAAGGCACAACATACCCATATTTATGGTACAGAATGAAAGCAGTACTAAGAAGAAAGTTCATAGCATTAATTGCCTCCATAAAGAAATTGGAACTTTCTCATACCAACAATTTAAAAGTCCACCTGTAAGCTCTAGAAAAACAAATCAATTCAAAACAAAATAACAACAAAACAAGGCAGGCATACCAAAGAGGAGTAGAAGGCAGGAAATAATCAAAATCAGGGCTGAAATAAAACAGAGACAAAGAAAACAATAAAAAGAATAAGCAAAACCAAGAGCTGGTTCTTTAAGAAAATCTGTAAGACAGACAAACCTTGGCCAAACTAAGCAAGAGACAGAGAGACAGTATCCAAATAAACAAAATCTGAAATGGAAAGGGTAATGTAACAATAGACACTGAGGAAATTCAGAGAAGCATTAGGTCTTACATCAAAATTCTATACTCCACAAAATAGAAAAAACTTTTTTATTAATTATTTTATTTATTTATAGCCCAAATGATGCCCCACTTCCCAGTCCCTCCTTGCAGTGTTCTTCTCATCTCTCCTTCCTTTTCACTCTGAGAGGGTGCTCTCCGAGAATACCCCTCGCTGGGGTATCAAGTCTCTACATGATTAAGTGAATCCTCTCTGACTGAGGCCAGGCTAGGCAGTCCTCAGCTACATATGTGCCATGGGCCTAGCCTAGGACCAGCCCATGTATGTTCTTTGGTTGATGGCTTAGTCTCTAGGAGCTCCCAAGAGTCTAGTTTAGTTGACACTGTTGTTCTTCCTATGGGATTGCAATCCTCTTCAGCTTCTTCAGCCCTTACCCTAACTCTTCCATAGGGATCCCTGACCTCAATCCAATGCTTGGCTATGAGTATCTGCATCTGTCTCAGTCAGCTGCTGGTAGAGCCTTTCAGAGGACAGTGATACTATGCTCCTCTCTACTAGCACAACATAGCATCTCTAATAGTGTCAGGGTGTTGGGCCAGTCACTGGTTGGTCATTCATTCTGAAATTTTCATGAAATGGGTGAATTGTTTTAGACAGATACCACTTAACCAAGTTAAAACAAAATCAGGTAACCTATTTAAACAGCCCTATAACCTCTAAGAAAATAAAAGCAATCATCAAAAGCATCCCAACTAAAAATAGTCCAGGGCCATCTGGTTTTAGTACAGAATTCTACCAGACTTTCAAAGATGTGCTAATGCTAATATTCCTTAAACTATTCCACACAATAGAAACAGACAGAACTTGGCCAAACTTATTCTGTGAAGCCACAGTCACTCTGACACCTAAACTACACAAAGAGTCAACAAAGAAAGAGAAGTTCTGACTGATAACTCTTATGTATATTGATGCAAAAATACTTGCAAACCAAATCCAGAAACACATTAAAAAAAGCATCTAACATGATCAAGTAGACTTCATCCCAAGAATGCAGGGATGCTTCAATATACAAAAATCCATCAATGAAATCTACCATATAAACAAACTGAAAATTTTTTAAAAAACCAACATGATCATCTCATTAGATGCTGAAAAAGCCTTTGACAAAATCCAAAACCCCTTCATGTTAAAAAAATTAGAGAGATTATGGATAAAGGCACACATATAAACACAATCAAAACAATATACAGCAAGTCAATAGCCACCATCAAACTAAATGGAGTGAAACTTCAAGCAATTCAACTAAAATCAAGAACAAGACAAGGCTTCTCACTCTTTTATTATTAATTATATACTATTTGAAGTTCTAGCTAGAACAAAAAGACAATTAAAATAGACCAAGGGGATTCAATTGGAATGGAGGAAGTCAAAGTATCACTATTCATGGATGATATGATAGTATACATAAGTTGTCCCCAAAATTCTACCAGACAACTCTTTTAGCTGATAAACACCTTCAGCAACATGGTTCGATACAAAAATAACTCAAAGGAGTCAGTGGCCTTCCTTTAAACAAGCCATAACTGGGTGGCTGAGAAAGAAATTAGAGAAACTGTATCCTTCACAATAGTCACAAGTAATATAAAATATCTTGTATAACTCTAACCAAGTAGGTGAAAGTGTTACATGACAAAAACTTCAAGTCCCCGAAGAAAGAAATTAAGGAAGATTTCAGAAGATGGAGAGATCTCCCATGCTCATGGATCAGTAGGATTAATATAGTAAAAATGACCATCTTACCCAAAGCAATTAACAGATTCAATGCAATTCCCATCAAAATTCCAATACAATTCTTTACAGTCTTTGACAGAGAAATCCTCAACTTCATATGGAAAAATTAAAAATCCCAAGATAGCCAAAGCAATTCTGGACCACAAGAACTGTACTATATAGCAATAGTAATTAAAAGTGCATGGTATTGGTTTAGGAACAGACAGATTGATCAATGGAATTGAATTGAAGACCCTTAAATAATCTCACACACCTATGGACATTTGATTTTTGACAAAAAAGGCAAAAACAACAACAACAACAAAATCATCAACAACAACAACAAACAAACAAAAAAAACTTCACCAAATTGTGCTAGTTTAACTGGCTGTCTGCATGTAGAAAAATGGAAATAAATTTATATCTTATTATCTTGTGCATAAATTTAAGTCCAAGTGGATTAAAGACCTCAACATAAAGCTAGATACATAAAATTTCATAGAACAGAAAGAGGGGGAATAGCCTTGAACTCATTGGTACAGGAGATAACTTTCTGAACAGAACACCATTGAATGGAGCTCTAAGATCAACAATTGATAAATGAGACCTCATGAAACTGCAAAGCTTCTGTAAGGCAAAAGATACTGTCAACAGGACAAAATGGCAGCCTACAGATTGGAAAAGGATCTTCACCAACCTTACATCTGCCAGAGGGCTAATATCCAATATTTATAAATAATTCAAAAGTTAGACATCAACAATCCAGATAGCCCAATTTAAAAAAATGAGGTACAGAGCTAAACAGAGACTTCTCAACAGAGAAATCTCGAATGGCCAAGAAGCACTTAAAGAAATATTCAAATTCCTTAGTCATCAGGGAAATGCAAATTAAAGCAACTATGAGATTCCATCTTACACTGGTCAGAATGACTAAGATCAAAACCTTAAGTGACTTGATGTGCCAGGGTCGGGAGATACCCAGTGGTGTCCTCTGCCCTCTCAGAGGAGAAAGGGTAGGGGATTGGAGGAAAGATTGTGAGAAGGCATGACCAGGAGGAGGTTTAGTGAATGGAATGTAAAGTGAATAAATAAAAATAATAATATTTTTGAAATGATTTAAAATACAGAGACTGAGAAAGAAGGTGAATTCTAAGAAGTAGAATAAAACATGTGGGTTTAGAAGTAACCTGACGGACTAAGACGGCAAGCATATCATATTGTCTTTATCCACCTTCTCCATCATTCTCTCTAGGTGTCAAATATGTAATATCAATCTTCACTCTTTCCTTCTGAGCCCAGAGATAGTCTCATTATCTCCATACAAGCATCCATGATTGAGCACAGCCCACAGGAAAACTCAAAACTATTTTCTCACCCAGAAAGACATTGTTCCTGTTGCTTTTCAGAAAAGAAAATGGGGACAAGGAAGCAACTGGCGCAAGGTATGTTGCTGAGCATTTGAAGACATCTATATTTTACCGAATTTGTAAACAAGAAGTGAGGAAAGAAAAGGCTAAAGATGTTAGCAGCTCTCAGGCCCTCAGTCAAATCTTCTTTGTGTGGTGACCCTTATATTTCCAAATTACACTCAGGGTAAGGTTTGGGAACATGTAAGTCAGTCTTTGAGTATGTGCTTACCATGCATAAGACATTGACTTTTATGCCAAGAACAATAATAAAAAAAAAGTTAAAATGACAAAAATAATAGCCCTCACAACATACCCATTAAGAGTGTTAAGGATGTATTTGACTACAATTCCAGGGCTTGGGAGGCAGAGACAGAAGGATTAGTAATTTAAGAGTATTCTGTACTCTATTGTTCTTCAAATGATGTCACAGAATGAGCTAAGACTCATGATGTTACTATTGAGCCCTGTTTTGATCAACCGTGTCCCAGTGCCATAGTGTATAGATGCCTCCAGGTTCCCAAACAAATCACACACTTCTGCCAGCTTCCCACAGCCATTTCATTCTGTGCTCCAGTACTCTCCTTGTCTAGTACCTCTTTGGCATGTCAAAAGTGTGTTTTAAAGACAGTGAGAAATGCCTTTTATATCACAAAATGTAAGCCCCTACAAAAGTCTCTAAAGTTCATAGTCAAATGGCTGCTTAGCCTTTGAAAGTCCCAACTGTATCTAAGGAAGTTTCTCACAAAACCCTCCCTTGCAAGGTTTTGAATAAATATTTAGTCTCTCAATGATTGTGTGTATATACAGGGGTTATCTAATCATTTGTTTTGGTTATCTTTGAATTTTCTAAAAAGAAACATAGAGTAGGTGAATCAAATGGAAAACAGGTTCGTTTCTGTAGCTAGTAAGATTTGATATCTGGTAGAAGCCTTGGTCTTGGCTTACATATGGCTCTTGTCTCACGGAACTTTCCTATGACCTAGTGAGTGAGGGCTCCAGTCTTGTCCTGAGCTCCAGAGGCATGCAAGGTAGGGGCTCCTGTCTCCTGATCTCCTTACCTCTGACCCATCATACTTCTAACTACGGTGCATCCAGAGACTAAACAGAAAATATTGGGGATAGCTACAAACATGAAGGCCCATAATGTAGTTCGTATACCATAACTGTGATTTGGAATTGTACATATGAAGTGTAGTATGCGTGTGCACAGGCGTATGGGTGTCCATCGGGGACATAAATCTCAGATTCTTGGAGAGCTAGAGTCACAGGTGGTTGTGAGCCACTAGCCCTGAATGCGGGGAATTGAATTCAGATCCTCTGCAGAAGCAATACACACTTGAAGCACTGAGTGGTTACCGCAATTGATTCCACTTCTTATATCTAAACAATGAAGTCCATTACAAAACACAGTGTGACAGTCTAGGGGGCCATTGTTTTGCTTCAATTAACTTTATATTTCCAAGCATTAAATTGTGAAACCTGTGACGTATGGTTAATCTAAAAACATTAATACAAGGACAAACAGTAGTGAGAGGGGCATTTTGATATATTTGAACAAGTCAATAACTACAGAGCAACAATGCAAGAAATGCATTGAAATGCAGAGAAATGCAGAGAAAAAGGCAAGAAAAATTAGAAATAATTTGTAAATTCACCCCACATTTAAAATACTTTAAAAAATTACAATGTAATGGACTCACCATTTCCTTTGATATCTGCCCCGTTCTCTTTCCCCCGTGTCCTGTTTTCTTCATGTGAATTAATTTTCTCCCATCTTGATGGCTAAGCTAATAGCTGCTTTTCTTACCTCTTTATAAAGTTTAGAAATGCTAGGCCTAAAATAAAGAACGTGGGTTGTATGGCGGGGAACCCTTGTAGCTAATGTAATAACAGATATTAGCCATCTTAGGAAAAATGTTCTTTAAGGTTCAGACTGAAGATATGCATTAAACAACCTTTGCTATGTATTTTATGTTCTAGAAACAACTTACTTTCAATTGCAGAAGAGCTTCTTAGCATTCTATCTTCTGTCTCAATTTTGTTGGACTCATTTCTAGACAGAGTGATTGAGAAAGTCTCTCTCTCTCTCTCTCTCTGTGTGTGTGTGTGTGTGTGAGAGAGAGAGAGAGAGAGAGAGAGAGAGAGAGAGAGAGAATATGAATGAATGAGGAGGAGGAGAGGAGAGGTTTCTCTTAGGTATGCCATATTGCCATATGTAATGACTTCAAGGAAAATTGGATTAAGCAGCCTCATTCACGGCACTGTCACAGAAAATGGCAGTAAGCAAGTTCTGGGCTGTAATTTTCTGAGCCAGCCTCAGGCAGCTACAGCCAATGGTCCTGTAGAAGAAGCCTAAGGGGCTGCACAGCTGTGGCAAGCCCACACACCTCCCTATCCCCAGCTGCAGAGCAGCATTCAATTACAGTTTTCCAAGTCAAATATAGATTTTAAAATGAATTCAGTCATTTTGGATTTTGTTCACTTGGAATACATATGAACTTTTCCTACTGACAGGAGCTGTGGTTTCACTGAATAGAAAAAAGATCACTTTTTTATGTTTCCCCTTAGTCTTGGGGTTACCAGTACATGGGTCTGTCGAACTCTGAATTGTTTAAACATGTACTTTATTTTATTTTATGAAAATTTCATACAGGATTACTGTATTTACATCATTTCCACCACATACTCTTCCTTCTATCTCCTCCCATGACTTCTCTTAAATTCATGACCTCTTTTTCATTCATTATAGTTTTACACACACACACACACACACACACACACACACACAGACACACACACACTCCTTGCTGAATTTATAGACTAATGCTCAAATGCATGCATGTTTACGTGTGGCCATTTAGGATTGGACAATCTACCAGGGAGCTTGTTTTTCTCTCAGAAGCCATTAATCACCTGTAGCTCTCATCTCAGGGTGGAGCCCTGTGAGATTTCCCCCACCCATGTGGAATTCCAGTTGGTTTTGGCAATGTACAGGTTTTTGTTTAGTGGCTGTATGGTTAAGATTTCACAGGATGTCTGTCATATACATAATACAATGTTTCATAGCAGATATCTCTAACCTTTTGGCTCTTAAAATCTTTCTGCCCCTTCTCTTTGTATGTTTATTTTAAATTGTTTTATTAAAATATAATTACATCACGTCCCCTTTCTCTTTTCTTTCTCCATCTCCCCCATGTCCCATCCATTCAGTCTTTCTATGGCCACCCTTTTTCCTTTCAAATTGAAGGCTTCAGGGGTTTGGGATTTAATGCCTAGCAAGGGCAAGACCCTGGGTTCAGTCCTCAGCTATGAAAAAAAAAAAAAGAATCAAATTGAAGGCCTTTTTATTTTTTATTTTCTCACCCCCCCACTGTGTGTATTTGTTCGTGTGTTTGTGTGTGTGTGTGTGTGCGCGCGCACACACACATGAATAAATATATGAATACAACCTGCTGAGCTTGTTTAGAGTCGATTGTCTGTATCCTATGACTCTAAGGCTGACCATTTGTTTTGGATAACCACTTCTGTGGTGGACCTCTGGTAGAGAATAGCTCTCTCTCTCTCACCACTCACTAGTTGTCTGGAGATTTTGTGTGGGGCATGTGATTTCTGTCTTCCCTGTTTGCATGTCGGTTAGTAATGTAGTCCAACAACTTAGCTATACTGTTGAGGTATCAGGGTGTAGCTTGCCTGTCGTTTCCAGGTGATACAGCATTATAACGGACTCCTTGGTCATCTAACTCTTAGAATCTTTCTGTCCACTCTTCCAAAATGTTCTCTGAGCCTTAGGAATAGGAGTTGTGATGGATATATATCTTTTAGGGCTGAGCTCCCTATGATCAGTTGAATCATATGATATTCAGTAATGGTCTCTGTGCTCTCTACATTTTTAGATACAATTTGCATATAGGAAGGGTTTGGTGAAATCTGTACTCATGTGATATTAATTTAATTCTTTTTAAACACAGTTATCCAAAAATGTACTTTTCTAAGATATAATATTTTTTGAGAGCAGGTATGGAAAATTCATAAAAACAGATACTATATAAAATTTAGTTTTAGTAATATCAAACATCTATAGCAGATATTTTGGGTGGAAATACACAATTTATATACCATATTTTATCTATATAGACAAAATTTCTATTAGTACACTAAAATGTTTTGAAAGTTTAATTTTTCATTTCTAAGAAGCAATTTCTGAGTCTGACTGAATGAGCAATCATTCCTTTCAAAGTCATTGACTAGCCTGAAAGTTTGGGAAAAGTAAGAAATATAGGTGTAGAGAAATAGTAATTCTCAAATCATCTCAGGCAAGGCATGAATTGAGGGATCCACAGAAAAGGGCACAGGGTTCTCAAGCCCCTTGCTTTTTGTCTTAGGCACTGTGGTAGCTGGTTACTAGAAGTATGCTTATGATAAAAAGTCAGTAGGAGCTGGAGAGGTGATTCAGAGATTAAAAGCCCAGGCTACACTTACAAATGACACAGATTCATTTCCCAGTCAAGAGGCACAAAATCACCTATAACCTCAATTATGAGGATTAAACACACTCTTCAGGCCTCCACAGGCACCAAACATGCATATGATACACAGATATACATGGAAGGCAAAACACCCAAGAACATGTAAATAAAGTTAAACTGTGTTAAAGGATAATAATCAGTGTTTAAATATATATTGTTTGAGGCTCATGAGATGGCTTAGCAGACAAAGCAGCTTGCTGCCAATCTGAGCACTGGAGTTTGATCCCTAGAACCTACATAGTGAAAGGAAATAACCCACTCTCCCAAGTTCACATGCAAACATTTACATGCATTTACCAACATGCATGTGCAAACATGCATGTGCAAACATCATACAGACAATAAATAAATAAACAGATTTAAACATATATGTGGTTTTAGACATGGAACTCTTTATCAGGATTCCAGTCAGAGCACCATGCAGATGTCTGGGAGTACATTTGCATTCTCTCATTTATTTGGATTATTTCAGATCTCTGAATAGCTGAGAAATTAATTTCAGGAGCCCATGGTGCTTGGTTGTATGAACTGCAGTTGTAACAGTGCTGCTTTTAAAGCCCTTCGACGTCCTGGACAAACAAGAACCAGATACTGTGACTGGGAAGAGACTCTGCTCTGCTTAGCCTGGGAGGCAGGAGTGGCAGCCTAGATGAGGATGGACACGTGACCTGTGGTGTTTTGAATGTGCTTGGCCCAGGGCATGACACTATTTGGAGGTGAGGCCTTGGAATAGTGTGGCCTTGTTGGAGGAAGTGTGTCATGTGAGGGTGGGCTTTGAAGCTCTGCCCGATGTGGAAGTGTTTTGATACACTGGTTTTCCCATCACAAATTTAAATTTTTCACATAAAGTGTATAAATGTGCCTTTTTTTTTTTTTTGGTCTATTTAGTGGCCTGAATTAGTTGTTAAATTGAGATTTACTGGCCCACAAAGAGAGTTCTCTGCAATTATTGTAAGGTCACACCCTTTTCAGTCTTCATGAAGGATGGACACTCTGTTGATCAGATATGAATGTCATATACATTTTAGCTACTAATGATGTGTATGAACTACTTTGAACTTACATTAAAATACCACAGGTCATAAAATTATCATGTACCAGAAAGGAAGCAAATGTGAGCCAGCACTGCCTAGTTAGTATTTATCATCAGTTCTCACTCTTTGTAAATGTGCTTAGTAAGAACTTCCATCCTTTTTGTCTCTTAATGAGTTCAACTCTTCAATGACCTGAAATTATATTTTTATTGCCACCTAACTGAGATTCCTCTCACTCACTTTGGGCTGAGTGGCTTGCCAGTGTGGGCTCATGGTCCATTCTGAACCCCTGCTTGCAACATATATTCATTCTGTAAAGCAGAGGTATTTAGTCTGGGCAGGCATAAGGTAATAGCTCATATACAAACTCATCTGCACATTGAGATGCATTGGGTTGTGCTGATTTCCCGGTTCACAAAGTTGGGAGCTCCACATGGTCTGGATTGTGTGATAAAGGCTCCTTGTTTTCTGAGTAGCCGGAGTGGCACACCTTGATCCTGAGAAAGGAAGGGGTAATGCACACCTGGGCTGTGATTGGAAGTCCTTGAGCTGGACCACTGAGAACAGGAGCAACATTCACTTGCTTTTTGACCCCAAGTGCATCCTGATGTCTCTTCTCCATGATAAAATAATGCACACAAATTTAACCTAGGTTTCTAAATGGGCAATATCATGACCTATTTCTAATGACCGTACTTCTAACATCATGTTCCCTCAGTAACAAGAAGGAAAATGAGAAAGCAATTTATTAAGTTGCCTTTGTCATCATTTTCTCCAGGACTGGATTGAGAAGATGTGCACTCACTCACTTCTATTCCCACAGTTCATCATTTTAGTCAACAAACGTGAAGACCCTACAGAACACTGACAACCATGAATGAGCTGCACCTCTTAAGTGAGCTATACTAGGACTCTGGCATTCTTCTTATACAGTTATCGTCCCTATGGGAAATAGAAAGTTTCATGTATTCTTATTAATTCCGTATATAATGGGCTTGGCTACCTTTTTCTTCTCCTTGATGTTATTCTCTCATTATATATTAAGGTTGACGTAGGGAATGGAAGGACATTAGAAAGGATGATTTGGCTACAGAGCCCTCTCTATTGTGCTTATCTGTTCAGAGGCCTCTGGCAGGACATTTAACTTCTCAGAACAGCATTGCAGAACAGAATTCTGCTTTCACAGGAGCATCTAGAATCTGTGGAAGAGCCTGCCCTTTGTCATCCAGCTGCCATGGATACTCAAGCTGCCTCCATCAGGGTCAGGCTGTTTGGAATTACACAGTTGGACTGTTGGGAACCAGTTTGTCTCCACTGCCAAATGAGGCATAGTTGCATAAATTAAAGGGTTGCTCAGAAGGTTTAAAATATGTAACTGATGAACATGGCCAAAAGATAAGTATATATCCTTCTCCTCCTGGTATTTGGCATGAGCTACCAAATGCTTATGAACTGGTCCTGGCAGCCACCACGTGCCCTTGTATAGGAATGAATGCCAAGGTGCTGTCATTCACCAAGGTCTTGCAACATCCATACCCTATCACTATCAGCTCTTGATGATGGGGAATATGTGACCACCGTGCTTTCCCCTTATTTCCATCCTGGTCCACTTGAGGTGATGCCTGAGCATGCAGTTAGCCCTGGAGCTCTGTGTACACTATATCCTTCCCAACGTTCCAGCTTTAATCTCCCTCCACTCTCCTCCTGACTGTGTTCTTGGGATCTGCACATTGTCTCTCTATCAGCACCAGGTTTCCGCTGGCCAAGGGCATGATCTATAGCTTTCCTCCCAGTTTTAGTCCTGCCCATTCCCCAGTGAGAGAAAGAAGGAACACTGCCAAGCCTTCCCTTATCCCTTACACTGATTAAATTCTCTTCTTAATGAACCCTCCCACAGCTGTACCGACTGTAAAATGCTTATTGATTCATGTGGGGTTTCTTATCCGCAATTTCCCGCTGAACTCCAAGAACACGGGGCATATGGGATTTCTCTTTGGATGGTGGTCTGGCTGGTGTGCTGGGCTCTCTCTTTTACCCCCCTCTCTCTGTGCAATATTTATGCATGTGCATGCACATACATATACACAAACACACACATTGTTCAAAATATATTTTAATGAATGAGAAAAGAAATTGTTATGCATATTTTTCTAACTATAAGAACTGTAGCTGGAAGTTAGAAAATTCCCTTTCAAAATTTATCTCCATTCTTTAGAGTATGTGTTACTGTCTCTCCATGTACATCATAATTAAATGATATTAAGATACTTACACAAATTGATTTAAACATTAATGCCTTAAACAATCTAGTTTTAGTTCATGCATTTCCCACAATTTTACTTACTTGTTTCAGTATGATTAAAGATTTTTTCAAAACATAATAGGATTATTATTTAGATTTATGCAAGTGTAAATCCCCAAATCTCCCAGCTAAGTCTTTCTTAATCCAATAAACACAGTGAGGACCCATCTCCATGGTGACAGATACCAGATCTTGAATTTTTATTTCTTTAATATTGCTTTGATTATTATGAGAAAGCCACCAAAGATTATGTAATAATATGTGTTTTTCTGCGTAATGTGCATCTAAAGTAAGCTAATCTTTAAACTATTCCTCTGTTTTCTTTTGCAGTGGTGTTTATTTTCTTATTTATAAAAGGTATATCTCTTTTTTAATGTGTCAAAGACAAAGTAAGAAAGAGGGTGTTCAGTAAGCAGTCTGAAGAGCAATCACTCCTCCTGACTTCTGGCTATATCTGAAAGCATCTACAGTCGTGTCATGATGATACCCCTAACTTCACAATAACAACCTTAGGCTGTGACATAAGTCTTTAAATCTTACAGATGTGCAAGCAGAATGTTTCATCAAGTAAAGATGCTTACCACTGAATGAGGATCTGAATTCAACCTCTGAGTCCCAGGTGGTAGGAGAGAATGGCCTCCTAGTAGTTGTCCATTGACAATCACATACATGCTGTAACACACACACACACACACACACACACACACACAAATAAATAAATATGAAAATATGATACAATACCAAATAACTAAATTTCTCGCAATTGAGCAATTCTGTCTCAAAACAAAAATGCTTATTTAGCAAATAGGCCTCTTGCACATACACACACACTTGCTCCAGCCCCTATACAAAGACTAAAATGTAGTTTGCCTCTCTACCTGTCTCCTCTGAGCCTGCCTGTGAGAGTTCAGACTTTCCTAGAGCCTTAAATTTTCTATTTGCTGGAGTTGGATCCAATATCTCTCAGAAGAACTTTAATATTCACAAGTCCATGTATGATTCACATCCGAACATGTCCATATACTCTAAGATGGAAAAAGCAGTCCTTAAAAGCGTGAATACCGCACCCCGTGGAGGTTCAACATGTACCATTCCTACTCTCCAAGTGCATTCTCTTGAAGTGCATTCAAGAAGAAAGGACTTGTAACCAAAAATGCATCTTTGACTTTGCATATATCCTGTATCATAGCTGGCTCTGAACACAAAGATTTTACTGAGTAAAAGTTTGGGCAGCACAGACAACATTTTGTGGAGTACCAAAAGTGAGATGATCTGGACTCCATGTGCTACCTGTATGTCTGGGGATGATAGGCTCTTGGCTTCAGAGATGGGCTTTAATAAATTTCTCACAAGCAGATGATCTACTGAGGGGACACAGTGAAACTCAAAAGAATTTCCCATGATATTTTCATTTGTATTCAAATATTTACCTTAATATTTTATGTGCATATATGTATAAATTGTGTGTGTTCATGGGGGAGAGGTGCACATGCTTGTGTGTGAATGGGATGGCAACTTCCAGTCTGTTCCTCTAGTGCACTCCACTATTTTTGTTACCGGTTGTAACAAGGATGGTTTAGCAATGTGTGTGTGCATGTGTGTGTGTGTGTGTGTGTGTGTGTGTGTGTGTGTTTGTTTGTGTGCATGTGTGTGTATGTGTTTGTGTGTGTGTGCATTATTACAAATTCTGTTAAATAGTTGACTTAGTAAAAGCCAAAAGTCAAAATTAGTTCATAAATAAAAAGTGTAATAAAATTAATAATATAGGCATTTCACAATGTTTGTATCTTTGATAAAGAAGAGAGTTATGGAGGACAGTTCAAAATTAACATTCAAATTAAATTTTATTGCCATTAATTATACATTTTTAAGACGTATGTTTAAGATGTGACTCAAACTTATGGGTTTTGATCTCAGCAGGTCTGTTTAGCAGTAGTTTTCCAACTTCTAAGCTTAATGACTTTTTAATATGAGATAATATCTAAGGAATCTATGTTTAATTAAAACATACAACATTGAATCATTTGATCAAGCATCATAAAAATATTTCATATTTTATTAGGACACCAAAGAAAAATAGAAGTATATTTAGAAACTGATTCTCAAATTTCAGAGTTAGTTGCAAAAGTTGTGCATCATATCACCTATGACTCCAAGAAAGAAGAGGACCCTGGAGTGGTTACAGCAGATATCAGAACCTTATCCGTGTGCGGTCACTTTAAACCAGGGATGAAGTTGCAAAGCAGAGAGTTTAAGGGGAGAAATATGAACCACTGTCTCTGAGCAGATGGCCCAGAAGGCCTGGGGTGCTGAGTGAATGTAAATATGTGAACTGAATACAAAAATTTGAGGTTGCTACAAATGTAGCATCTGCCTAGCCCATAGGACAGTCTGTGAGGACAGATTCAGCTGAGAAGGTTTAGAGGTGGATGCCTACAGATAGGCAGCTCTGGTAAGTGACAGAGGAATCTCAGGATCATGGAAGTGACAGGGAAGAAAAGATATGCTGTGGGTTTGGAGTTCTAAGTAGGAAGTGTGGGAGAGCACACATGGAAAGGATGGTTGAGAATTTCCCTTCTATTTCCCTGCTGACCAGCTCGATGAGCGGCTCAGGGGAATGACCCTATGTAGAAGGATGCAGTGAGAACTGCAAAGAGGAGGCTTAGAGCAAGTGTGCAACTGGACTGCAGGAAACTTGGTTAGTAGGCATCATTCAAGACCCATTTCTTCAAGCTGTGAGGGGAAAGCTTGTTATCAAACTTAGCTTCCTGCTGAGAAAATTAAAAAAGCCATGTCAACAGAAGTAAAGATAGTAGTAATTGTTTTGAAGGCATGAGAGGGTTGTTAATACATTAAAAGGAAGACAAGGAACCAAAGCTGTAGCCAGCAAAGACACAAAGAGAAGTCCAGCAGCACAACCTCACTTCCTAGAGTTCCTCAAACAATAAAGATTCAAGCTAAGCAGAGTCTCTGCATTCTTACCTGACAGAAGGGAGGCTGTGGGGATTAAGGAGAGGGTGTAGTTAACAAGGATTTGGGGGAGGGGGTGCAAAAGAGCTGCACCCAGAATGGCCTGCTTCCCAGAAATGTGGCACTTAGGAGATCACACTTGGAGGGGACTGGCACCCATCTCTGAGAAGATACAGTTGGTAAGAGTAAAGGAATCCATCCACCCTGTGCACCTGTCCCAAGCACAGACAACTCTCTTTGAAGACCTAACCTCAATCAGAGTTTCCAGTTATATTTATGGGCTACTATGCAAAACATGACCATGCCAATGAAAGTTACAGGCATGGCAGGAAAGAATGACTAAAACCAGGAGGAAAAGAGTCAGGAAGAAAATCAAGGCAGTCAATATATGGTATACCATCAGAAGTTTATCTTAAAATCAGTATGAGTCAACAAAATCTATTACATTTCATAAAAGCTATATTCCAAAATTATAGTGGAATAACCCTGACTATATGTTAAAAAAAGGGAAGATGCAGTAAAGATTATCAATAAGACTTCCAGTCTATCAAAAAAGAAAAACTAGATGTTATAGGATTTTAAAAGGCAGTTGGAAATTTAATTTCGTCACTTTAGACAAGGCTGAAGAAACAATTAAGGAACTAGAGAAAAGCCAACAAAGTGTTTGAAGTAGGTAAAAGAATGGTAAATGAAAAATGTTGTCAAAGAGACGCGGTATACCAAGAATGGATTTGAAGAAAGGAGTGAAGAGAACCAACAGATGAAGCAGTGTTTGATAGAACAAAAGAAGACCATCTTCCACAACTGTTCAAGACACAAAGCAGCAGATTTTTATATGCAGAGTACACATAAAGAAATATCCTAAAAGGGAGTTGTGGGATACACAGAACATCCTGACCACAATTGTAGAAACAGCCATTTTCTTCATTTCTCTGCCTGCTACTGCAACAGAATAACCCTTGAGGCAACATATGGAAAAAATGATCAATTTTAACTCCCAGTTAAAGATACAGTCTTTGCAGCAGGGAAGTCAAGTCTACACGAGATTCAAGTAGCTGGTCACATGGCATTCATAATCAGAAAGCACAATGCAGTGTACACATGCTGCAGATCTGCTTGCTTTCTACATAGTCCATAACACCTACCCAGGAAACTGTCTTACTCACAATTAAGATGAGCCTTCCCATGTCAATTAATGTAATCAAGATAATTCCCAACAGGCATGCTTGAGCCTACCTCCTCAGGTTGTGCTCTCAAGTTGACAGTGTTCAACAACCACTACAGCTGTCAAGGCAGCAGCAATAATCCTAACTGTGGACTCCTGCAGGGAAAAACTGAAGCCAGAAGATAATGGATGACCCTGTCCATCACTGCCATAAAATAACCACCTATTTCTATCATGTGAGAATTTTTGATTCTAGGAAAGTAAAAAAGAGCCATACGATAGATGTATTTGGGTGGGCAGAAATCAAAACACTTCACCTACCTATAACAATAAGAATGATTTGAGGAACATTGATAAACTAAAGTTAATTCAAATCCGCAGCTCCAACTTTTACCATCACACTTCAGTCCTTTCCTGTATACATATGGGGGTATCAGACATGATATTTACTGAGCAGGTCATGTTATACACTTTACTTCTCTATACACTCATTCTCTTACCAAAAAATTACAATAACTTTCAAAGCCAGCGTAATATGTCTTCCCTAAATGACTAGCATTTGCATCTTACAGAATAAAATAATGAACTGAAGCTATGCTAAGCTAGAGTTATAAAGTGTTTCTTCACCTGCTCAGCTGTCTTCTACCTCTCTATATGGCTGCTTCATCTTTATCTATGTGTATAGTCAGAATTCTACCACACCTAAAAGTGGGATTTTCCAATATCAGTATCAAAATCACCCCAGCTTTGTGCAGGCAGTGGAGAATATGTGACAGTCCCAGGGCGAATGGATGATTTTGGGGACATTTTAAATATGGTTTTCATGTCTTGCTTCATACTGTATCCACTCCAGGTTTTTGCCTGAGAAGTATTCCCTCTTGGAGAATTACTAGTAAGGTGAAGTTTGATTTTAAATTTTTATTAACTTTTAAGTCAGATCCCTCTATCTACCTTGTCCCCTAGTGCATAGTGCCAAAGACGACATCCTCTTTAGAGGATCCAGATTTTATATACCTGGGTCCTCTCTCCTTAGAGCTATGAAAAGGTTTTCACATTACACCCAGGATTGGAGAGGAGCTGATGGCACTTAACTTCTATTGTTTGATGGCTATGTGATGAGACTGTTTTGCATGCATGTGTACATGGAAGACACTATCTTCTGTAGCAGAATGGGTGGGCTGGAGAACCAGTGTTCACTGAGAGCTGGATGAACTCTCTTAAATTGGTCATGCATTTTAATTCAATGAAGCTGGTTTCCATTCCCTTAAGCAGGCTTTGTTCTTTACAAGCTAGGGAACCGGTGCCACCTCTTATTACACATCGATTCTTCTGGTCATTGTGAAGTACCAGAGAGTTTTTATCTTTCATTTCAAGGCTGTGTAAAGCCTTTAATAAAAATAAGCTTTCTGGGTCTGTCCTTATATTTGTTTAAAGAGTAACTAGAGGTGATAGAGAACAGGAAGAGGCTGATATTCTATTGACCAGCTCCATAAAAATTAAGGATGTGGTCAGTTCTGAAACTGTCATCGTTTTTGTTGTTGGCAACTTCTTGATACATCTATATATTTATTCATTCCAACAGATTAAAATTCTTATTAAATTGTTTTCAACAACACAGTCTCTTTTTAGATGTAAGGCTAAGCGTGTGTGTGTGTGTTTAAAATTATGTCTCTTAAGGTGGCAACATGGCTCATGGGTAAAGAAACTTGCTGCCAAGTATGACAATATGATGGATATATAAAGCTGACTGGTATAAATTCTCTTCTGATGTCTACGTATGCACACTGGCCCACTTATATGCACACATAAATAAATAAACAAACAAACAAACAAACGGGTTAAGAGTGAATGCCACTAGCAGTGGTTTCTCAGCATGCAATTGTGGGTATCATTTGTTGAAAAATTTGCCTCTCTATTTCCAAATGAACCCAAAGTCATTTGTGACCATTATTAAACCATAAAAACGAGTGACCTTTGGAAAATTGAGAGGGATTTCTTTACACCTTACGTCTGGTCATGGAAAAGACCAGTGTGGACTTAAACAGTGAGACAGCAGTGGTCATGGTGGAGATGCTCCTCAAGTGTGCACACATTATCATTTATGCAAGGAAAGAGAACAAAACCTGCAAAGGAAAGAAGCAGTGACAGCCATATCTAATGCTTCTTACTTTGCAGAAATGCCTATAGTATTTTCCATGAAGAGGAGTGGCTTTTCACAGTTGGGCTTATTTTAATGAGGAGCAGAGCAAGAGAGCCACCATTGGTAGATGTGTGTGGATTGAGGAAGAGCCCAACGTGAGAGAAGAGCTCTGGTCTACACAGTTTAAGTCTTGTATGTGCACAACAACATGAGGCTTGCTCTTGATCACTAGCTAATTATTCTTAGCATCATAACTATATCCATTCCACGTCAATATGCTAGGCATGTGTCTTCATGATACATAGACTCTGCATAAATAACCCCAAGAATTGCTTAATGAAAAACCATGATCACAAATATATACTTTCTAAAGCAGAATTACTATGGAAAATTTTAAAAAAGAAAGTATTTAGCTGTCAACTTGGAAAAATTTACATATATTCAAGTTACCAAAGAATATGAGGATTTCTTTTTTTTTTAATTTTGGTAAATCATTGTACAAATAATTTGTAGAATGTGTCAGTCATGCTACCATGGAGTTTAACCTACATGAATTTGAATTGACTCACCACCCTGCCACCAGGATCCAGAAGTCTTAATCCACAAACAAGGGATACTTTCTGTCTGGATTCCCAAACACTGTGATACTTTCTCATCTCAGAATATAAGTATGTTCATGTGTTTTACCAGGCTTTTTAATGACATTTTTATTTGTTTCTCTTTTTGTTTTTGTAGAAACACAAATATAGATTGTGTAGCTTTGAACCTTAAATAGTTACAGTTGCAAGGATGTGGCATTTCCTTTTGCAGAGAAAAAGGGTTTTATTTATAACTATAATTTATTCATTTGTTGAGAGGAGTGAGAGTAGGTAATCCCCTATTAACTATTTCCAATTGTTCAACACAGGATCTTCCTTCCTAGTATAGAGATAGTGGCCATGGAAGCTGCTATGATGTGGGGTTCTGGGAAAGAGATAGGCAAACAGACTGTTCATTCTTAAAACAAATTATTTAAAACACGTACATTTTCAACACTAGAATTTCATTCAATATTTGTAAGATGTAAGAGTACTTTAGACTAATTATATTTTGAATCTTAATCTCTAAAGACTACTAATTGAGATTTTTCTAGTATACAACATGCCCATAAATTTCATTTCACATGAAGAAAGTGGCTAGATGAGTCTCTGGCATTATGCCATTTCACAATATATATGATTAAAGATACATTCTTAAAAAATAATAATGCACACTGGGAATAAATATGATAGCCAACATAAATTTATAAATTGTGAATTTATATTGAGTAAACTTTTAGACATCTACAATATATTAGAAACCAGAAAATGATATTTTTTTAGAACACAAGAAATGACTATTTTAAACCAAAAATGCTTGTATAAATTTTGTTTGCATGTATGTATTGCACCATGTGCATACAATGCTCATGAAGGCTAAGAGGGCCCCAGAACTCCTAAAACTAGAGTTATAGATGGTGACAATTGACCAGGTAGGTTCTGGGAAGCAAACTTTGCCAGAGAAGTAAATGTTCTTAACCACTGAGCCATCTCTGTGCCTCTGTACTTCAGTACTTCTGTTGCTTGTTCATGTGACTTTTCTTTATACGCTTGAAGATGCAGATAATTTCAAATGTATTATTTTTATAAAAATTAATTGCTTTTCTTTTTACTTATTAATGACAAGTCTTATTGGTGAGTCCCTCTGATATCAGCACTTGGAGGCAGAAACAAACAGGTGGATCTTTGTGTGTTTGAGGATGCCTGGTTTATGAAATGAGTTCTAATTCCAGACCAGCTATATAGCGCACTATAGTGAAAACCTGTCTCAGACAAATAGAGAGAAGGGAGGGAGGATTCAGTTTCACACTGCATTTCCTGGTTCAGTGGTGTTCACAGACTCTCTTGAACTGTGTAAACGTGTTGACTGCTGTTACACAGTACTGGAAGTGTGTATGAGCATTTACCCTCATCCTTGCTGTCAGTCATAGCCCCAATAGGAACATTTACAATGTGGTGTTCTGCTCTGGGATTTGCAGCTAGTACCTCAAGATCTAAAACCATAAGTTCTAAGGGCTCCCTTTGTTTCAGCTCTCCGTAGTGCTGCATTTAATACACTATTAGGTTAAGTAATCATATAAAAATAACATTGGGTAATCCAAAACCAATAGGATTAGCCACTAAGAGTGCACTAGGTTAAAAGGTGAGGATCAGATGCAGATATTCATAGCCAAACTTCAGACTAAACCTGTAGACCCCAATGGAAGAACTAGGGGAAGGACTGGAGGAGGTAAAGGGGTTACAACCCCATAAGGAGAACAATATCAACTAACTGGACCCCACAAAGATCCCACAGACTAAACAACCAACCATACATGGAGGGATCCATGGCTCCAGATACATATGTAGTAGAGGATGACCTTATCTGTCATCAATGGGAAGGGAGGGAGGGGGAGAATTGAAATGGGATCAGGGGTTTGTGGAGGGGAAATAGGGAAGGGAGATATAATTTGAAATGCAAATCAATAAAATGATTAATAAAATAAAGAATAAAAATAAAGTAGAGAGTCACCGGGGAAGATGTGGTTACCTCTTCCTGGACTAGGTCAGAGAAATTTCAGGAAAGATTAACTTGTGACTGGTGTAGACAACCAGGCGCAAGGAAGAACAATATGTGGAAAGGAACATCCAAGAAAGGAAAGTGCACAATGATGCAGGACTGGGGCAGGGCTGTTAAATGCCATGGCAGGCACAGTCAAGTCTACACCTCTTGGGAATACACAAAGAAAGAGACCAAGGGAAGTGAGGATGGATGGAGGCCTCTGCTCTCCATGGTAACTGGTCCCCACATGTCAGTAGGGGATATGCACAGCCCTCTGCTGGTATTTTGTTGAAGATGGTTTTAATTTTAATGTGAAATTATTATGCTAGAGAAGGCAGAAAAGTGATATGATAGATCTGGTTTTGACAGCACTTGTGAGATGCCCAATGGAAAGCTCTCATAATGAGTTAGTGTCTGCTGCGAGACTACTCTGGCAGCCACACAGTCCAACACTCACAGGAAAAAATTGAGGGAGTGGCTACTAGAGAGAGTAAGCTGTGTTCACTGTCCTGGGTGGACTTGGGATGAGAACAGGGACAGCAGCCAATGTAATTTAGATAGAGATACAAGACAAGCCAAAGCATGTTGCAGGAAGCAACTTGACTGACATAGACAGGCAGACATTTAGTGAATACTGGAGAGACACGTAGGTATTGATGTTCAATAACTGCACACCACAGTGCCATTCCACTCATGATTAATAAATTGAAAACCCTAATGTTTAACCCTTGCCTTATTGTGTGATGTAAACTACCCTCCAGTGGAGGATTCCACATCCCCAATGGTTTTGAGTTTTTACAATTTATGCCTCAAATTAACTTGCTATCTAGTTCCAGTAATTGTCATAATTGTGATGAAGTGACATATTTACCTGTATTTGAATTCCTTTGGAATTATAGAATTAAAACAATATAAATGTTTTTCAAAAATACACATATTATTGTACCAGGTGATATTTATATAACTTTAAGTGAGTGGCAAATTTTATGTTAATTTAAGTTATATTTAATTAAAGTTTTTCTTTAATCTATAACTATACTTAATTTTCTTTTTTGTAACCATTATAGTTTTATGGAATTAAACTGCATATAGTGATACTACAACTTATTCCAAAATTTAGCAGTTTTGAGTTAGTCTAATACATAAAATGCCATTTTTCTCTGGGTTTTCTTGAGTATTTTTGTGAGATTCATAAAACATTTTAAAAATAAATTTTTTCCTACCTGCTAAGAATATTTATAAAGGAAAAGATTATTCATCCTTGTGTATTTTTTTAAAAAAATATTTTACATTTATTTGGTTTTTAATTTTACTTAATATTGTATACTTGTATGTGGTATGTGTGTGTGTGTGTGTGTGTGTGTGTGTGTGTGTGTGTGGTCTAAACTCAAGCACATGCAGACTCATCATGTTTTCAGTAATGATACTCAGGCTACGGGTTTGACTACCTTGACAGCCCCTCCTTGCACACTAAGAAATTTAGAAAATTCTCAAGTCATGCCCCACTCTGTAGGGGCAATGGAGCATGATTCCTGCTCAAAACACAAGAGAGTGGGCTGTTCATTGAAGCATATGCACATGGGACTCAGGATCCAGTCAAACGGCTGTGGTTAAGAGGAAGGTTAAGGTACTTGTGTAGAAACAACCTGGCTCTTCCATTTACTCGCCGTCTTTTTAACATGCACAAGAAAATTAATTAAAAACTTCTCAATGCTGGTAAATCTTTGTTAGGATTGTGAGCAAAATTTGCATAATAGTATGAGTTCTAATGATGTATTTTTTGGCATGCTATTCCATCTCAATTGAAATGCCCTTAAGCATAGAAAGACGTCCATTTATGGGGAGTGCAAAATAAAAGAAAGTGCTTTTAGAGTTTGGGATAAATTTTCAATCATCAGTAGCTCTTAAAGTGATTATTTGCTACACTTAAAGCTTATATATAATCATACTTCATAATGGATACAGAAAATAACAAATGGCAAAATACTTTCATCGCTTTAGTTTCCTTAATCATTGACTGCACACCAGTGGCTCGCATACAGGATGGTTCTAAGGGCCCCAGCTGTTGCAATCTCATAGCTCTTCCATTGGCTGTCCTTGGTTTCTAGTTTCACCCAATGACCACTATAACCTTGACCTGTATGTGCAACAGTCAAACCAAATCAATGCTGCTCAATGCATATGAGTCTTTCTCTATTTGAAAACATGGCAGATTTCCATATCTCATTCCCACAGGCTCTCTCACACTCTGACTTCCACTCCAGAGCCCTTGTCCCCCAACTCTCAAGGCATGCCCCTTCCACCTCATCTCACTCTCACAGATAGCATCTTATTCTGCTACCCATTCTCAAGAACTCATGTTAAATCTGCCATTCACTCATGATTAAAAACTGTATGTCTCCGAAGTCTTGATTCTCATTTCCCATATAACCAAACAAACCAAAGCATACACTTCACCTCCAAACATAAGCCCTGGCTTCTTGCAGAAGTCCTTCCTCCCTGACTTCCCTCTGACTTCAGGGATGAGTTCAGTAGGTACCAATAATATCATTATCAAACTGGAAAGATTTAAGCAGCCTAAGCTCGGCCTATTTGCCTTCCTTATGTATCTCCCATGTACACCTACACATGCAGAGAAACCACTGTCCAGGTTAGAATTTTAAATAAAAATCAAGAGCATGCTGGAAGTACATTAAGCAAATCTCAGAATTGGATTTAGAAAGATTCCACAATGAAGAATATCATGCAACCCTAGGAAAGTAGTTTGTGGGACAAACTCTGAGAGAGAGTTTTTAATTGGTTTTCTGTGACAAATATTAAGATTTTGACCATTATGCAAATGTATTTTCTCATGGGCAAAATAATTTAAAATTGTATTTTTCACGCGTAGGAAACTGTGTCTTAATAGGAGTCATGTTCTCATCAAAACAATTACTTTGTAATAAAACATTTACAATAATTTAGAGTTAATTCTGGAATGAATGCTTTCTTCCCAAATCTACATGGCAGTCACTTTGTTAATTCTCTTATTGTTCTGTTTCCTCTTTGAAATGCATCACAATATTTCTAGATTTGTTCTAACTGAAGTTCTTCCATGAAGAGTTCATTCTGAAGTAAACAACTGAATGAAATGTAGGGATTAATGAACACCATTCTCCATTTCTTCAATTGTAAACACTTTCCACAATCAATAAGGATTCTCTCACAAATGGGGGATAATACCCCAACCATGCAGGTCAGCTCATGCTGATGAATAAGAACCCCTGTACCAAATATGTGTTGCCTTTTTTGAGTTGTTAGCCAATTGGTCATGTAGATCACCAAGCATTACCAGCTTTGCCAATATTTTGGGGTATACTACAGAGCTTGATGGTAATTCTCTATTGTTTAAGACATAGTATAGTGGATTCACAAAACATGGAGAAATCAAACTGGTACTCTCCTAGAAGCTTCCTTCCTACTAGCTAGCATTCACAATGCTGAAAGTTGCTATGTATACTTCCAGAGGAGAAAGATAATCCCTAATCTCACTTAGCTGTGATCTGTGAAAGCTCCACCAATGACTTTCCAGGTAAGGTGTGCTCACTAGTGCAATGGTGGCATTGATGTTAAATGAGTAACCAACAACTTGTTTATGAGGCTCACTCTATGAGATGGAAACCATGATTGACACGATTAATATGTCCAAGATCTGGTGGCTAAAAAGGCCAAAAGTCCTAGGAGATAACACAATATTATTATTTGGCCAAATGGGAATAGTATTAAAATGACTCCTAATGATTTATTGTTATAGCCATAGATCAGATATTCCATCAACTTTCATCAAGAAAGCCAGCCTTTAGAATAAATGGAAATTAACATTGAGACTCTCAGAGAACAAGGTCATAGAATAAGATTCTGTAGGGGTACTTAGTATTAAATGGAGTGCATTTATCATAATTTCCACCCCAAGGCTCAGGGATTTCTGCAGAAGATGGGGCTAGAATGTTACAAGAGAATAACTTTTTTTAAAAAAAAATAATGTGATCACTATTAGGTTGACCATACACTATGGTAGGCTCCACTCTCAAGATTAGCTCTGCAACACAAACTGGACATAATAGGTATAATAGATATATATAAACTCAAACTCAGGTAGGAAGGAATGAAAGAGTGGAAAGGGTAGTGATGATCAGAGACAGGGAAGAGGATGTGACTATGTTTTAAAATTATATGAAACTCTCAATGAATTAATAAAAACATTGTTAAACATAAAGGAACAATAAAGACCATTGCTAGATTGAAATATTTGTACCTATCCAACGGTATATTGTTATATCAAAATCAATCTTATGCCCTTTGCTCATCTGAACTAATTTTAAATAACTTTCATCTAAGTTACAGGGTATTTTTTTTCAGCTTGCATGTGCATTTCCAGAATCGTACTTTATAATTGTGCTCAATAGATGTTAAGCTGATGTACTGCAACAATGACTGAAATAACATATAATAGTTAACAGTAGAACATGTAGTTAAAGTATATGTCAGCATTTGAGTGCACAATTACAAATTGTGTGGGTTAGTCTTCCCCCTCTTGCCATAGAAATCAGCTATACGGCTCTTGTTTGTCCCTCACCTGCAACAGATGTCTTGAATGATCCTGAGCCTGAAGATTCTCCTCATGAATACCCCAAGATTCTCCTGACACATTCACAGAGACAGAAATTAGTGAGATGACACATGGAGAATAGCATGACTGTCAGTTTTAAGTCTCTGATTTTGGGCAGAAATCCATTATTTTGCCTTTCTATTTTCTAAAATTTTCCTACATAAATATAATGTCTTTTAAAAATTTAATCCACACTCCCCCCTCCCTACAAGTCCTCCTTTTCTTCCCTACATCTTTTTCTTCCAATTTCACCCCATTATGTTTAAACCCATGAGTCCTCTTGGCTCTGTCAGTATTCACATGGCTTCAGGAAACTGACTATCCTTGTCCAACACACATCAGTGTTTAACCCAGCGGTTGGTCTTTGTTTTTACCACTTGCTTGGAGTTTGTCTGGCTTGCCCAGACTTTGTTTGTGTTGTCACAACTGCTGTGAGTAGAGAGAAGTTGGGTAAAATTAAATGTACACAAATTATCCTGAAGTTTTAGGAATCTTCTCTGTGGTCTTAGTAACATGACTTCAGTGAGATGCAGAAGATTAAAGAACGAACATAGGCACAAGCAGTCTTCCTATCTTTCTCTCCTTCACTTCAGCAAACCCAGCCCTAACAGCAGTGTGAAACCGGGGTGATTAAGCTTTAGTCAAGTGGATTATTCCAGCTGTGAGGATTGATGCTTAAGCACCCAGGAACACTTCTTCCTAGTTCTTGCTGCACCCCTCCTGCTGAAATACAACAATTTTCTGCCTGCATTAGGAGCATAATGCTTACCACTTAGCATTACTAGCTAAACACAGTTGGAGTCTGGCTTTTCTCACTATGTACCTGTTCTAGCGGCATCATAGGTTAGCCACTCTGTGATGTGAGGGGATGGAAATACACACTGTTTGTACTCATGGCACTGTGAGCTGATTTGCTGATTATAACTCTGGTTCATGATCATGGAACACCAAATCTGAGACACAGGAGTGACTACAGGTGCCATGTATCTGCCACAAAATCTTAAGAGTAACTCAGACATTGTTAGAGGTCATTACCCATCCAGGTGAGAGACCTTTCTTTCCATATTAATATTGTCAGTAACTTTGACACTACTATGAATAAAGTTTCTTAATTTTGCTTCGTAGATGTACACACATTCACAATAAATATTGGTGCTGCTGGGGGAGTGGAGACTCAAAATGCTTTGTGCTTTGTTTTGACCAGGCATGCATGTATTTCTTGAACCACAGTAATACAGCAAGTTTTAATGAGGAGGACCTTTTACTATAATTTTATAAACAGAAAAAATAAACAGCTATTATTTTGAAGAAGGAAATGTTTTTAAGACTCAGTTGAGATCTTTGTGTAAGTAGTAATTTTAATTACATATAAATGAATTTTAAGTCAATAGTCAACCTTCAAGCAGGTTATAAATATTTGATAAATGTTCTAAAATGACTTTTAGTTTTATTACATCCCTTGCTTATTTCTGAAGCTTATATTTAAAAGAATGTTAGTCCACATAAAATCTAATTTTTAATCATTTACTTTTACTTTATTTACTATCTATCTATCTATCTATCTATCCATCTATCTATCTCTTTCTCTGTATGTATATACATGTCATGTCAGAGGACAATTCTGAATTTAAGTGGTTAAGTCTACACACAAGCCTCTTGATCAGCTGAACCATCTCACTGCCCCACAGACTATTTTAGCTTTAGTGAACCTCCCTTCATTGATGTCAAATGTCTCCAGGTGGATTCTGAAACCTAAGTCCTTGAGATCAACAGGTGTGGTAGGACTGAGAGTGGGTAAGTGATGATACCAGGTTCTTAAGACATGGAGGCAGATTGCATGCCACATTGGGTAGTGTGGTCTCTTGGGATTAAGCATCGAAGGGACCACCCAACCCAAAAATTACTAGGGATCCTACAGGAAAACCTTCAATTTTCTGGGACTGGAATGGACTGTATTCTTAAGAGAAGTAAGAATGAAGTTTCAGTGTGAGTGGGGCACCTGAACTCTACAGACTACTGATGTATTTGTACTGAATACATTTAAAAAGTAACAACATTTTAAAAATATAAGGCAACAAATATAAGTATATCTTCTATTTAGTCACTTTGGGGCACTCCATTAAATCATTTTATATACTTGGTTACTTAAAACATTGATACATAAAATGTTTAACTACCAGTCTGGTCTAGGCATTGACTAGCAAGACTAAAAATGAAAGAACGTATTTCTGTTTCTTGACAATGGCTGTCATTAATTGAACAGTCCATGCTGTGGGTAAAGACTTTTCATACAGTTTATCTTACAACTATTGTCAACACGTGTAAATGATCTTCATCTTAGAACATACAATGCTGCATTCTAAGAGGTTCCCAATAGCTGCTGAAAGCAACAGTTTCTACAAAATGATTCAAGCATTGTTGAACTTACATACACAAGCACACAGAACTTTGGCACCCATATTTTCTTTGTCCATCCTCTGTTGAATAGTTTTATGTCAACTTGACCCAAGATAGAGTTTTCTGAAACAAGTAAACCTCAGTTAAGTAAATGCTTCCATAAGATCTAGTGTAGGGCGTTTTCTTAGTTAGTGATGGATGGGAGAAGGTACCACACCATTGTGAGTAATTGCACCATGGGCTTTTGGTCCTGGGCTCTATAAACAGGATGGCTAAGCAAGCCATGGTGAACCAGCAAGTAAGCCACACCCCTCCACGGCTTCAGCATCAGCTTCGGCCACCAAGTTATTGCCCTGTTTGAGTTTCTGTCCTGTCTTCCTTCAATAATGAACAGTAACATGAAAGTGTAAGCCAGAGAAACACTTTCCCCTCCAATTTTCTTTTGGCCATGGTGTTTCAATAGGAACCCTAAGACACTCTCTTATATGGAGGGGTTTCTCATGATTCAAGTGAACAGCCATTTACTTTGTACTGTTGATTATCACTAAGTGGAGCTGCCGTACAGGCTTTGGTTCTCAGCTTTTCCTCTGGCTGTGTCATAAAGCTGAGGTGTGGCCTGCTGAATGTGAGTAGAATGACAATGTTATCAATGGACTCTCCCCAAGCTACCTCCAGCAGGGGTTCCTCTCTATTCTCTTCTCTTTGGGGTTATATTTGACCTCTAGGATGACCTGGGTTAGATTTCACCTCTAGGATGACCTTCACAACTCTCTGTAGATGATGCAGAAACAATTTAGCATGAGATTCCTCTCTATTGTCTTCCCTTTTGGGGTTAGATTTGACCTCCAGGATGACTTTCAAAGCTCTAGATAGATGATGCAGAAATACCTTCACCTGACTCAAGGTGGTGCTAGGGTGACAACTAAAGATCACACGTATATTCTGGGACATGTTGTCAATTGCAAGATGAAGGCATAGGTACAAGTGAACATGGTTTCCTATTTCTGAAATAAAGACTGGTGAATCTCATTGAGTTTTCCTAAATTTTGTTTAAATACATAGTATACTAAATATGCACATATATATGTGCTTTGAGGATTACCAATCATTCCAGTACTGTCCATAATGATTTTTCATGTTTTCCTCCTTCAATTTTGTTATTTGACATAAGCCTGAAAGTATTTGTAAAATTTAATAACAATATATTATCATAGTCTGAATGAGAATTCAGGGGTTCTATTTCACACAAACAGGAGCTGGCTTTCTTTCTGTCTGATCATAGAAAGACAAAGACAACTGAAGTCTCCTTTGTTGTGTGAGGAAGTCATTGCACAAGATGTAAGCACAAACTTGGGAGGCAACATTCTCACGCTTGATGAGCTCAGATATCTCTGAGGGTATATACACTATCCTATTTCTGCATAAAAGCTTCCTTATCATCACATTAATATTGATTTTTTTTTGAGAACTTATCTTACTTAGACAGAAATTCCTTCAGTTTGACAGAGGGGAGAAGAGTGACAGCATTTAGGAGATTTGAGTGTGTCTCTGGTGTCCCTGGGGACTCTGCAGATCTCAATGTTCCTCTTACGCAAAGTATTTCATAAGACAAAGATGGCTGCCCCTCATCTCTGCATCTAGACACAGGGAAGTTGTAGAAAACCTTGATCCTGGGGTCCAGACATAAGTAGAAAATCCACAGGGTAACTCTAGAGGGACAGATTTATAATCATCTGTGTCTGGTTTTTCACAGGCTTCATCTCTTTCACATGGGTTGCATCATGTCCTGATGAACTTTACATTGATGGACAGATGTAAAGGGAAAAGGAAGAACGGAAACATGGCATCATGTTGTATGGAGATATAGATGATGAGAGGACGTGCTATCTGATGGGATCACTGGGGAGCACCAGGAATCACAATCCCTGGTGGGAATTGGTTATAATATCCCTACTAGCACTGAACCACTGAGGGTTCTAAAATATGGCCAGTGGCATATGGTTACTATTATTTACTGGTAAGAGGATCTCATTCTGAACTAGGACACTATGACTTGAGGTACACCCAATCTTTGGAGGAAAATGTTCTACAAGTGTTTGTGAGAAGGAAAGTGTATAAGCTTGTCTTACTCATGTTTAACAGAAAGTATGGGAAGGGCATTAGTAGGGTCTGCCAATCAATCCAGCCTCTTTTCCCTTGCTTCGAGAACAGTGAACGCTCAGTTGAGATAGCAGGCTCCAGTTCTGGCTGGATCTTTCACTCCAGATGCCATATGGAATGAAACAGAGAACAGAGCACAGTCTATCTCAGTCTAGTTAAGGTGTCAACAGGATCAAAATCACTGTGAAGGTTTACACCAAAGTATGAGGGGAAAGCCTCAGAGACGGCACTCACATTTTGCAAGATTCTTACTCTAACTGACATTTGCTAGTAGGCATTCCCAAGGGGCAGACATATGGAAACAGATAAAGGGTGTAGTTAGCAAAGTTGCCAATTGCCTTTATTGAGATAAGAGCTTCAGGAAAATCTTCATGTTAATCAAAGTCCCCAAGGGTTGACTGGCTTAATAGAAAAGGCTGTTTTTACTTCTCCTTCTGCATGCACCACATTTCTACCCTTAGCTATTGGAAACTGATGTTGATGGGAGTGTAATGAGGGATATAAAAATTCTTTGGAGAAGAAAGGATGATTATCCATAAAAAGACTTTGACAAGGCCCCAAACCAAGCCAATGAGAGAAATGGAAGTGAAATGGAAGCTTCTGCAGCAGGAAGTGTTCAACAATTATACTTCAGGCTTGGTATCTCACACATAAGATCATGTTCCTAACATACATATAAGGAAAAGAGCCGAGCTACCCTGAGCAGGTAAGCACACGGCTAGCCTGTCTCCAACATGACTGGTAGCAAATAGCATTTACTATTACGATTCCTGAGACAGGAGACATCTATCTACTTTTCCAGGATAGCATAAGCAAGAAACTGTATGGAGTTCAAGACAGTTGAATGGAGGCCATCTTTACTGTTGTTAGGCCATCTTTATGGTTGATAGGCACACACTTCTAGACAGAGATTTTAATTGCATCAATGTATTCATTACTGTAACTCACGAGGAACTCATGGTATCTCTAGAGATGAGCTATAGAAAATATGAGAGGAGCTTTTTTTTTTCATAGTACCTTCTAATTTATACTTGTATAGAGGAGAGCCTATTTTATACTGAAATAACCAGCAATAGGAAGCTTGTGTGTCTTTAGCTGTATCATAAGACCTGTCAAGATGGACAAAAGGGACTGTAACTTGATGAAGCTTTATTTGTGAATTTCTTTAGTAATGACTAAATTACATTTTGAAAAGTAGATTTCACTTAAAGCTGAAAGTATAAAGAATGGACCAAAAGAATAATAGGTCTTCTAGTTAACTAGAAGAATACATATAAATAACATTTATTATTATTGTTATTTTATTATTATTATTATTATTATTATTATCATCATCATCATCATCATCATCATCATCATTATTATTTTGAAACAAGGTCTCAATATGAAGCCCCAGCTTGTCTGGAGATCACTACGTAGCCCACGTAGACCTGGATATACATCTAAATAAGTAATGAGAAAATATAACTTAGTTCGTGGTGGATTACTTGAGCTCAGATTGTTGTGGAATAAAGTTGTATCAATGAATTCATGGGCACTGTAGTCCTGAGTGTGTCCTAATAAATATGACTTGTTATGTACTAGAGCTACAGAAGAAAAGCCTGGCAGGAACCAGGACTGATTACCCAATTGGATGTTCTTTTGGAACTTTTAATATTTCAACAAATGTCTTTTACTCAAACTTAATTTTACTTTTACTTTAAACATACAATTTAGCAATGCTTTAAAACAATTTTTTAATGAAAACCTTACACATAAAACACAGTCATGTTGTGAACTTCCTTCATACCCACTGAGTAAACTCTGTTTGAATTGAACAAGATTTAACACTTTTAACTTCTAGAAATAACACATAAAAATGAAGTCTTAACCTTACTTTTTAAAAGAAAGTCAATTCAAAAGAAAATACAAAAGTTAAAACCCCAACTGTTAAATGACTTCATGTTTCCTGCAAATTTAACTTTGGAAAATATTTAACATCAAATATGTAAAAAACATGGACATCATGTTTGCTCCAGCAGGAGACTAGCCTCATTCTGCCAAGAACAGCCTGGTGTGTCCTTCCTCGGGTATCAGTCTCGATGTAAGGCCAGCATATAACTACTTGAAAAGACATGAGTGTCAGGGAGAGTCCGGGTAAAGCCAAGGTATAGGTTTTTTTTTGTTGTTGTTGTTATTGTTTTTAAAGAAGAGTTCAGGGAGTGAAGAGGGAAGGGAGGGGGAGAAGGTGATGGGAAAGAATGGGAGAGGTGAGTGGAGATGGGGGGTACTTAAGGAAGGAGATGTACTGCTCCTTGAAGACATGGGTGTGGGCTTCTCCAGAAAGTCACTCTCTGATATTTTTACAATACATATAGACAAACACTTGGACATACATACACGAGCACACCAACATGCAAACACACAGAACATATGTATGCACACTGCATATGCAGACATGCAAAGATAAAAGCACATATGCATATACACCCAATACATATACATAGATATACATAAATGCACATGCATACATCTGCGCGCACACATGTGTGATTTTGTAGCTTTAATGCTACTGTTCAAAGGATTAGTTTGCAGCCGGACTTACGGATAGGCATAGTACAAAAATGAAATAACATTACACGAGCCGATTGATCTGTTTCTTGATGTTGTCTTTTTTTCCCCCTTGATGCTGTCTTAAAGACTTTACTGTGGTAAATGAAGTCCTCATCTACTTTATGTGGTGCTGTGATCAGATGTGGAACAGAAGGAAGGAATGCTGACAGGTAAACTCAAAGCCACACACATTCTGACCATAAAATAGGTACAGTGTGTCAGTGTCAAAATGATGTTGGGACCAAGCTCTATGTGGGTGATGCTGGGTTTTGTGAGTTGTTTTAGTTTCATGAATGGCAAATTACATTCCAAGAGGAAGGCATAAGATCTCCTTCTGTCTCACCTCAATCTCATTCAAAAGCATCTTAATATGCTAAGGATTACCTATTATTTCAAAAACGGTGATGATATTTTTTTCCTAACTTTTGGCTGGAAATCTAATCAGGGGATCTTGTTAGAAGATTTAGGTAGATTCCCATGACCTGTGAAGAAGTAAGAATGGAACACAAAAGTACCTCAGTTTTCTAGAGAATATTAGAAGTAAAATCTGTCATAGAATGACTGTTAAGGCTATATAATGTTGACTTATGAGAACATGTGATGATAGTATATTCCCTAAATGACAGGCTCATGTAGAACAATTTGTCTTTTTATACTGCCAGGTTTAGAGCCTATTCCCTGTGGAGATTTTTTTGAAAAAGCATGGAAGGATGCATGTCAGGATTGTAGCAGTTGTGAACTTTGAATCAAAGATGTGTAAACTACTTTTGTTATTTCTTTCCATTATGTCTACAATTCAAATTAAGTCCAACAATAGGAAATGGATTCTAAAGGCTTCCTCTGAGAAAAGCAGACATTGGCTTGTCCTTATGCTTATAACTTTAATTAGCTAATATCTTTATAAGTAATGAATAAAATCCTATGGTGCAATCCATTGGTTGTCTGTATGTGATCTATATGGTACCGGTAACAAAATGTTGGTTATGCATACAAAACTGTTAAGTAAGACTGAAGACTGGAAACCAGATACAAGGGCATCTAGGTCCTGTGCCTTAGTCTGTGCCATCTGAGCTTGTTGGCTCACAAAATTCCTTATAACTTGATTATGATAAGAACAGCAAATGGAAGTCTCTACATTTGCATTTTCTTTTTTTAGAAAATTCATTTATTTTCTGTGTAAGTGCCTGTGCTTGGGTTTTTGCGAGTATGTGTGTGCATGCATGCAAGCATGTGTGCCTGTGTGTGTATGGGTGTGTGTGTATGTGTATGGGTGTGTGTGTATGTGTATGGGTGTGTGTGTTCACTATATGCGTGCAGTGCCCAAGGAACTCAAAAGAGACATCGGATTCACTGCACCTAGAGTTGCAGTTACTGAGCTGTCAAGTGGGTCCTGAAAGCCAAAGTGGGTCTTCTGAAAGAGCTGAAAATGACCCATCTCTCTAAACCCATCTCTCAATTTTTCTAAATATTTTAGTTGTTCACAGAAAAATCTAGGTTAAGCCCTGTTAAACAATAAATCTAAATTTATATATTTCAGGACATAGAATCAAGACAACCAGTTAGACCATCATCTTCTTAAATTATGGCTCTTAATGGGTTGATAATGACAAAATGTTTATGGACAATCTTAAGAAATTCAAATATAAAGTCACATTTTGATTAACATTTAAATTTATCTTTATTTTCCTCTTAGGCAAAGTTCTGTTAAAGTCATGATGCTCTGATTACAAAGGAAATTATTCAGGATTTACTTTGTCTTTGATCTTTGACCGCGTTAATGACTCAGAAGCCTACCTTCAAACTTCCAAATCTACCAGAGCTATAATGTTTTCTCAATGGACCAAGCCAAAGATATTGAGGCACTGGGGCTGGCCACCAAAGCCCTACCTAATTCTTGCTAAGTCAAAGTGAAACTTCACTGGTACCCGGATTACTGATATTTTATCAGATTAGTGAAATGTAAATCACATGGTTAAGACCACAATGAAGGAGGAAACAATGTTAATGTGAACAAATGTTAGAAAGTCACTAGGAACATGTTTAATTTACAAATTGTTCAAATACGGTTGCTAGACTAATGGAGTTGTATATGTGAATGCATATTCTTGAGTATATGTGTGTACATGTTATTGGTGGCAAAATACAGCTATTCCAATGCTCATTGAACTATGTAGTTATGATTCCCTAGTGGAATAGGGTGAGAATTATTTACTTACTTATGTGTGTGTGTGTATGAGAGAGAGAGAGAGAGAGAGAGAGAGAGAGAGAGACAGACAGACAGACACAGAGACAGAGGCAGAGACAGACAGGCACACTGTGGAGACATAGATAATTTGAGGCCAAGTGGTAACTTGTGGGACTGCCAACAGACATCTTGTAGGAGTCAGTTCTTCAGTGTGAGTTCCCAAGATCAAATTGTGTTCATCATGCATGGTAAGTGTCTTTATCCACTGACTCATCTTGGTGAATCAGGAGAGAATTACATAGAGCTTATCTCAAAAACTAATGGTGTGGAAAAATATACTTTTCTTCTTTAAGTTGTGTTGGCCACAGTATTTTACTATTTTACAGCTTCATAAAAGTCATAAATACATGTAGGCTTAACTTGGTTTGCATCAGGTGAGGAATTCTGTGCTACATGTTTCCAGGATTGTATTACACCTAGATGTAAACATGTACACACTCATGTACATATACAATTCCATACACAGTCATGTACTCCTTAGTGATTCTCATTTGTCTTCCATTAAAAAACAAAAACAATGTGTTTTGTTTAAGTGATGCCTATTTAGTGTGAAGTTTAAGGGCATGAAGTATATGCAGGAATGCTATAGGTAGATATTGCTCGTTGAATTTGAACAACACAGTGATGTCAACAGCCATATCATCAGTGCTTCCAGAACACTGTCTTCTCTGGAAGAGACAGTCTAGAGGGTAAGCCACATAGTTTTCCCTGATCACCCTCACAGTGACAGAAAGAAAATCTGAAGAGGACTGAGTGAAGTCAGAGGTTCTTGTCAATGAATGTGATCTGGGAATCTAGTATGTTCTACCCTCAGACCAAGCCCTCTGTGTCCCCTTCCCAATCCTGGAAACAGCTCACCAATCTCATTCATGTAGCAGACTGCTTCATCATCTGTGTAACCTTTTGATCACACACTGGCCCAGACTGACTGAAGTTCAGGTCAACCCCTTTGAGGTTGGATTTTGCAACTTCAGTTTGGCCAGGTGATTTCAGGAAGCCTTTCCTGACAACTCTTAATGACTAATATGCAACAAAAGCCATTATTCTGTCAAATAGCCTCAGTGAAATCACTCCAGTGGGAAAAAATTAAAAACTGCATGCCAACCTAGTTCCCCAACTGACTATTCCTACCCACTCCTCATACTGGGACCACATAGAGTTGGATTAATTAAGGAAATGGTACAATACTGTTGTATTTTGGAAGGCAGAAGCCTGCCCAGTGCCATCCCCTAATCCACCTGCATCTCTTCTCATAACTTAGTACCAAGCAGTGTCTCTTTTGCATTGCAGACTTTAACTACCAAGAGTCCTTAGTAAAACAAGGCAAAGACAGATCCTAAAGACATTGCATGAAAAATTACCATAAATAATTAGTAATCAATGGAGCATAGATTCTGAAATTTACTGACAAACCAGGATGAGAGCTAACAGAAGGACACTAAGAGCAATACCATGAGAGTTATGTTTTTTTCGAGGAAATATATGTCATTGAGATAGGCTATTTAGGAAAACAAAATGCTATCCTGGGCCAGGAAGGATGCTGCAGTATTAGTATATGGGGCAAAGGCTACTTGCTGTTTCATAAGGGAGTTACAACACTAAGCAGAATGTCAGCAAGAACCAAAATCCTGCAGAAAAATCGTCTGTGAGGTGATGATTTGACCATTAGCAAGAAACTCCTTAAGAAAAGGGGAGTCTAGAGATATACATCGGCTTGGATTCATGTCACAGTACCTATCATATCAGAGAGCTAGCAACAATTGCTCTCTCTCTTTGTGCTGCACTCAATACTCCAACCTCCTCATTGGTAGTAATGAGATTTTGGGATCATTCAAGAAGGCACATATAAAGTATCTAGAGCACAGGGAAAGGAGCACAGTGATGACTAGCTGAAATCTATCTGGCTGTAGGGGTAGGTCTATGGTCACATATACCCTCAAGAGTTCACTGTGCAAATATGTCCTTAAAATACTCAGTTAAACTGGAAAGATTTAAAAGTTTCTTACCAAATTGAATATATATATATATATATATATATATATATATATATATATCACATAAAAACAAACCCAAAATTCAGCTTTTCATTCTTATGAAGAAACCTAAAACTACAGAATATGTTACTAATTGTCCATGATTATCTGAAACACAATCATATTTTTAGCATAAAGTAATTTAACTTGAAATTTGTAACTGGTGGACTCTAATGACTTTACACTTATTTTCAGATAAGAGAGATTTCCTATTTATCTCAGATTCACAAAACCATACAATCTATTAGAGACTCCATCCCTCCATGAAATAAATGGGGCACAATAAAACTAAAGAGCAATTACCTATTTCAAGTCTATTATGACTTCTGAGTCCCCAATATAAAGAGGAACACAACAGTAAGTAAGTGGGTTTACACACAAATACACACGCATACATGCATATGTACCCACACCCACATAAATATGCACATAAGTACACATAAGATACGGGTTATACAAACATATGCACATACATACTTGTACATACATAGACATATACATACATACAAGGCACCACATGAATATACACATATACATAGACTTACACATGCATACAGACTCACATATATATGCATGTATACATATATATGCACATATATGGACACACAATCACTACATGCATACACATATACACATATAGGCATATGTACACACATATACACATTTAGGCACATGTAAAGATACATATAAATGCATTTATAGGCACAGACAAAGACATATATACATACATTAATATTTACAAAAAGAGACATAAACACCCTACTGCTTATAAACTAGTGAAGTTGACTCATTTCAGACTCATCCTTCGCCACTGATTCATGTGGTATTTCTCCACAAGGGGTCGCAGCTCTCAAGCACATAACACTCGGTAGATGAGTTTTTTTCTTTTCTCCTACATGGATAAACACTTATACAACAGATTGTAAAATGTACAGCCAATTTTATGAAACAAGTGCTCACCATGACTTGCTTGGTAATTTTCAATTTGAAAGCACAAATTAGGCAGCCAGTCAAAATTCATTGCCCGAGGACCACCTCAAAGTCAGTCTTTATATTATAAGCTCAGAAAATTAAATCAAAGGAATTGCTGCATGTCCTTAGAAACAACAGCAATGAGCAGGTGGTATCTGTCAATCCTTTGGTAATTCCATAAGACCCTGTTGAGGGCCCAAGAATACAATGATAGGAGACAAATCATTTATTAGAAGTATCTTCACTGTGAGCTCAGGCATGTTTTCATCTTATTACTAATAACATAGAACAGCCATACTTTGTAATGGATTTTCTTTTTAGATGGGTTACTTTCCATAATAACTGCATTGGGTAAATCATAGACCATTTATATTTGTACATAAAAATGAAGATTAAGAATCTAGCCATAAACATTTTAAAATTATTGAATTTTAAGGAATCATCCATTGGGGCTGGGGAAATGGCTCTGAAATTAAGAGCACCCATGTTCTTGTAGAGAACCTGGGTTCAATTTCCAGCATCTACATAGCAGACACACACACGCACACACACACACACACACACGGACATGCACACACACACACTACCATAAGAAGTATTTAAAGAATCATCCCATCGGTACACTAATTTCTAACACAATCTGTGAGAGTAGTCTCTCATCTGAATAGTCTAGAATGATCCTGTCCTTCAACATAGCCTAAATCCTACAAGTGTTCCCAGAATGTACCCATCTTGTTTCCAGTAAATATAATCAGCAAAGTAATACTCTAATAATTCTTTCTTTTCCTTTTAACATTTTATGTTCAGCACAAGAAATTCATGGCCTGGGGAGCTCCCAAGTGAGGCCTTGCCATCCTTCCAGTCTATTCAGTGCTCCCACACAAGTAATGCTCCTGGCTGCAAAACCTATCTCAACTCACCCCCATAGCAT
The DNA here is from genome assembly GCA_019843965.1 of Rhynchomys soricoides. Classification (NCBI taxonomy): domain Eukaryota; kingdom Metazoa; phylum Chordata; class Mammalia; order Rodentia; family Muridae; genus Rhynchomys; species Rhynchomys soricoides. Next base: position 1,668,877 of record JADRCH010000044.1, on the reverse strand, counting down.
CTGCTCTTCTCTGTGTGAAACTCTATGGAGCAGATTGAGCATGTTCGGACGATCCATTATGTCACCTTTAGGACTTGATCTGAGTATGCTCATAGGCCATTCTTTCTTCTTGAAGTCATCTTTACCATGCAAGCAGAGCAAGTTCAGATACCTGCCTGTTTATATTTTAAACAGAGATTAGGCATGCTACAAAATGTTGCTTTCTCTCATGTTAACCGTTAGTGCATATTTTCATGGCCTGAAGTAAGTGTGCTCTGAAACGTGTAAGCTCTATTCGGTCCTGAAAACATGTCCTTCACTCTTTTGTAAGGAATATGCCTACCAGTAGCCTAGTTTTCCTTATAATCATCAAGTCTCCCATCATAAGATCCCTGTGACTTCCTGTTCACAGAAGGGATGGCTTCCTGATTCTATTCTACTCTCACCTGATGCAAACAGGATATCCTGATTTTCTTTTCTGGCCCTTGGGCTTCACACTCACCAACCTAGTAACCAATTGCATTTGATGACATTTGTGAAATGTTATTAATATTTGCTTCTGAAGAGCACTCCCTGTCAAATGTGGTAACAGAATCAGCAAATCAGAGAACATCTGTGCCTCCAGGACACTGTCACCTCATGAGTAAAGATACTTCATACTGGAACCAACTCTTATCTTTCATACTCATTTAGAAAAATGCTAACTAAAACCACATTCTTTATTACACTTCAACAGTACATGACTTTGAAAAATCCACCAGCGCTTTGGTTTATCGCAGAAGGAAAAAGAAAGACAGAAAATGCCAGATTCAACTCTTCTGACTCTATAGAGGACATCCCAGAACTCCAGAGTCAGTTGATAGCAAGGGTCTCATTTTCTGCTGAGCTATGTTCACTTGTCACTTACCAACTATTGAAAGGCATCAGTGAGCATGTTCCCATAGGACCAGAAAGACTTTCTGCCTAACTCCTGCAAATTGTATGATAAAAAACAATAGGCTCATATTCATTTGAGTATTTTGAGTTTATTTTTTTGTTGTTATTATATTTGATTGACTTCTAAATTACAGTTTGTTTTAACTTTATATATTCATAATACATGTATTTTAAAGAAGTACTCAAGCTAGATTTTTATTTTTAATTTTGTTTTACATTATAAATTCACTAATGTGTTTCTGATGTCCCTGAAAGTTCAGACAGGCTGTGCCATATCTGTAGTTCTTGTTCTTAAGCCTCTTTTCATTGGATCAACATTTTTATTCTGGATCAAGAACATTTTTCACTTTTATTCTCTCTCTCTCTCTCTCTCTCTCTCTCTCTCTCTCTCTCTGTGTGTGTGTGTGTGTGTGTGTGTGTGTGAGAGAGAGAGAGAGAGAGAGATATGATATTGTGCATGTCATTCCACAATGTGAGCATATTTCTTTGGGCTTCTGCAGAAGATCAAAACTGCAGCCAGGAAGGCTCCTTGCATTCTCCCTGTAGCTTTACATTCAACTCGGGAGTATATATTCCTGCAAATGTATGGCATGTACTTCCTGCTGCCTCTTCTCTCCCTGCATAGGTCTGTCTTCTGCCCCACAGAAAAGCTTTGTGTCTTTCTAGAGTTGCTAAGCCCAAAGCGTTGGCTGGGAATAGTTTGTATTCTTGACGAGATTTCAGATAAGTGTTGTTGTAGCTGAACTAGTAAGTAGGAAATGAGGCTTTGTTTCAAATCTGAAGATAAACAGTGTCACTCTCTTTCTAGAATCTTTACACATCCTAGAGAGTCCCAAATGCATTTCCAACTTCACTGCACAGAGAAAATATTGCAGAATCCTGCATTTTACCTTACTTTAATTCATGGCCTATTACAAAAGACATGTTGGGGAATAGAAGTGGCAGGCTAGAATAAACTCCTATCAATACAAAAGGAGCCACAAGAGCAAATCCATAGTTATTTGTAGCTGAGACTGCACTGACTGCACTAATACCAAGTTGAGATTAAAATAATACAAGACTGTTTTATAAAGGACTCACCTACTTACTTCTCTGCTCAGGCATTTTTTCCCAACTGAGACAAGAGACAGGTATTAAATGAGAAATCCTTACTTGAATCATTCTGATCTTTGGTCTGGATTTAATTCTTATGAAATAACACTAAAATTCTTCATATATTGTGTGGGGATATGGAGGAATAGAATAATAACATATCTAGTCACTCATTTCTGAATAATCTTGTCATATTTGAATGATTATAATAAGAACAAAGTTATAAACATATGCAAAATGAACTTAATTTCAGTGAATAACTCAAGAAATACTTAGCCTCAGAACCAGGGTCTACTTCTCAGTGGATACTTTATTATCATGAGATCACTAATTCAGGACTAGGTTCTCGTGGTGGAATGGAGTGCATGGGAAACTACTACCCCCCTCCACACCCCCCCCCCACTCCTGTGCTTGAACACTTGGTCCCCAGTTTGCAGTGTTGTTTTGGAGATTATGGGACCTTTTGGAGATGGAGCCTGGCAGAGTGAAGTATATCACTGAATGAACATTGAGACTTTTTACCCTTCCTACTTTCTGCCTCACTTGTATTTCCTGTGAATGTAGAGATGTGATAAGCTTGCCTCTTGCACCTGCTGCCATGCCAGTTCCACCACTGGACATATAAGCCCAAATAATTGTTGTCTCTTAAGTTCCTTCTGCTCATGGTGTTTGATGGGAACAGCAAAAAGTAACTACTGCACATGGTGACTAGTGTGAAGTAGAAAGCATGATATGGGACCTGGAGTAACAGTTTCTTCCTCGTCCCAGTGGGAGTCAGAGTTGCCTCGTAGCTCTTACATACAATGCTGTCACCACTACTGCCTGAATGCACTCTGTTCCACCTTCCAGAGGATGAGCAAATGAAGGTTATTCACATGAAAGTTCTGAGACTATTGCTCCCTGATTTAATAGGACTTCTCCCTTTTCTACTCACCAAAACTCTCTTGGGAATCCATGGTAGAATAACGATAGGATCTCTATCATTTTATATAAATTAATTAATTGAATGGACATTTATTTGGAAAAATAGCTCCATTTATTATTATGATTGCTTGTGTGCAGTTTCAATAGAATTTGAACATAAACTTACAGGGTTAACTATCTCAATTATAAAAGAAGAAAAAGTTAAATCTGTATTCATACATTCCATTTCAATAGCAAGGGAAAGAACAGAAACAAAAATAAACCACAGATAGAAAGTGTGGAGCTAAGAAAAGAAGTGAATAAAACATAAAAATGGACAGTTGGGAAAATAGCAAAGCCAATTCTAATCTAATTTTCTATTAGATAGGAAACAAGGAATTATCAGTCAGTAACTTCAAAAGAGACTAAGTATCAGTACTTGTTCTAAAAAAGACTGAGTATAGCAGTTGTAGTGAAAAAGAGTGGATCTCAGTGTTGTTTCTAAAAATTTTTACAAAACTGACACAAGAAGAAATTGAGCAAATACACTAAATATAATTTTTAATGATTCTTAAAACAAAACTCTAGACACATGTCTTCCTCGGTTCAATTTTTTCAAAAGGTAAACACAAGAACTTCATGAAGTCCAACACATGACACCCAACATCACCTTAAATATAAGATCTATGACTAGATAGATATAATCTATAGATTAAACTTAGTATTTGGAAAAAGGAAGAAAACATCTTCATCTCAACTGACTCATATAGAGCTTTATATACTAGTAAAATTTTGTTCACAGTGAAATTATCAACAACACATGGTACTTTCAAAAAAAGAAAGAATATCATGGAAAATCTAAAAACAAATATATCTGTCAAGTTCCAGTATAAAAATGAAAGAATTATTAGTACCCTCAGTAAGAAACATCATTATAAAATAATTAGTGAGAAGAGGATTAACAAGAAAAGTTAAACTGGGTTTCATAACATGAAATCACAGACAAAGGGAGCAGATATAGCCATGAAAACCTCAGCAAGAGTCCAATGAAGCTAAACCCAGAGCTTCAGCCTTGTTGAGTCAAATGCTGTTGAGGAAAGAAATTTAATGTTATCCAGAGAGCAGAAAGTCTGCTGGGACTCTGCACATCAAAGCTGTCACTCACAGAGGTGCCAGCTAGTATTTGAGAGACCATCTGACATGCTTCTGTCACTGGTCCTCTGCCTGATCAGCAGGACACAGGAACAGGTAGAATCCTTAGTCATCTGTATCCACACTGACCACCCCATGGAGATAGTGAGACAGACAGGGTACCAATGTAGCCTTACATAGCTGGGGACAAGGCCACTGGTGCCTTGAAGGCCAAGGAATCATAGCTGATGGCTGAGATCCCCACTCTTCCCCACTGTGATGGCAACAAGGGGTAATGTTCACCTTCAGTTCCTCTATGGAGGATGACATATGACAGTATGTCCATGCAGAGTCAGCGCACAAATACAAAGTAGGAGGAAGAAAAGGTCTGTTTGCAATTACTTCAAGTACGTGCAAAATCATCCCTAAGTAGCTTCTAAAGAACTACATACTAGAATTAATTGCATGTAACCATGCCACAGGATAGTCAATTAATGCAAAATCTTAAATTATAGATTACATGAAGTCATAAATGAAATAAGAAAAAGTTGGAATTTGGACTGTGCAGATTTAAAAGATCACTCATTAAAACTACAAGTATAAGATTGTGGACATAAGGATATTGTTAAAATAATTCAGTTAAATAACTGGTATTTTAATTATTTTGAAAAGCAAAAGAAAAATATTTCATAGCAAATGATAACTGGCCAATAGTGTACAGTAAGATTTAAAACTTTTAGCCACCAAGGACATGCAAGTTTAAGCCACAGGAAGTGAACACTCCACTCTTCACTGGCTAAAATTGAAGAGACTGGGCACAGCACATCTGCAGTGACCTTGAAACCTGGCTTCTTCTCTACAAGTGAAATGTAGGGTGGGCAAAGCCTGTGGGAATCAGGCCAGTGACTGCTTCAATATCTACCATGATCCCATGTCCTGCATATTCCATGACTAAATATGAGTGGTCAACAAGGATGACCTAAAGAAAAATTGTACAGTGTGTGAATATGGTCAGACACATTATGTACATATTGGAAATGTCATTATAAATCCCATTACACTGAACAGTTAGTATGTGCTAATAAGAAGATGCCCATATAAGAATGGGATGCAAATGACCACAAGACTGTCATGCATGGTGGTTGAAACTGAGAACAATAAATGAAACAAGTGTTTATTAAGCATAAAACAAATGTGATCTAGTTATATGAAGGGTGAAAAGGGCAAAGATAAAAGTCAGGATGGCCAGTGGATGAAGCTGAGGTAAAGGTACGGGTGTGCTATTTTAGCTTATATTTGAATAGCTGACCATGACAGCATTCTTGCATTTTCTTTTCTTTATCTCTTCTCCTCCTCTCTTTTCTCTCCTCTACTCCCCTCTCCTCTCTTCTGCTTGCCTCCCTCCCTCTTTTCCTTCCTTCCTTCCATCAATCCTACCTTCAATCCCTTCTTTGGTAGGGTGTTCCCATTTGAATCTTCTTGCCTGGGGTTCCGCAGTGTGGAATTATAGGTATCCCCTACCACATCTGCCATAACTTGTCTTATAATAATTCTAGAAAACATAAGTCAACCTATAGAGATCATAAATGCATCTGTTTCCTGGAAAGATGGTAAATACATAGGTGGACTATAAAAGGAGCACAAAACCATTTTGTAAGTGAGAGAAATCTCAGTTATGGTGGTGATAATGTACCATGGTTGTATATAAAATCAACATTACATTTTATTTCACAACATATACCTTTCAATTTTTACTAATAATAATATTGAATTGGAAAATTGCAATTCAAATATTCATTCATCAGCCTAGTTTTCAAAATGATTATTTTGAATAAATAGCACTTGAATAAAGAAATCAAGAAAGCATGTTGTATCTCTTCGGTAATATATGTGGCTGAGTTCTAATTCCTAAAAGCTGAGAGAGCACTTTTGCAGGACAAAAGGCCAAATCAACCCCAGAAATATAGATCAACTTTATCTGAGGAAAGGTGCACAGTATTCTAAAATGTTTTGCCAGGAGACAAGGGACCAGGACTAAATTTCCATTTCAACACAAAATAACAAAATCCTAAAAAGGTTCAAGCTATGTAAGTGCTTTTGGACTCTCCTGATCAATCTAAAATCACCAGCATGTAGATCTGGCAGAGCTGAAGATTTTCCTTAAATTCTCAGGTTTCTACTACATTGTGCAGAAGAATTTCCTTTGGTTTGAATATGTTTCGATAATGGGAAAGTAACCCTGAAACCACAGAAAAGCTACAAGATCTGGACTACAAGAGGTGGGCTGTGATTCTGCTTAACAACTGTGGGATGACTTTGTGTCACCATATTATTGACCTCATTGTCTGTGCCACAGCAAAAGGATTCAATATGGTAACCCTTGTCTGGTGTCAGGTGGCAATTACCCTAGTATAACTTATTTCTCTTGTAATACAAAAAAAAAAAAATGGAAAAATCAACTGAAGAAAGAGAAGGTTATTTTGTCTCAGTCTGATAGGAAAGTCTATCATGGTGGAAAATTCCATGGCATGAGGTGTGGGAGGCATTTGGTCATTTCACATCTGCTGTCCAGAAATAGAGAGAGATGAAATCTCAGGCACAGCTTGCTTTGACCTTTCTATTGGGTCTGGGACTGTAGCTCATAGAATGGTACAATCCATAGTAAGGGTGAATCTTCTTCATTTTGTTAACTCAATCTTGAAACTTCTTCACTGACATGCCCAGAGAATTTTCTCCTGATTAATACTAGAGCCTTTCAAACTGACTATTAATAGTGACCACCCTAGCTATAATTCTGAATTTTGCCTGGGTTAGCCTTCCCTAAGTCACTCTCTCTAGTCTGAGATGCGACCATGGTGGAGAGCAGCAACTTTCATGAATTCATAACTGACATGGCATCCATTTGCTGCTTTGATGAGGCTCTTTATTCCACTGACTTGCTGATTTTACTATGGAGAGTGTGGTGAAATGAGAGACCTCAAGCTATTTCTGGAGAGAGATTTTCCAGATGAACAGGTCAAAATGCTATGTTATGGGTAAGAACCACATTGCTGAATGAGCAGGGCAGGGACTTTGGGAGGAGGATATACAGGCACAGGCAGCTCTTCCTGACCAACCAGGTCCTCTACTTGCCAGCACTTCCCCAGCGGACTGACTAATTTCCCTCAGTTTGAGCTACTTCCAGGGTTACGTTCTTTCTGCTCTGCTCTCTTTTGGTACCCATCCTTCAGACTGCTGGAACTTGAGGTCTGGAGTCAGGAATGCAGTATATATCCTGCTTCATATCTGTTATCCTACTAGACAACAAAAGACCATGAACACAAGGTTGGGGAAGAGTAATTTAACTTCAGTGTTCATCCACTTAAAGAAATGTTGTTAATATTTTCTCTTCAGTCAGCAAACACATTTGTTACACTGCACTTTAAAAGCAATCCCAAAGCATAAAGGACCCATTCACCTTTCCTGTGTAAGCTTGTCTCACTGCTTCAGAAAGCACTGGACTCTTTGACGGTACCTGTGAGTTCATGAGTACGTGTTGACAATACAATGAGAACAAGTGTCCTTAGCTCTCTTCCACCTGCTTCCAGCTCCCATCACACTAAACCACAGAGCAGAAGGCTAATTCTACCAGACACAGACTATAAACAGTGACAACACCACACAGGAAACACATCAAGTGCTTGCTCTTTAGAAACATGTAATATTCAAAGGCACCTAAAACAATTTGATTCTCTTCTGGAAGCTCAAGCTTGACTTGGCCCTTGAGACTGGCCAAACACATGCAACTTGCCTAAGTTTGGATACATGAGATAGGTTGGCATAGAAGAGCCATGGGTGTGTTTTGCTTTGTTATACTCATCCAGTACTTAGAAAGTCTGGTGCCTGCTATAATCCCCATATAGCATGTAATAGTTTTTTTGTAGAAAGTATGGAATCTTCTGGGCTTTCATTTACCATAGTTAATTTGCCACAGCCTAACATTATGGCACATATAATAAAAATCATCCTTTGGGTTAAACTAAATTTACCAAATAAAAGTAGTAAAATCTTATCAAATAGATATATTTTTAGAGGGTTATTATTGCCTGAGGGAATAAGAGCCATGATCTCCAGCTTCAGTAAGAACCACTTTCAGTAAAAACCAGTGATTTCAGACTCTGTGCTGTATTCAGTGGGGGCTTGGCTGATTTTTTTCATGTGCTCTCAGGGACCTGTAGGAACTGCTATGATCAGAGGAGACTCCAGGGGTAGATATTATGATCTGGATAGCCTTTGCCTTTAGGAGGTTGAATTAAAGACTTAATGTAAGCCACCAATGTCTATAGCTCAGCTTTCATCCTATGGTCTACTGTTTTCCTTTTATTTACTCTCTGACACAGAGCCAAGGAATTCACACACTTAGATATGGCAGGGAGAGAAGGCAAGCGGGTCTAGAGCTAAACAATTCACTCAAGAGAGCTTCTCCCTCCCACCCAGATGCAATCTTCAGATCAGTGCAACCTCAGATGAGTCTTGAAGGATCTCATTGGCTAAACCCTGTTCTCCAGTCAAGGGCAGGTTTCTGAGCCCATGATAATTATTATTTCAGATTCAGTGGCTTAAGCCAGGAAAGACTCAGCTAGGAGGAACCTGAGCCTTACATCTGCTTCTTTGATTATTTTTACTATATTCAGATACAGTGTGTAGTATATTTCATTACAGAGGAAATGTATGTTTATTATAGGGAAATGTAACCTTTTATATTTTAAATTTGAAAACAGATGACTTAAAAGGAGACAAATAATATCTCTGTATATAGATAGCACGCATTCTTTTGAAAATTATCTTGTGAGTAATTCTTCAATGAAAGTTGAAAACTCACCATGCTCACAGTATTCTCAACCCTCAGTTACATGGGAAAAGGTTGAAACTGGCTTTGCCAATCCATGTTCAAAATGAGGGAAGGAAAGAGATGAATCTTAAGCAGAAAAAGTATCAATCATTCAACTAGAAATATGGTCATCCACATACAACTCCTCAGAATCCTGGAAATCCATTTATAGCGCTCATTTCTTATTAATATGGATAGCTTTCCAGTAAGCTATTTAAACGAACTGTTTTTACAGTTCCCCCACCTTGAAGAATAAAAGTCAATTAATGACATTCTAATTTTTGACATGTTCTCTTCTTTTTTCCTCAGAAACCAAGGCCTAAAAGTATGATGATTTTATTGCCTTTTCAAAGAGAACGTAAAAATGATTCGTGAAGAGCTTTCATTATGCCTAAAGCTGAGGACAGCCCACTTCCTTATATGTGAGAACTCAGCTTCACACTTCAATTCAGTTCTCCCTTGGACTAGCTCAGCTCATTGCTATCCCTTTCCAGCACTCCCAGCACAGGAGTAAGCCTTGGCTGCTTCTAGCTTACCTCCTTCAGCCCTGGTTTCTAAATGAGAAAATAGTGTAACTACATTTAGGTAGAGTGAGGGTTCCTACAATCACAGACAGAACTGTCATTCATGGCTTGCACTCAATATTTTTTGACATTTTATGGCAGATAATCCTATGCCACATGAGGGCTGTCCTACATGCTGTAGGTAACTTATTAGCAGTGATGATTTGACCTGACAGAAGCCAGGAAACTCTTCCACCAAACTACAACAGCCAGAAATGTCTTGGACTTTACCACATCACTCTTGGGGGCATATGTAGAGAAGAAAAGCAAGAGGGAGGGAAGGAAGAAGAAAGCAGAGAGGAAAGGAGGCGGGGAAGGGCAGATGCAAGGGAGTTTCTGTAACTCCAAGACCCTCTGATGCTACGTAATGACATACTGCCTCAAGAAAAAATTGAATACATAAATATATGCACATTCAGCTTGGCTCCATACCAAAATTACTGAGTGGAAGGGTAGGCAAGAATATTATAGATATTCATGTCTATGTCCAAATTTGATACTTATATCTCTAACAGTTGGCTTTGCTCTACAAACAGCCAGATATGCCATTGTTCACCGTTTTATGAGATGCTTGGGACTGAACCAGGGCCTCATACATAATAGGTGACCATGTGCTTAAGTATGAGGAACTTGGAGCTGAAAGACAAAACGTCTATCAGGATCTCTGCCACTCTAACTTCCAGAGGCTACCAGGACTGCTACTCTGGGCTTCTTCACCCTGTAATCTCCTGACATACAGATCATCCTCTTCTGTTCCTGACCTTTTGACTGGCCAAGACTGACAGGTGTCAGGCAGGGTCTGTGTCTAGGTTTAGCATGAGGCCAGCATCTTTGAGCAGCATCTACAACAGCTCAACCCATGGCTACCCAAACTTTAATCAAGGTATATGTCACTGTTCCAGCTAAAAATAGCATTTTTTTTAATCTGGCCATTGATCCAAAAATTGCCCCCTTGAGACCTCATAGTGACAGTGGGAGCAGGAACACAGAATTTCAGTCAAGCTGCATCTCTAATCTAATGTCCTTATTGTGCAGCTGAACCCTTCCCAGGCCTCTGAACTGTCATAATGTCACACTACCATCTGCAGTTAGGACTAGCAGAGTTCTCAGTGATTAACCTACTCAAGGATGCCATCCTAGGTTTGAATAATTAGAAAACCTGTGGCATTTTAACAGTGGGAATGCATGGTTTCCTGTCCACAGTGCTCCAACACTCACTCCCCCATTATTATGATCATTGCAGAAAATCAGGGAGAGTCTATGAGCTCAGAGGCTAAAGGCATCTAAATGTTGTGACTGTTTCCCTTTGTCTCCCAGCCATGGTGAGCATAAAACAATGTCTTCATTCTCTCCTCCTTTTTCCTTCTGTTTTACTTTTGAGATTTGGATGGATTTCTTTTTGTTCAACCTCTGATATAATTATGGAATTATGTTTGAAAATTGATGAGACCTTCAGTTGTTTCCAGATTTGGGACAAATTCTACTTCAAAGTCAGAGAGCCCATTTTATGTGCCAGTCACCATGGGGACATTACCTCTGGACACATAAAGAAAATGCTATCCACTTACCTTTGTGTTACTTTAACATCAACCAAAGTCAATAGCTCTAATCATATTCATTGTGGGGCAGACTCTCTCAACAAGGATTCAAGGAACATTTACAGGCTGACACTACTCAACACAGGAGGAGGTCTACTAACTTCACCTGGCTGGGGCTCAGGGATACATGTTGCATTTGAAAAGAGAAATAAACAAAACAAAACAAAACAAAACAACAAAAAAAACCCTGCACTAAGCAGGCACACCTGTCAGAAGTGTGCTTGTGGGTCAGAGGTCAGAGGACAGCTGCAGGAATCAATTCTTGTCTTCTATCAAGTGGATTCTATGGACTGAAATTGGGTAATCAGGAGGTAAATGTCTTTAATCACAGCACCATCCTGGTGGCCCTAATTTTTAATGATATTTTAAGATATATTTTAAGTGTAGTAAAATATTTATTCCTGGGTTATAACAGAATAACTGTAAGCTTAAAACCCTATGTTTCCTAGGTTGGAGAATAGGTATGCACTTAAAATTTATACAGAAAAATATCTCTTGTTATGACAATAAAAAGAAGTTTCTTTTGTTCTTTAAAACCAGGTATTCAACATGCATAACAAAACAGCTGTTAAGTTTTAGTCAGTGCATATTTGGAGTGAGTACAAGCAGCCTTTGTACTGGGAAAGCAGTACTGGGCAGCTCTCAGAAGCTATTCTCATCCTGGCTGTGTGAGTCAGAAACACCACACCAATCCTGTCCTCGGGAGTCCCGAGTATCCATTTGCTTTAAGTGCTATGGGTAAATTGTCTTTGAGAGACAAACCTGTGATGTAATAGAGAAAGAATAGCATGGGTTTCAGTAGTGCCCTCCTCATCTAGAGTTTGGTACTAATTACAATAGTTAGCACAGTCATCAACCATGGCTTAACAGTGAAAGAAAGAATTACTCTTTGCTTTGATTTCCCTGACAACACTCACAGTCCCATTTCCTGCACACCATGAGGCATGAGGTACTGCCAATGAGCAGTACCAGGGTAGGATAACTTTCAGTATGTTTATCCAGCTTGTGTTAGAAGAGACTCCAAAGGAGTTCCTACATTCCTAACCTGGGGCTGCACAGAGTCCTCTAGATGTTGAGCTGAAGAAAGGATTAAGATATGCGATGTTGAGATAGAAGCAGCATCCAGCCTTCAGAACACACTCAGGTGGAAGTGTGACTACTGAGCAGCTTCAGCTCCAGTGAAGCATAAAGAAGCCAAATAGCTGGAGAGCCTAGTCACTGTCTTCCTCTTCCTCTTCCTCTTCCTCTTCTTCTCCTTCTCCTTCTCCTTCTCCTCCTCTTTTTCCTCCTCTTCCTCTTCCTCCTCCTCTTCCTTGCCCTTTCCCTCTCCCTGATTCCCAACTGTAAATACTGCTGAGCAGAAGCAGTATGGGAACATTGCATGCCACCTCTTGAATAATTATGCAGCTCCCTGGTCATAGACATCGAACTGTGTACCACTCCATGGGGCCACATTGCAAAATGCAAGGAGACTAGTGGTTTTAATATCAGTATTCCTATCACCACTCCTATTACAAGAGTAAGTGGGGGTAGGAAAGTATCCTTGATGTTATTAATGTTGCTGTCAATAGCACCACAAGAATCCAAGAGGGTAACAAAATGTTGAACATCATGAGACAGCTATCAATTAAATTAACATGTGGAACAGAGTTCCTATATGTGAAAGAAATATAGAAATATATTAATAGAAAAATAAGTATTTCTAAGTACATATTGAGTAGGCATTTTAATAGAAAGAATTAATTTTCCCACAGTTATGTGTGTTGATATTGGAATGAACATCCCACAATTTCTCTCCTTTGCTCTGTCATCATTGCTTTAATTCTGCTTTTCCAACTACTAACAGGCTCAATACTTGTATGTTAAAGACAAATGAATAGCTAATACTCAGGAGAAGAATTCATATCCAGTGAATCAGGGCCATGTAAGTAGATACTGTACCCACAATCCCAGTGACAGAACAGACCAAGCTTTCTAAGCAAGAGAAAGAAAATTGACCTAACTTGTAGAAAAATAGGGATATTCACTGCATGATCCATGTCAGCATTCAAAAAGTGTTTTCTAAAGGCAGACAACTGATATCCACAATTTCTGATATTATATCTGAAACAGCATACAAATAAAATATAATTGAAACTAATTCTGTTGAACATGTTAACAGTGTATTTTGTAATGATGTAAGTCTCTCAACAACATACATAGATAATTTCCAGCGAGAGTTGCTTGCCTTCCACAAAGATTTAGGTAAGTTGTCTAAGGTGGATGTGTGTTTCTACTGACCATAATAGCAATACCATGTTCTTGACCTCAGCATCCTTATTCCTTCTGCTTATTGTCAATCATGCTATACAACCCAGGTAGTAAACACAATCCAATTAATGGAGAATGAGAAACCAAGAGTATAAAGGTTCTTTTAGCCTTACATGTGCATATTACTCTTTTGACTAAGGTTGCAAGTATGTCTGGGTGGAAGAGTCCTTACCTAGCATTTAAGAGGGCCTACATTTAACCACAGCACAGCATTGAAAATCACACAATACACATTTTTTTAAATGTAGTTGACAAAATCTGATTTTCTCAAAAGGAATATCATCTTTCCTTTACCAATTAAAAATTAATTGTGTGGTCTCTTATTTGACTAATGGAAAAATATAATAAAAAAATCATACCACTAATTCTTTTCCTTGTAGTAGAAAACACAGATGAAAGTTACATGATCATAATAAGTAGAAATGTTGACTGTCCCATCCAAGGTTTGCCAGAATTCAGTGTTGTTGGAAGTCCTCCCTGACCCTGCCCTCTCAGTTGAACCTTGCACTTAATTTTCTTTTTACTTTTCTTTCAAAAGCACTGCTGTTTAAAAACTAAAGCCCATTGTGAGTTTTTTTAATTTCCTTGGCAATAGCTCTGAGCAGATCTTGAGCAATTTTAATCTGTGTTCAATAATAGGTTTGTAAGTTAGAAATAAATGTTCACCATATGACAGAGACCTTGCCCCTTGTGTTGCATTATAATAGAATATCTTTCTGTTAAGTATGAATGTCACTTATAATAATATTTAAGAACAGAGAAACCAAACAGGCCATTACTTTATGATAGGAAAAGTTGGTACTTTACCTCACTTTCAAGTTCCCTTGTTGGGGCTGTCCATCATAGACAGATAAGATGTCGAAGTCTTCTTCTAGGGCAAAAGTATGGAAGGATAGCTGGATCCGGTTGCGTTCCCCAGTGATAATGATCCAGGTGCAGTTGGCATAGTTTGGGTACCCATGAGGAAAGCCAGGACTTTCAATGGTGCCATTGGGTCCCTGTACAAGGCCGCCACAGTTCTGACCTGGGTGAAAAAAAAATAAAATAAAATAACATGTTATCTTAGTCCTCATCAAGCTATAGTTTTTAAGAACACCTCTGACATTTTGATCAAAATCTTTAATATTATATTATAGGGGCCTTGTGCATGAATATTAAACAGAAATTTTCATCAGTGTTTAAGAATAGCAGGAGAATAACAGAAGATGGACTGGAAGAGAATCCTAGAACTCTATTTGTGAACTCGCACCGAAAGTTCAACTTCAAGTTTTGAGAACACAAGAACAATTTTCCATGAATGAACTACACAGAAGGCTGAAAACCCTCTGTCTATCAGTTCTTTGTTAGATACTTGGAGTTGCAGACAAAATCCATATTATTAATGTAACTGTAATGCATACAGGTTCAATACAGCTACATTATTTCAACATGTGGTAACAATGATTGGAAGCACGATGGTTAGCCTTCCAAGAATGTAATTGAGCCTGCACTGTGTTAATAGGAGTGCTGTGATACAGAAGGACCTACATAAGACTGTAGAGTTTAGTTGTTGAAAATAGAAGTAATTAAACAAAATAGTTTAAATGACACTTGAAGAAAATAGTAACATAGCACAGGGTAGAGCACAAGGATATCTTCACCCCAGTGTCCCCCTTTCACAGGTGGGATATACTGTATGAAGAAAAGAAAATACTGTATCAGAATGGTGGAATAACTAAAGAAATCCTTGGGATTTGTAACTGTGCAGCAAACACTCATAGCTCCCAAGTTGATACCTAGACCTTCCTAAATTTCACAGGTCTTTTATTCAACATCCCACCCAGAAGAGAGAGAAGATGATTGTGGAATATAAAAAGAATTTGGTGATGAGAACAAATTTGTAGGGAGTATAAAAGTCATGCACTTCCTACTCAGAGAGGTCTGGAAATAGGGAGAAGTGTAAGTTATTGCTTAATAATAAGTAGTAATATTCTTAGTAATTAAAAATAAATAAATACACATCAATCTTAAATTTATATAAAGACAACTTGGAATATAGATATGTTTATTCACAAAGACAAAAACAGATAGATTACTTGTGAGGCCATCCCAGGCTACACAGAAAAACACTGTCTTAAATAATAATAATAATAATAATAATAATAATAATAATAATAATAATAATATCTTTGTAGAGGTATATATCTGGACCCCATAAAGTCTTGTTTTGATTCTTCCACATGAATATGGTTACATGTTTAATGGTGATGGTGGTATTGTACAAGCTCTTTGATAGAGGTTTTAATGGAGCAGACCTGATTAGAAAAGGGTCTGCTAGATTAGATCAGTCTATACTTATGATGACTTCAAACTGCCTGACCGAAGGACAAAAGTTAGGAGAGAGGGTTTGGGTTTGTGACAACAGGAAAGAAGAAAATGCTTTGAATTTCATCCAAAATAAAAAGAAACAGACTTGACTGGAGAAGAATCCCAGAAGACCCTGGCTACAGAAAGGAAGGAGAAAAATCAAAAGGACCAAACAAACAGGTGATGTATTTGCTGATTCATATAATTTTGGGAAGCTCTGAAACTGACTGAAATATAAAAATTTCTCCAGCCAAAATTTCATTTATGCATGGCAAATAATCTTGTTGACTGCAGAATTCTTATAACTTATAGTTGTATGATGTCCTTTCATATGGAATGAATACATTTTGGCTATAGAATCAAACTAACTTTTAAAGAAGTCAGTTATCTCTCATCTGTTCAAACAAAGAGAAGAAAATCACCTTTAACAGATCTGTGCACATTCCATACATTATGTGAATACAGGAATGAATATATATATATATATATATATATATATATATATATATATATTCTAAAAGCTACATGTTCACAGAATAAATAACCAAAAATGCAGCTCTGATAAGATGCACAGTCAGGGATGCATGCAACTCAGAGATGTTGCAACTAACAACCCTCAGGGATGTTGCAACTAACAGTTCCAGCTTCCCATCTGATCCTACCTTAGACTACATCAATACCCTTCTTGAGTAGACATCCCTTTCCTTTCTTTTCCTTTCCTTCCCTTTCTTTTCACAGCCTCACTAATAATCCTTCCAACTGCTCTGATCCTTCCTTCATCATCTTGGCTCTAAGATGTCCCTCTGAGTTCCTCTTTCTCTGTCCCTCCTCACATTCCTCTAACAACCTAGAAACACCTTCAGTGCAAACTCCCTTAGTCCCCATGTGATTATAGTTTTCCTCTATCTAGTTATCTCTAACCACTGCTTATCCTGAAAAACCTAATAGTCAGGAAAATCAGTGTAAAGGAGTGGTCACTAAGGTATGGAAAGGCCAACTGTTCTGTCTGTCTCACTGCCCTGGGTCCCTTTCTGCTGTAAATATTACCAACACGGACAGGAATAAAACACTCTTTACACTCTTTTTTAGTTAATTTTAGTATCTAATTGGTTTGTAGACAGCCATGGAATGATTTCTACATTCTTAGCAGTCTTTCTTTCCCTCTCAGTTGGACATTTTCCAACCAATACATTGTGCATTCTTAAATGTTTTGACACTAGGACAGTAGCAGGAGTTTCCAAGAAACCTGAACTTGCTCTGATTACTGCATGTTGTATAAGTACTAGAACAATAGTATTATACAAGATTTCTTTGCTGTACTACAAAGAGAGAATTATTTCCAACTATATTTCAGTCTTAAAAATATCACCATAGTAGGTTTTCATGATCTCAAATCTTTCATGGAAATATTATCAAATGATTGTGGGAGCTTGCACAATCTTTATAAAATACATTTAATGAAAGGGATTTATGAGTTTAAAAACTAAAGAACTAATAAGAAACCCATTTTCCAATAAATTTAAATCTAACAATAATGCTGTAACAACTGGATATTAAATCTGTGGGGATTTGAAAGGGCTTTAAAGGAAATGACTTTCCTGGTTTATCTAGCAATTCTTGCTTCATGGTAAATAATGAAAAAGTGAAGGCTTGATTATAAACTGGAGAAAAGAAAAAAGAAACTAACAGAAAAACGTTAGCTGAAATATGGTCAATGTTTGACACCCATAATGTGACTCCTGGTCACTAGACATAAAGAGTTCCCAGGAGAGAACCTCAGGCAGCCTTCAGGGCATCTATTAGGATGATGTGTTTTTCAGGATGAATCTTTTTTGATCACTAGACAAACTTTCCAACAGGTTGTGACAGAAACTTCAAGAATTTCTCAAGAGTTCTTAGCAAAGAGAATATTATCCCTTGCTGTACTATGTAACTAACGAAGAGGGTTTCAATGCCCCCTTGCCTAAGATGGACACTAGATTAGTAATGAAGGCTAAGACTTTCCAGGGAGAGCTTGAGAAAGAATAAAGCTGGAGATTGTATAATCTTCACTCTCACATCTAAATGAAATGTTGAGTCATTAAAATTGAATTTGATTAAATCTCATTAAGATAAACTACCAGAAGAGAAGAAAAATTCCAACACCCACCCAATTGCCAATTCCAGACTTAAAAACAAAGCCAATGCTTCACTCTGGTAACAGGATGGGTAGCAGTCAGCACTTAGAAGAGGGTGGATTTTTCAACTAGCTGTCCAACTGGAAAAATATTGATTCCAGTCCCATATAACATATAAATTCAATTCCAGATGGATTGGAGACCTAATCATAAAACAACAATCTTTCCAAAAGACAGCAATGTACAAAATAAACCTTTGTAGCTCTGTGTAGTTTTAATCTAAAACAGAGAAAAGTAACCATCATAAAAACTATCAGAAAGGATAGCCATAAAAAAGCAAGGTATTTGAAGTCTATATTTGCAATGATTGCTACATGAATAAAGACCCCAGATGGAACTCGCCCACAGGTTTATAACAAAGGGGCAACATAGCAGAAATACAGCCTATCTCCAGATTTTGCTTCCTCTGGACAGAGGTAATGTGACAAGCCTCATGTGTCTAGGTTGATCACATTCTTGACAATGTATTTCTATAAACAATGAGCTTAACAATGAGCATAAGTCCTTAACCGTGTTCCTCCCTTCCTCAGATTGCTTCTGTAGTCTCCCTACTTCTTCCTGCATTGCTTCAGTCAGTTATCTCCTTCTATATGGAAAGAGGTAAACAGAGAATATGTCACCAAATACAGAGTGCTTTCTTGGTAACCCTGAGTATGTGTGCCGTAATGCTTGAGTTCTGGTTTATGGGATAACATGGAAGCATTTGGATCTCCAAGCATAGAATACAGGAAAAAAAACTTAACCAGAAATGTCAGTGCTATCTCATAACACCAGAATTCAGACAGAGTAGAGGGGAGGCTCATGAGGCATGAGGGTTGTAGGCCAGGGGCAGGTGTGTGATAAGGGAAGAGACCATCTCCAGGAAACTGGCTTAGCGTTCCATTTTAGCAGACAATCTAGCTGTATTTTGCATATGTCTTGGAAAACTGAGACTGAATTATAAAGTAGTAGAGTTAAATCATATAGAAAAAGAATTTTCAAGACATTGGAACATTTGAATGGCTATTACTCTCTGCTCTTAGTCAGGTTTACAGTGAGACAGATCAGCAAATAGAAAGCAATGGTAAGAAAAAAGTTTGGTTTGGTAGGAAGGGGTATAAATGAGTTTAAACTTGAAGAAAAAGACAGGGTAGACAATGTAGCTGTCAGGCAACCAAATAGGAAGCTCAGAATTCTATGAGGACAATTGGGAAAGTGCTCTGGGTATATGAATCCACCCTTTAAAGGTTCCATCTCTTAAAGAGGCAAACACATTTTGAAGGACAGAAGGGCCTTATGCTGTCAAAACTGCTGTCTATGGAATGAGTTCCCTAGTTTCAGACTCCACAGCTCCACACAGGCCCTGAGAAGCAACTGAAACTATGGTATAGGTAAGTTGAGCTACTTCTTGAGCTGAGAACATAATCTACATGATACTGGTTTTGTTGGCAGACAAAATGAAAGAGTAATAGGATCATGGAGACCTGCACCAAGATTCCAGAAAGTTCTTGAGGCTAAGCAGTGAATGGGAGAACTAGTTAGCTTCCTTGAAAGTTCCTGAGAGTATTATATTAGGTGATAAAGATGACTTATTAGTCAAAAATAAAGTTCACTAACTTCCAATATCAAAGATAATGCATGTTATCACAAGACTCTCCTTCCTACTGCCCTGGTACCCAAAGGACATGAGTGAGATCAAATTGTTCCTGAGGAGTTTGTTGGCCTGAGTGATCTGCTGAGTTTGTGACACTGAGAAGAATGGCCGTGTTGCATGTGCACCAAGATAGCAGAGTCTGCCTGGGGTTTCTGTGTTTTGGATTCTGAGAAGAAGAGCAAGCAAGGACTGCACAGACAGGAACCTGCAGTTACAATTTGAGTCTGTGATGAGCACTCTATTTGATAATCTATAGACATCTCCTATCCTTCAAGATGCTTAGACCCTTCTGGGGGAAAGTATATCTCAGTGAGCCCCAGAACAGCTCCTTGCTTTGAAAGCCATTAGTAGACTAAACAGTGTCATGCCACTGTCATGCTGAGGTGCCCAGCCCTCTGTTCTGAATGAAGTGACATTTGGCTTCTTCTCTGGAACACTCATCTTTAATTTTCAGGCCGTATAACTGCACACCTTCTTTTTCCCAGCATGAGGCATTTGCAGCAGGGACTCATCGGTAACGTATTCGGGCTCATTTAGGTATGTGATGGATGATGGAAATTCACATGCATGAAGGCTCTCTTGGGTGCCACATGTAGTTTTGCTGCCTTAGTTCTATGCCTGCTTTCCAATATTACAGAGGGGAAAGATGGGCACAGAATTTCAATACTCATGTGCAAGAATCTGAAAGGTTCTCAGCCTCATTCAATTACTGGATCAACTTTGAAGTTGGGAACAGGTCAGCCTTTGATTCATGAATTACATTCACTTTTATTTAAATGATGTTTTATGATAAGAAGATCTGCTGTGCAAAATTCTCATTCCGAGCACAAATATCTGACCAGTAAAAATCCTGTAACCCAGAATTTGGTTAAGTAGTTGTGGAAAGACCTGGTTCATATTGATTAGCATTTAAAGAACAGCAGGAAGTGATATCCCATGTTGAGTGCTAGTAACACATGTAAGAAAGTATGAGCAGAGCAATCTAGAAGTAGAACATAATCAGAGTAGCGAAAAATATGGCTGTCAATAATTGGAGAGCAAACTAATATTGGATAAAGAAAGAAGAAGCATAATACGGTACATAATTGAAGGTTATCACTGGTAACAAGCAACAAGGCACATTCCTATTTGCAGCAAACCTGGATTGTCATATCATATTTAAAATGACACAGTTCAAGAGGAGGCAGAACACAGATATTTAAAATTATCAAAGCCAATATCCATTCATCTCAGACATCCATTTTGTGAAAATCATTTTTTTTTTAATTTTTTAATTTTATTTTTCCTACTATATTTACATTTCAAATGTTTCCCCCTTTCCAGATCTCCTCTTTGGTACCTCCCCATTTCTTCCCCCCTCCCCCTGACACTATGGGGGTATTCGCCCACCCACCCACTCTTGTCTTCCCTCCTTGGCATTCTCCTCTACTGGGGGATCTAACACTCTCAGGCCCAAAGGCCTCTCCTCCCCCTGATGGCTAACAAGACCCTCCTCTGCTGCATATGTGGCCAGCACCATGGATCTCTCCATGTGTATTCTTTGGTTGGTGGATCAGTCTCCAGGAGTATGGGGGGGGAGTTCAGGCCAATTGCCACTGTTGCTGCCTCCCTAGGGATGCAAACTCCCTCAGCTCTTTCATTCCCTTCTCCAAGTCTTCCATCTGGGACCTCACACTCAGCCCTACTGCTGCTTCTAAGTGACTCTTGGGTATTTCCAACTTTTGGGCTAATAACCACTTAACAGTGAGTACATACCATGTTCATTCTGTGAAAATCTTAATGTAGATTTTCGCATCCAATACAAACTGATATGTCCCTGAAATTTTATTTCCTTTCAATCAGACATTGACCTTCAGAGTTTCTCTCTCTCTCTCTCTCTCTCTCTCTCTCTCTCTCACAGCCTGTCTCTTTCTGTATCTATCTCTTTCACAATAAATATTTGCATTTTGCAAATACAGCCTGCCCCGAAAGAAGCTTGAAAAGTATGCCATTTGTGTGTCAAAGACAGCTGAATGTGAGCCAAAGGAGCCAAGAGTACTTGGCCACTTGGTTAGTTTTAATCCCAACACATGAGAGAGATTATGCTCATCAGAGTATTGTGAAAAGCCAAGTGTACAGGAATGAACAAGACCACTCAGGTAGCCCTGACATGGTAAATAAAATATGGGATCAATTTCAATGGCTCCTACAGGAAGATAAAGATTTTCATAGGGCTATGTAAATACAAAGGAAACCATCTGCCTTACTCCACTAAGGTTTGTTCTTGTGGTCACATGTAGGATTTGTCTACATAACTTCTTTGAATCCACTCAGCTTGCTCCTGCCTCAGGTCCTTTGCATTTCCTAAGCCAGCCCTTCCAAATGATCTTCCCTAGACTATCCTGTACCAGATTCCTAAGCAAGAGCAAATCTGTTTGTCTAGATTCACAACTCAACTAGCAGTCCACACCCACCCAATAACATGTCACCTACATTCTTGTTTAATTTCCTTGCCACATCTAAAACTTTGTGTATGTATAATGGCTACTCCTTGCTTGGCTATTCAATAAGTAACATGAAACCTTGTAAAGAGTTAGATCCTGCCTGTCCCACTTACCTCCCTATTTGTACTCCACTCCATGGACATCATGATCTGAGCTGTGTTTGGGGGAGGGTAGTGTTGGACCAAGAGAAATCTACACACAGAATAAGGAGACAATACAAGGGAGCTTCCTGTTCACTACAACCAGATGACTAGATAAATATGAAAAATGAAGGTGTCATTATTCGCCACCTCAAACAGAGTTCTCTAATAATCTTAGCCTAATTTAATAGCTATCAGTTGTAGGATGATTGATAATATCCAATATCTTCTGTCTTAGGTGAAGTCAAGTTCACCTTTGTGGTCTTGGTGTTTTTCCTTCTGAGTTCTGGAGGGAAGCCATAACCCAGGGCAAGGCAGACACAGAACCAAACAGCTCTTTCCCTCTCTGTTGCCTCTGGGGCGAGGCTTCCTTTACTGGAATACCTGGATATTTTTACCATGGAGTTATTGCTATTTACATATGATGACTAAGTCACTCTATGGGTCTCTACTTTGAGAAGACAAAGAAAACAGCTAGTATAGTGTGGTCCCCAGAAATCTCAAGGGGTTAGAACTCACAGAACTAAAATGGGATTTATCACTAGTACATCATGATGATCACTGACCATATGTCTTCTATAGATCTGCCTCAATTTTCATGTAGGGGTGACAGGAATGATATAGTTAGTCTAGTTACTGTGGTAGCTGAAGTCACAGATAGATAAATAAGAGCAGAGGATGGAAGAAGAGGCCCTATTATTGTCATTTTAAAAAAGGCAATCCACCTGAATCTCCTGGGGTTTGGAGATACCAAGAGACGCTTCAGACCTTTGACAGGCTCCATCTTCAGTCCATCAGATGTCCAGATAATGCTTTTACCTGGATGGAGACCATGTGAGCACCCTGTGTCCATCAATCCCTCTATTGTCTTTGAAGTGCCAGACCACAATAAGAAGACTACACAACTTGACATATCTTTTAAGTTTATCACTAACTAGAGCAAACAAAATCAGAAAACAACCAAAACCACCTTTTAAACAGGATTACTAGTCTTCAAACTTAAATCTTTGTCTAAAAAAAAAAAAAAATTAGAAATTCCAATCTATATTGTAGGCTAAAGGGTATAGAATCTGAGGACTGTGCTGTGAGACATACCACAGAAACCATAAGGATTCTCCTTCCAAGAAAATAATAGTCATATGTGTGATGTGCTAACAGGTAGTTATATTCCAATGAAACACCCACACATGAACCAAACTGCTGTGACCCAGAAGGTTGGTAGAGCTGATGATGTAAGGTCACGCAAATCTATATATGCAACAGAAGAATTGAACACCAGGCCTTTTTAGTAAGACTCAAAGCTCATAGCTTAGAATTGTAGAAGAGGGTTTTTTTTCTATCTTCTACCATGAAAATGTTTATGTGTTGTACTACAAAGCAAAGTTCAGATTATGACTTCGAAGTACCTCCCTCTTAATGTTTATAGCAAGGAGTCACCAAACCACCTAAACTGGAAAGTAAATAAAAAGTTATTTTTGTGTCTGAGCCAAAGGGCGAATCTTTCTCCTGGTATACCTGTGTGGACATCTGAGAAAGCCACAAAGGCTCTTTATTTTTATGGTTTTGTGTATGATGTCTTTAATAAATGAAAGGATTTGGAATTCCAAAAATATTTCAGCCATATGGGTTGAAGAACCAGGGACTGATGTACAGGTTGTACCCTAGGCAATTCTGGAGAAGGGGAGTATGTATGGCTTCCACACAACTGCATTTGAAGTAAGATTGCTGAGGATGTTGGTCCTGTTATGTTTTTTCACATGTGAGGTGAGGCAGCATGATGTCTGAGCATGTGTGGGAAAGATCAGACTAGAGAGACTGATGAGCTAAATAGCAGTGGGGCATCAGTGGACACAACACTCCACTTGTGAATTCTCGCCTGTGATTCATCTTCTCCAACACTAGCACCTGTGGGTTTGGCTTTTCCTTTCGCCTTTTTAACTCACCCCCAAGCTCTGGACAAGATATTATAGCCAGGGCTCCTGCCCCCTACTTTATCTTGGTCTTGAAGTGGTTTGGAAAGAAGGATGCATGCTATTGAGATTCCACTAGGGATTAGAATCTATCCTACAGGGAATCTGAAAAAGAAGGAGAAGGGGCTGGTTTTCAAGTTTGCAGCCTTGAATGAAAAAAACAAGCAGCCATAGTGAATGCCATGTGCTTTTATTATGTCAATTTTTAATGGAACTCTCAGTGGTGTAGTTTTAATTCCTCTGTGAGCAGAGCTACTTGGTTTTATTTACTGTGTTCTTCCTTTGCCCAGGTTTAGCCTCCAAGGTTATAGAATAGAAATGAAGCCCAGGGGGAAGCTGGTCTGCCTGAGAATACATTCATTCATGTTGATCTGTTCTGCAGGACAGTGCTAATTAATTTTGTTGCTGTCACCATCATATGTGAATCCCACAACAACTCGTACCTTAAATATTTATAGAGGGGAGAAATATAGCCATAGAAGCAAGAGCAGTTTGCTACATAAACTGAACAAAGGTGTGCAATGAATCAGAACTGCTCTGTTATTGGAGAGGACACAAGGATTATGAGGCAGTGCTAAGTGGACAGAAGCAGAAACTAAAGGGAGAAGATTGCCTTGGCTCGGAGAAAAAGCAATTTCACCTTCACATTTCCACAACATAAAATGTTTGTGAACTGAAGGTCAATCAGCTGGCACAGAATTACAGGTGTCTTAGTCTTGGGTTTATGGAAAATGAACTTATTTCATTATCAATAGTAGAAAAGTAAACATGTCAGAGGGAAAAGGTCGAGACTGAATCTTTAAGGGTACCTTTAGTATACAATGGAGAAACATTTGGGGAATGTCACCTCAGCCAACATGGGGCATCTCCGGAATGATCTGCAACTGGCTATGTGCTTTTCTTCAAGTGTCTGTGTGTGGTCAAGTGTGAAAAAAACACATGGGAGTAAACCAACAGTTTAGCAAAGACCACATGATATCTGGGTTCCTAAAGCTGGGACAAATGGACAGTTGCTTGTCAACATCAGAGCTGTAGAGTAGCTTAAAATCTTCAGGAGATTCCTGACCTCCATCAGGGAAGATGTTCCCTATCCCAATTTCTGTCCTATATGAGATCGTCTCTGCCATTATTGTCTCAAAGTGACTTTCTCACATTTGAGTAATTTTTTTAATAATTAAATTCAATACACATACTTCCTCCCAATCCTTACTCTCAATAAGCCAGGTGTTTGTGTAGGGAGTAAATTCATTTGTTCTAGTGATGCTGCTAGGAGAATTTTAGCTGAGTACTCTAACAGTTAAATTATTCTGAAATCTCAAGGTCCCCTGAGGTAGAAATGCACTGTAGTTGAGCTGAGAAAAAAATGGAGTCACCAATTTATTAACATAATTTTTCCAGATAAATTAGTACATTGGGAAAAGCAAGGGGAAGCAATAAAGACAATCCCCATTTGTAAAGAACAAAGAGACTACATGAGTGGAAGTCTTCTAAAGAACCTTCTAGAAAAGACAGAATGGACCAAGAACATGACAGAGGAACCCAGCTCCAGCCTTGTGCAACGTGGAGATGAGGGTAACTATGGGGGTAAAGCCTATGAACTTCTTGATAGTCTAGTTTCTAAACTCAATGTATCCCTTGGAACACACATGAAGCTTTATGTATAACTTCAAAGTACTATTCTTTCCTTGGGATGGAAACAAAAATTTTATGCAAAGGGAAGTCACTGACTTTCCTTCTAGTTGCAGTTGAGAAGGTGCAAGCCCACCTGGTCAGGGACAAACTTGCCCTGACTACAGGACATCAGGGATACAGGTTGTCTACTTGATGGTAGGGTCAGAGCTCCTCCTTATCTGTTATCTCAAAAGTTCATCTTATTGACTCTCAGGCTCTATGGAGAATAATGAGAGGGGAAAGCAACAGGAGACAGTACTGACATGAAGAAAGTAAGTTTTACTTGTGCAGACTCTGGCATTTATAAGGGAGGACAAAGTCGCTGGGTCACCAAGCAAAGTGTATGTGAGAGGTGATAGTCACTAAACTTTCAAGAGCAATTGAAATTGTACTATGAAGGAATTGGACACACTTTTTTATGCTGAAGCACACACATGCAAAACAGTATCATTTCCCTCCACATGCTGTGCTTTCATTCACAGCTCCAACTCGCCATCAC
This sequence comes from Rhynchomys soricoides, assembly GCA_019843965.1. Lineage (NCBI taxonomy): Eukaryota > Metazoa > Chordata > Mammalia > Rodentia > Muridae > Rhynchomys > Rhynchomys soricoides. The sequence continues at coordinate 1,642,576 of JADRCH010000044.1, read as the reverse complement.
TGTTGAATATACATGCTATTATATTCCTTTCCTGACAACTTAGAAAACTCTGAGGTTTAAATGAACCAAAGACCTGCAAGTATCAGACTTTCAAAAATAGGCTTAGTGTGCCGGTTCCTAATTGTTTATGTTGGTTTTAAAATAGAAACCTTCTTTTGTGATTTATGACATGCATTAAAATAGTTGCAGATAACCACTTAGAGCCAGGGCACAGACTGCGAGGCTCATGATCACAATGTGATACTTCTAGAGTGAAGCAGCCTAAGGCAGAACATAATCATAACACAAATGGCCCAAGAAAATCTATATTCAGACAGTTTTCCCTGGAACTCTAAAGTACATTAAATACCACTTTGAATTTGAATGGAGGCATTTGCAAATAAGTAGTCTTTATCAAGTCAGCCTTTTAGGATTCTGAAGATGTGTATTTTCCATATTGTTATTCTTTAAAAATAGCTTTGTAGCCACTTTCCCCCTGAAGAGTAATACCATGGTGGATATTACCAGATATGACCAGTTTCCTTCCTATGCCAAAACATTAAGGTCATTTTTTCATGTGACCTGAAAATGTTTTTTCAAGTTCCAATATAGCGTCCCATGTTATAATTTTGTCCTTTCTTGTGAAGATGTAAGTGAACTTTCCTCCCACTTGGGTTGGGGGAACTTTTTACATTCACCTTCTCATTGACTCAACTTTGGAGCCCCATTCTTTCTATTCTAAACCTGAGACCTTAAAACATTAAGAATCCTCAGGAATCCAATTCAGGAAGTAGCTCAGTTGAACTTCAAGTGAACACAGGGTCATAGGATTAGGTATAGATGACTCTGATATATGGTACGTTCTACATAGAGAGAGACCATAGGCCAGCAGCCCCATTGAGTTCCACACATTTTGCCAGCTCTGTTCCTGAAGTGTAGATGGTTGGTTACTCAGTGAGTGAAGAAGTGATTATGCAGAGTGGGGCTCTTGTCTTCTCTTCTGTTCAAGAGAAACCCCATCCACCATGCTGCAGGCACAGTCACTAGCTTCTGGAGAGAGAGGGTAGGCTTGTCAGGAAAAAGTGAAGAAGATGCTACTGCAATTCAGATTCTCGTGAAAACTTGCCTGCCTCTTGATATCAATGAAGGTTTAATGTATACCTGGCCATCTGTAGGAGAGCTCCTTGTTACCCTTTCTTTTCTCATTTGCCCCCTTCTTCTTCTGTCCCTCCTCTTCTCTTTCACATTTTTTTTACTCCATAGGTATTATTGCTATTGTTTACTTTCTCTCCTCTTTCTGATTCTTCATTCTCTCTTCCCATATCCTTCCTTCCTTCCCTCCTCCCTCACCTTTTAACTTTAGACAGATGTTCATCAAAAGAAACCTTTATCAAAACTCTGACTAAACATAAGCTGAAGAAACAAACCAGGGGACTTGTACTGAAAAAAATCTAAAAATATGGCTTTGAAAATTAATTTAACTATTAGGAAAGAGAGAAGTAACAAGCACAAAGAAAGTGTAGAGACTCATTTCCATAGTAACCACATTAGAATATTGAGCCTCTTCCATTTTCTACAATAATTTATAAAGCTTTCAAAGGGAAACCACGATATGCTTTAGCCACAGTGATGCCAATGAACTTTGTTCATGTAAAATTGTTGATGTTAGAGTTTTCAGAGAAAGTCAGAAACCCTCTGTCTTAAAAATATTCAGAGACGTAAAAATGTCACAGAGAGCAAAGGGAAGCAAGGGAGGGAGTGCCCAAGCAATCTAAGATTCTCACTAGAGAGGTAGGCATTGTTAAAACAGCTCAGTAGGGACCATGGAGCTGCAAAGTACAGGCTACCAAGATGGCTCAGTGGTAAAGGGATGGTTACATGAACTTGACAACCTGACTTCAAACCACAAAACCCACAAGAGATGAAAGAAAAGACACAGTTCTAAAAGTTCACCCTCTGACCTTAACAATGCTCACATTGTAGCAAGCCTATACTCATACACATGCATAAGATACATTAATAAAGTAAATTTTAAAGTACAATAACTGAAATTAAAACTTTCGTAGTGACTTTTATTATTTTGTCATTAGAACATCAGATAACAACAATATATTTCAAAATAAATCAAAGTCACATAAATAAGTTTAAGTGACAGAAATAAATATGAACAAAAAAAATTAAATCAAGTTTGAAAGAATAGCAGGATGTTATCATCTATCAAATACATGCACAAAGAGAATGTCAGAGCTGACAGGATGGCAAAAAGCAGACTACTGCAGATCTAAAAACTGAATAAAAAATAATTGAATAAAAGTAGTTACTTCTGGGAACATAAACTTCACACTAGGGCATGGTATGATCATCCTGTTGAAAGATAAAGACCGAATCTCAAAGCAACAAGAGAAAAATCATCTGTTCTATATAAGGTTTCCATAAGATTGGCAACAGATTCCTCAACAAAAGCAGTGGAGATGAGATGGAGAAGAATGTCTTTAAAATACTGAAACAAACAACCAAAGGCAAGCCTGTTACTTAAATTACTACCTGTATACATGGAAAACCTGTACCGGAAAGTTGTAGAAATTCCAGTCATCCCAAATAAACCAACGCAAAAATTCTGTAATAAACCATAATGGAGTTCAACTCTGAACTAAAAATAATATACCTTTATTACAAAAGTATTCTTATGTTTATTAGAGATAAAGTAGAATAAATTCCAATTTCTCTTGATAATTTTAGGATGAGAAATGTTATTCCCATAGTTACCACTGAGGGCATAGCTGAATATAATTTACACAAAGAAATGAGCTAGAACTACAGTATACAAGTCAAATAGCCAAATACACAGGTCAGCAGTAGCAGAGGATGCTACCCTTGATCTCAGCCAAATGACTGAGTGTGCAGCTGTGATAGTAAAAATGAGAGACACATATCTAAGTAAGGCAGCAAATAATACTCAAGATATTCAAAGTAAGTTTTTCCTCATTAAAAAATACTTTTACCATAAATATGGTCTAGTCTCCACTCAACATTATGAGATTTACAAAATGGAATTAAAATTAAAAATGCAACTCCACCCAACTATATTTTCTGCAAGACACTAGCTTTAGATTCAAATAGACACATAGATTGGAATTGGAAGTATGGGAAACTTTTGGTACTCTGAAGGAAGAATATGTAGGCACTGATATCAAGCAAAGTCGATTACAACTCCATCGCTGTTATTCAAGAGAAGGAGGAACTTTTAGATTTTGAGAAATATATAAACTCACGAACTAGAGATGACACTCATTAGCATATAGACAGAAACAGTACCAAAACAGAAGAAGCAAAATAAGAGAACCAAACTCCTAAAATCTGTTGTACACTGATGGTGTAACATATCAGGGATCCACATCCATGGTGGACACGGTATCTAAGTGGATCAGCAGGACACCTGGTGCCTGAAATAACACTCTAAAGCAATCAAAGGCAGCTGACTTACAATACCACATCAACACCAGGAAACACGACAGCTCATTCACATTGTACATAATCATCAAATGAACTTTTGCCAGGGAAAACTGTGTTTTACAAATAACTATGTCTAAGTAAATTTTAAAATCATATAAATACAAAGTCACTTTTCCAATCAAAATGTAATGAGGTAAGAAATCACTAACGGGGGAAGACAATAAATGTTTTATAGGAAACTAATCAAAAGTAAATTTAATACAGGAGTTAAGGGATAAATCTCAGGGGACCTTTGTAAAACCAGTCACACATGAATATATGAACAGGATATATAAAAATAGGTGGGGTAGAAAGCAAGACCCAGAGTGTGATCTACAGCTGCAAATTCTCACCTTAAAAATAAAGAGATCTCAGCCGGGCATCTTGAATTCCCATGTGTGAGACTTAAGGGAAGAAGAACAAACCAAAGTCAAAGCCGGCAGACAGAAGAAAACATTGGGAAATTGGAGCAAAATTAAACAAAACCGGAAAGAGCAAAACAGTAATTGTTAAAGAAAAGGCAACAAATGTTGACAGTGAAATGTTATCCAGACATGAAAATAATGGAATGCTGATACAAGCTACAGAATGGAGAAATAATGAAAATGTTATTCTGTATGAAAGAAGTCAGATCCCAAAAGCCATATAATGTGCAGTTTAATGTATATGGAATATCAAGGGTATTTTTCCCAAAGACACAGAAACAGACTTGCGGAGGTCTTGGATATTACCAAAGAAAGTGAGCAATAAGTGCTAATGGGTACATATTCTCTGATTAGATGATGAAATATTTCAGTCCTAGAAATGGGTGTTGCTCATACCACTCCATGTACTTACAAACACTGCTTGCTCACTCTTTTTAATTAATTTTGTTTTGTTCACTTCAGTGCACATTAAGCCAATCACTGTGGCTCCTATATTAACAAACTAAAAAATTAACAAATTTGAAAAAATACAGATCATGAGACTTGAATTAACCAGAGGAAAAAGTATTTCACATACTTAAATGCCTACTAAAAATATGAAACTATGAATATTCAAAAAACTAAAGATCGATGTGGATTTATATAAATTGATAGGTTTTTTTTTAGCAGTAAATATTTGTGGCTATAATTATATATAAGGAATATTACAGGGCCATTTATTCAAAGCAATATTCCCAGAGATTAAATTGATGTGACTGGAGCCTGGATAACTCTATCATGGACTAGTCAGTGGTGGACTGGCAGCTAGAGTATTCAGAGCAGTGATTTTATTGGAGGAGGTATCCAGTCGGAGTTTCCCTGGAAGAACACAGCTTGTTTTCTGACTTTCCTTTGTTATTATCTCTGCTTCTCACATGTCCCAAGGCATCAGCTCTGCTCTATCATACCCACCAGTGGCCAGGATGTCCTTCTGGACTCCAGCTCCACAATAGTGGTATAAGCTGCCTACGGAACGAAGACTCCAAAACCATCTTTGTAAATGAATTTTTCACCCTTTGACATTATGCCTCAAGTATTTTTTTTTAATAGTTATGAGAACTGACAAATGGTGGGAAAGTATTTGCCTTCTTACTAAGACTGGAAAAGAGAAAGAATATTGAGTCCCGTGTACTTCCTCAACAGACTGAAGAAGTCATCAACTGACACCATAAGAAAATGAGTTAAAATTCTCACAGTGAGAAAAATATGGTTCCCATGTAGAAACAAAAGGCTTCTCTATGTGAAACATCATCATGGAATTTAAAAGAAACTTCCATAGTTAGGGAACTCTGTGGTGTTTCAGCATGGGGGGAAAATGTGAAAATATGTTTATTGCTTCATTCAAAATCATACAAGGAGATAGAAAACTAATAAAACGTAAAGATTGCTGAATAAATTTGTAATGGCTGCAAACATCCTAATTTTAGACAACACAATGAAGATAGAAATGTACACCATATTGAAACAGAAGTTTATTGTGCTGCAAGAAAAAACTCAAGCTCAAGGTTTTGTTAGGACAGCCAGGATGATTCTAAGATTAGTACAGAAAGACAGAAATTAAAAGAAACAGGTATTTTTGAAAAACTGCCATTGAAACCACAAATGGGAAATGAAGAAAAAGAAAAAATTTACCTTATCAAAATGAAAACCCTTGCTTTGTGGGGAAAAAAACAACAAAATACCCTTTAACAACAAGCACAAGACCTACACAGGTTTGAAGAAGACAGAAATTCCAGCAGAGATGGGAAATGGACAAGTCTTTTCCCTAACCAAGAAGCTATTTGAATTGATACCTCTGTAGAAAGTTAGAATTCTCTGAGATAATTCTCCTATGCCCAGGAGTAGTTGGTAAACACAAAACAGACTATATAGTGTTTTGTTGGTTTATTTTGTGTGGGAATGTCTATATGTGTACATGGCACATTTTAGTTTGGATAATTTTTGGCATGTTGGTTTTCTTGTTTAAAGTATGTATGCTTTGATTTTCATTTTTTAGAGAGAGAGAGAAAGAGAGAGAGAGAGAGAGAGAGAGAGAGAGAGAGAGAGAGAGAGAAGAGAGAAGAACAAAAAAGAGAGGGTGAGATAGAAAGAGAAGCTGAAGCTGAGTGGGGAGAGAGGTAGGGAGAATCTTGGAAGAGTTGAAAAAGCAAAAAATATGAACAGAATTCACTGTTTAAAAATATTTAAAAATTTTTTATTTGTAGATATGTGTGCCTGGCTAGATGAGTACACACACACACACACACACACACACACACACACACACACACACAAAGCTTGCAGGTACCCATGCAGGACAGAAAAGGTTACCACATATCCTTGAGTTAAAGATGCAGGAGGTTCTGTGCCACCAAATATGAGTGTTAAGACTCAAGTCCTCTATAATATTATGTGCTCTAAACTGATGCACTATCTCTCCAGCCTGGATTATATTAATTATCACTTTAAAAGAAATGATCACTGGGAAAAACTGAGATAATCATATAGGATTTCATATAGAACTATATATCACTTTTGTCAGTATACATGTGAATCTGGGGCTGAGAGCACTGGCTGTTCTTGTCTGGCTTCCAGAAGGTCTGGGTTTGATTACCTGCACCCACATGGTAGCTTACAACCTCCTGTAACTCCAGTTACAGAAGGTCCAGTGTGCTCTCCAGGCTCTGCCTATACCAGACATGCATATGGTACACCTATGCAAAACACTCATAGCACATAAAATGAAAATACACAAATATTCAAACAGGAAATATATGCAAATCTAAAAATATATCAAATCAAGTTTAAAATATGAAATTACAACAAAATTATTTCTCCTAACACCTTTAGATCTTAATAATCCTCTCTATTTAATATTGTTATGGTGAGTATCATGTACACTCCAGGTAGGATGAATTGGTTTTTATCAGTGTCAGCAGGAAGCTGGTGGGAGGTAGCTTGTGGAGGCAAGAATGTAGCTCAATTGCCAACAATAAATTCTCACTATGATTACATTAGTTGATAGGTGTCTACACTTATGCTAATCTACTTTTGTATCATGACTCAGATTACATGGCTTTGATGTAGAGAATCACATCCCATTGGGCAAATAGACCATGGATGTTTGTAATCAGTTATATACAAATGCTAAAATTTCATAATAAAGTAATTGAAGAATGTAGGAAAGACACTTATTAATAAAATATCCTGACATTTCTAATAATTGGCTAAAATAAAATGTGAAAATTAAAGAGGAAATAAAATCCCAAACAAACTTATGACTAACTCATAATAATGTGTTTTCAGCCTTGATCCAGGATTTCCTAATACCCAATTTAATAAACATCTTTACCAAATAGACAAATAAGTGGTTTCTATAAATAACAGAATGCAGAATACAGAGTTAGTAACAGGAAACAAAGAAACTCACAGGAACAATTTATAGGAACACACATTGTTCCCAAAATTCCAGGGTAAGGGGTTTGGTTTTGCAAGGAGAACATGTTGACACACTTTTCCTATTATAACATTAATTCCTTTCTGCTTCTCCAGTGAGCCCTGGTGTTAACGCTTTCGCATCTGAAAAGCCCATCTGTGTTTTCTATGTACTTTCCTTGGTCTCCCTGGTGAGTGCTAACATAAAGACATGATTCATGTGTCCAACAATGTCAGTCTTGAGGGCTCCTGTTTCTCACTTCATGTTCTTCCAAAATATAACCCCCCTTGAGGCAGCCACTTCCTCTGTGCAGTTTACAGAGATATTCAAGGGCCACACCTGTACTCACCCACCAGGTATACTTACTGATTCAATGTGCCTATGGATGGAAGGCCCTTCCATTTCTCCTGGGGCTTTGAGCTGCTGTACAACTTAGCACTGCTTCATGATAATTGGCATAGTGCAGAAATATGAAGGATAGTGTTTAACAAGTATGTCTTTGTGTGTGTGTGTGTGTGTGTGTGTGTGTGTGTGTGTGTGTGTTTGAATGAGAGACAGACATACAGACAGAGATGAAGACAGAGAGACAGACAGTCAGAGAGAGACAGAGAGAAAGAGCAGAAATATCATTATTCTTCAGGAAATTCATTCCATGTTCTTTTCTAATCTACATGGAATGGCATTTCTTCAGAACCCACTCTTCAATGAAGGGCTGACCCACATGGCTGACTACAGTAATCTAAACTCTCAGCAGCTTACAGGTGGGGTGTAATGGACTGTACACAGGAGACATGGAGTTTGCTGGGTAGGAGTACAGGTGAACTGAGGGTCAAGTTGTTCAGTGTTTCTCTAGCTAATCTGTTTCATTGGAGAAATTTACTGGGACTCTTTCCAGCTTCTCGAGAGATCCATGGTAACTACTGAAAACAAAGAGACCCACACGAAAACACTTTGGCTTGCCATCTTCCCATTTCTTAGATTCTGAGAAACATCAGTGACATTTTTTCAGAGACCCTTGCTTGATGTGGATCCTGCACATCAAGATGCGCAGAGAAGAACCCTGGATGTGCCTGGTAGATCCCACCTATTTCAAACATGTTTTAACTTTCTCAACAAAGTTTCTCAAATTTAGGGCGTGGAGATCCTCACTTAGACATGACTTTCCTTTCAAGAAAACAATTTAAGTCAGAATTTCATGGATTTTACTCTCCAATGGAGGGCAAAACATAAGGTTACATATTTTTTTCTATACAGATACAATTGAGATATAGATATTTGGAAAGTTGTTCAAGAAATGTAAAGCTGAATCTCAAAATTAACTACACTTGTAAAAGGGATAGAAAAGAGAGGGACCCTTTGTCCATTCTTCCTCACCCTAGCAATCTGGGTTTTTATGCTTCATAAGTGTTGGGCTGTTTAGCATTGATATCGATGTTTACAAGGAATCCCTGCCAATGCAAGTTCTGCATCCAAAGAAATTGGGTGGCTCAGGATGAGTTTCAAGTACAGAAAAGAAGAAAGGATACAAACCTGAGTTTTGCCAAATTAAAGTCCTCTCCTGGGACCTTTTGTGGTATATTTTTAGGACCCTATATGTGAATCTACTTGAGCAATGGTCTCCATCATTGAGAGTTCTCCCGGTCCTTATTGCTTATTTATTTATTGGTTTGTTTGTGTGGGTGTTTATGATGCTGTATATGGTCTTGGCTCTGGATAACAGGCTTACTTCTGTTTCTGACACTTTTCTGCATGTGATGGTCCATACTTTCTCACACAAGACTTCCACTGCTCCTGACTTGGCTTCATAAGAAAGTCCTCTATGTAGAGTACCAGAAGATCCTTTTCTGATGGTTATAAATGTCAGATACAGTAAAGAGGGGTTGGAAGCCTAAAACTCTGGCTTAAGACCTAGTGCTGGAAGTCTCCCTTTACCTTGGCGTTAACTGGCATATCCATGAACCTGGTTGCTTTGGTCTTTTCAGTGTTAGTGCATTAAGGAAAAAAATCAGAACATCCCTCTCTTCAGTCATTAAAGATCATCTTACTCAGGACCAGTACCAGGTTCAATGTGGCCCACATATAAAATGAACATCTGTGTATTCGCTTAACACTAGTTCACTAGTTGACATTAGCTATCTTTTTAAACATCACACGCACACACACACACACCTCACATTTTGTTCCATCAAACCAAAGGAGTCAATGGAAAGAATTCTGTTTAAAGAATCCATCCCTGTCTTATAAAGAAGAGGACTTTAAAGCATAGTGATAGAAGCATCCTTTAGTTGTATAGCTGAGCTGTGGTGACATCCAGCTCTCTCTGCAGGGAAGCCCTTGCCCACATGAGTACTATGTACCCTGCTTGGAACATCTATGAGAAGGTGAAGGTGGAACAGGAACAGCAAACACTAAGAGCCATGCTTTATGTATGGGGGTGAAACTTTCCTGGAGGATACAGAGATTCTGTCAAGATGCCATCTGATCATTGATGCTTCCTATATCTGAAGGTGAAAGGCTTCTGGGCACTTGCTAGGAACCACCTTCTAAGCCTTGTAAGGCTCTCAGCAAGGCCAGAGAGAAAGTCTAGGGGTTATCTCACATCACCTAGGCTTGTGTAATAATATATATCTTAGGAGTCCTTACTTCCATCTCCTGTGAAACCCCTGGTATCTTTTAGCTGGCTGGTAATAGAAAAGAGAAGGCACAGCCTGGCCACATTCCTACATTAGAAGCAAACCTGGAGGTTTGGGCAGAAAAAATATCTGCCTTGAATATAAAATAATCTTCTCTTGCGTTTTAAAGGACAGGGAGAAATGCAAGCTGAGCTACTGCTTTAAAACAATGCTTTAATGGAGTCATTAAAAATGAAATATGGACCTGTACAGCAAAGAGCCAGTAACATAGATGGTGAGATCACAGATTCCCTTTGGTAATTAGCATGTGACCATGCAGAAAGATTGATGATGAAAATAAATAGAACAGACTGGATACTCAGAAAGTTTAGAGTTGCAGAGGAAATACAGCATCTACACACACAAAGATACATATTTCATTAACAATAACATAGCACATACATATGCTTACTGACACACAAAGAAACACAAGGCACATGACATGTAAACACCCCCTACACACACACACACACACACACACACACACAGTGTGGGACATGGCACACATGTCAATATAGAAAAATTCTAAAATTATACTTGAGATAATAGAGAATTCTAGAAGAAGAAGTGGGGAGAAAAGGAGGATGGAGAAGCAGAATCATTGGAAAGGAGGAGTGTAAAGAAGAGTGGAGGTGGTCAGGTTGCTGCCTGGATGGACATCTCAACCCTAGCAGAGTAGCCTGTTTGTATAGAGGCTCAGAAGAGAGAGAGAGTCCACCCTGTGCCCAGAAAGGCAGGTAAGGACTATCATTTTCATTTGTATGTCCAGGCAGCTGGTGTGTTTTATGAGCCTTAATAAAAGGAATTTTGGCTGGAGAGATTATCAGAGATTAAGGTTAACAGCTTGTCATGTAGAAGATCCTGGTTCTTCCATTCCCAGCACTTACATAGCATCTTACAACCATCTGTATCTCCAGTCCCAGGGTATCTGACAGCATCATCTGACCTCTGGCACCTGTGCACTGGTGGTACATATACATGTGTGTTGGCCAAACATTATACATTAAGATAAGATAGAAATAAAATCTATATTTCATGCATTTTAAAGAATTTATTGAAGGGGTTTGATCATCTAGCCAGAAATTCAAGTGAGTAAGTATATTGCAACTTAAAGTTTCCCATTCCAGAATGAAGATGTATGCTGTCTGAATGTGCGTTTCAGAAATGCATGAGAGGACATGTTTCAACATAGAACATAAGAAGAAAAGATGCTTCTGAAAAAAAAAATGTTAGTGTCATTATTTTCACAGTGATGCCAACTGCAAGATGGTTGTGATCAATTCTTTTAAATGCATATTGGGGGTCTAGATTTGCTAAGTGTTGTATTCCATGTACCTGTCTCAACACTGTACTCAACCTTATGCCATGGTGTTATCAGTAAACAATGATGCTGAACAGTGAGTTTGTCTTAATTTGAATTTTTACTGCTGTGATCAAAGACCCATGGGCAAAAGCAACATGGAGAGGAAAAGTTTTTTTTTCTTTTTTCTTTTCTTTTCTTTTTCTTTTTCATTTACATTTCTGCACTATAGTTTACCATGGAAGGAAATCAGGGCAGGGACTCTAAGTAGGAACCTGGAGGTAGAAGTTAAACCAGAAGCAATGGGGATATACTGCTTACTGCTTGCTCTGTTCTCCATGATTTTCCCACCTCTTCAGGGTTAGCATCACCTACAGTAGGGTGGACCCATCATTAATCAAGATGTCTCACAGACTTATCTTCAGGCTGAACTTACAGAGAAATTTTCTCTGTTGAAGTTTCCTCCTCTCAAATGACTCCAGCTGTATCATATTAACAAAATACTAATCAGCTTGGAGTTAGAAGCACTCGCTTGGGCTGATTCAGCAAAAGCAGCCAGTGGTGATATTTACAGGATGTATAATCCAGTCCTACCCAATGAGCTAGCAGTCTAACCTAGTGGGGTCAACACTAATAAGCAACTATAGGCAAAATCACAAGATTTTTCTTTGACTGAAATATCTTCCTTAAGTTGGGAGAACAGTCAGTCGCCTGCCTAGTTTCCTTTATCTCTTAATGTATGTTTCTTACTTGCTGTGGAGGGATCTATCCACTCTAACTCTCATAAGGCCTGGACTATGATATGTCCTGATGAAAGGTTCTCAGTACACACTCTACTAATCTTCCTGATCCTAGGGAACTCCTCATGACAGAGACTACTCTGCTTCTTATTAGTTTGAGGAGCAGGTCTTTACAGTAGTTGCACACACTAGTCTAGTGTATGCATGTTTCATTTGGCAGAGTACTCCTTGTTCTTTTAAGTATATATGTTTAATTGCTGCATAGTAACTGCATATATTCATAGACTCCAGTGCAACATCTATGTCTAGGTATGTAATAGTTATCAAGGTAGTTGGTGTATCCATCAGCTTCAGCATTTGTCATAATTTTGTGTTGAGAAAATTTACAATCCTGTCTACTAGCTATAATAGTTGCTGTCAACAGAGCTATACTACTGTGCTGTCGAGCATTAAATGTATCCCTTCTATTCACTTTGCCTATGCCCAGCACCTTTACCCATCCTTTGTGCAACTCTTTCTCCTCAATAAGGAATCTTCTTACTGATCAAAGTTTCAAAACAAATTTTAGCTCCATAACCACTTCTAATATATATGGATGTGATGACTTTCTTTGGCGTTGACTTCAAAGAAAATATAGCAGGTATGCTAATAGAGAAATCAAAGTCACGAATCAATTCTGCTTAAGATCTACTTAACCACCAAGCACTTCTATCTCATATTCTGGGTTTGACAAGTCTAGCCTTTCCCAACAGTATTGGTTAAAAATGCCAATGTTGGATGTCTGGAATTATTTATCATCAAATAACTGTTATGCATTCTCTATCAGCTTGATTCCCTCTTTGGTGATATTATATGTTCCACATCAATATTTTTTTTGGGGGGGGTTCAGATAACACAACTGTATGATCTACATAAGTCTAAATATCTACTAAATTTTTTGGGATCTGGGATATATCAGTTACTGTAACTACTTATACTTTAAATGGAGCTTTATATAGAAACAATGTGTGTATAAATAATATAAAATGAATATATCAAATGCAATTTAAAGGTTCACTTGTTGATCTTGAAAGTAAATGATTATTTCTCAAATAATCAGCAGTGGTTTTTTTCCATAATAATGCAGATGTAAAATCCTGCTTCCAAATATTAGATGTAAGTACCTACAACTGATACAAGGATATTTCAAGTACTCTATTTTTAATGACATATGTAAATGATATGAATAAAAACGATAGCATTGGCCTGGTTCAAATGCATCTTGGAAAGCATTTTGAAATGCTGTACTGTCTGGTAAATGGAGAGTGATAAACACACATGGTCCTGTAGTGGGAACTGGTTTCTTGTTTGGGGATGCATTTTCATCACTCTGTGTACTGTGAAAATGCAAGACACGGTGCTGATGGTCAGCAAATTCTGAAAAGCATCCACTGTCATATATGATTCTCTGAAGAGGAATCTTTCTAGCAATAAGAATCTAAAAAATAGTGCTAGTCTTAGAGCATGAACCAGGTAATTTGCCTTCACATCCTCCCTGCAGGTGAGGTTCCTTCCCACTTTGAAGCAACATTTCCTTATGTAGTGTTTTCCTCTCAGCAGTTCCCAGCAAGCACATGGAAGGTTGGGTGGATAAAGGAAGGAAAGGAAAGTGCCAGGAATGAGCCAATTGTACAGACAGAATTTTGCATTTTACTCCAATTTTTCATGATATAAGGAGAATACACACACACATTAATAATGTGTTTAAAGTTAAAAATATCATTTATATCATAACAATGTCATTAATTATAACTAATATCTTCTCTAGGTATTAAAGGGGAGAAAGTTTTGATATTTACATGTACCACAAATAAAACCCATTATGGTGGTACACAGCCCACTGTATAGCTGAATGGTATTCAGGGTGAGAGAGAGAGAGAGAGAGAGAGAGAGAGAGAGAGAGAGAGACAGAGAGACAGAGAGAGAAAGACAGAGAAAGAAAGACAGAGAGACACAGAGAGAGAGAGAGAGAGACAGAGAGAGAGAGAGACAGAGAGAGAGTGACTTATCAGTAAGACTATAGATAGCTGCAGCAGCAAGAAGTCTAGCCTATCTTCATTTGACTCTTGCCTTGGAAGAAGCTCTTAGGACACATCTCTATGGAACTGAAGTTACCTCAGCAGCTGGAAAACTTCAACATTCTCACAATTTTAATTATTTCTTGTATTTATTTCTCTCTACTTCCTTTATTATCAAAATCCCAGCTCTTCCAGCCAGAGGTATTTGGTGACTTGAAAATTCTCTAACTCCAAGCTTAGGTCTCCCTGCCCCCATTTGGTAATTTGCATGTTTTAGAATCCTTATGCTGGTTCAGTTCTCTCTCTCTCTCTCTCTGTATATGTGCCTGTGTGTATGCTATCAGAAGGTTTTATTTAGACTATTTTCTTAAACATTTATCAAGAGGGTACTTCATAATTTTCTAATCATAGCCATTACTTTGAAATTCATAAAGGTGCAAAATATGGTGGACATTTAGTACCCACAGTTGCGTTTAAAGCAATATAACATGGGGACATATTATAAAATGCAGAAGGTCTCATAAAGCATGTGGCCTTAGGGAAACAATTTCTAATTTTTGTCTTTACGATTCTATAGATCACGATATTGTGCTGCATTGAATCTGGGGAGATGACATCTTCATTCTATAAGTGGTCCAGTTTGTACTATCTTCACAATTCAAACACTTCCATAAATGCATTTCAATGAATAATGAAATAATTCATTGGAGGGTCATAATAGGGTTTCTTTTGTGGTTAAGTATATTAAAATGTTTCTGTGCACAGACTAATAAATGTAAGGTATACTTTTCATTAATATTATACTAATTTTGAGACATTCCCAGAGAAAGGCAATTCAAATTTTTCTTAGAGAAACAATGTTGCTTTACCCACACTGTATGTATGCATAGCCAGGCTCTCTCCCTTCTCTGTAATAAAAATAGATACAGCCAAGACATCAAGGAGGACAGGGGTTACAAACACTTGCTGCTTTAGAAAGGTCAAGCTCTGGGGCTGGTGAGATGGATGGCTTGTTAAGAACAATTTCAGCTCCTGCAGAGAATGTAAGTTAGACTGCCAGTATTCACATAGTGGCTTCCAACTATCTATAAGTACAGTTCAAGTGGATATGGTGCCTCCCTCTGGCCTCTATGGTCACTAAATGTCAGTGGTCCACTTATATTCACACAGGCAAACACTCACATGCATAAATTAAAAATAAATCTTTACTTAGAATGGTCAGTTCTGACTGCAAACATCTTCCTATAAGTTTCATTTACTCTAGGGCAATAAACTCATGAAACAACTCTGCATTACTGATGTGCACAGTTGCATAGTCTCTGTAGTCCCTGTAATGGTTTGTATTTATGATCAACTAGACTGGGTTTGGAAGCACTTAGTGAACATTTTTCTGGGTGTGTCTGTGAAAGGATTTCCAGATAGGTTTATTTCAAAAGGGAAGGCCTGTCCTGAATGAAGATGTTGTCATGCTCAGCACTGGTATCCAAGATATAATAAAAACGAAGTCAGGTGGAAACCAACCTATCACCAATTAGTATGAGCAGCTGCCTCATGCGCCCACCTCTATGCTTTCCTGTTAGGACGTGCCCCTTCTTACACCATGAACCCCAACAGACCTTTTACCGTAAGCTTCTTCTGTTGCGTATTTTGTCACATAGAAAATTAACAAATAGAGAAGACAACATTCTTTTGCACAATAGGCGTGAATTGTCCTGAAAGCAAAAAGCATGAAATACAGGTTGGATGGGATGATGTAGTATGTCCTGACAGAGTCCAGGAAAGAGACTAAGACCCAATGGCCCTTTCCCCTCTCTGAAGCCAGGTCTTCTATCTAGTTTCCCTCCAATTCAGGGACATGCTGGCCAGGTGCAGGAAGTTGCACTCCATTCCTGGAAATATGGAGTGGGCACTGTAAGGCCAGCATCAGAACAGAGATAAAAAAGACAAACTTGTCATCTCCCAACTATGTCCTGACAGTTTTTCCACAGTGTTGCTTCACAATCCTCTCTTTAGAGATCTAAGGAAACAATTCCTACATTTTTAGAAACCCCAGGCCCCCGAGCTGAGGGTTTCTGGTCAGACCAGCAGCTGTGCCTCTTCACGTTCCATTATTGATCCTTACTGCTGACACAGCAAGCCCTCCTCAAACAGTTACCTTGGCTTGCTTGAGATCCCCTTCCCTCTAGTCAGTAAGGCTACAGAAAGATGTAACTCCAGCTATGGGAAGCCAGACAAGGAAAGATGCAATGTATCATGTCTATATGTTTTAGATCTCCAATCTCCTCCAAGAACACTAGAAAAGAACCAATTAGAAATGGGATCAGAATGGTATGTACATGAGGATTTTTAACCAAGAGCTCATTTTGGATAATAAAATCTGATGAGGAACTCTGTGTTATTGACTGGACAGTCATGATACTGATACACTGGCTTCAATAGGATGAGATTTAAAAGTCTTAAAGCAATTTTCAAAAGTATTTACAAAAAATGCAGGGAACTTTATATAAGTGAAAAGGCAAGATCAGGATTCAAGATGATTACTTTCCTCAGATGTGCATCTGTATCAATAGAGGAAAGCAGTAAGCTTAGGTACTCGTTTGAGTGAGGACATCGCTGGCACATGTAGCTTCTCTTTATTATCCACATAATTTTTTACAGTGACAACAAGTATGATATTTTTTATTTCACAAAAATGAGACAGCTGGCCTGGTTTTAAAAAAAATTGTTTTATCTCACAGCATCTAATCTCCTCA
This sequence comes from Rhynchomys soricoides, assembly GCA_019843965.1. NCBI lineage: Eukaryota > Metazoa > Chordata > Mammalia > Rodentia > Muridae > Rhynchomys > Rhynchomys soricoides. Next base: position 1,625,704 of record JADRCH010000044.1, on the reverse strand, counting down.
GTTTTCCCCATCTGATTTATTTTTCCAAATTCCAGGTTGCATTTTTGAACTACACCAGTTTGTTTCTCATTTCTTCTTTGACACACAGTGCCTGTTTCCTGTGGGCTAAATGAGTTGAGTTCCTAAAGAGGGAACTAGTGCCAGAGAGATAGTTCTTGCAAATTCAAACTTTCTTTGACCACTCAATAGTGTATTAAAACATCATTTTGTCAATTAATCATAAGAATGTGTAAATGGAAGAATGGTTGGAGCGAGAAAGAACAAAAGGGAAGATCCTTGGCATCCACCTGGTTTCTTCTTTAGGGCAAGACAATATAATAATATAAAATTATTAGAAATGTCAGATGATTGCCCCACTGCTGGCAGTTTAAGTTTGCACTTTTAAATCCAGGACACTCTTAAAAATGAATTATTCGTCTGTGTTAATGAACAGAACAGCCAGAAAGCTCTGCTACCATTTATTCTCAAAACAGTCACTCTCAGGGCTGTAAACTTCAGTGATAACCTTGTCCCTTCTGATTTACCAAATCCTTTCCTCTAAGGGGGAAGTGTGACAATGATATGGAACAGAGAACTCAGAAGCAAAGAGGAAAAACAGAAGTTCCAGGAGCCAATGCTTTGACCATCACCCAATTACTTAGCAGGGCTAAATGTATTCACTGAGCACTATTATCCCTAGTAACAAACCCATAAGGAGAACAACACAGAAAATCACCATGTACAACATGCAATACAAGTAAACCTAGCAAGGACAAAGGGGTACAGGAATGTCCAACAAGAAAATTCACAGTTAGTAAAGCAGTGTAAGAGAAAACAAACCTGTGTGCACACGAAAGCAGGCTTCCTGTATGCTAGGAGGAAACTTGATAATTTATTTGTACCTATATTTTTCTTTCTTCTTTATTTTCAAGCCTGAACTTTTTATTGAAATGAGACAATTAAATCAATTACATTTTTGTGTTTTTCAAAGAATTTGTGTAAATGCTACAATTGTGCAGAGGAAAAGAGACCCTCGAGTGCCCAACCTTAAATGGAATATTTATATCATACCCTTTCCCAAGGCTCAGAGACCATTGAGTAAGAGGAGCTAGAAAGAGTGTAAGAGCAGGAGATGGTAGATGGCTATAAAGAAACCATGTTTTTTATGACCCACTGGATAGTTGTAAATATAAACTTGAGTGTTTTTAGCAACATTACAAGCCACACACAGGCACAAACCTAGCCAAATTCCATCATGGAGCCAGGAGGTGGGCATGAAGTTCCACTACTGGATGAGGTGTATTGGCAATTGGTAACTGGTGAGAGGACCAGTTTTCTTTAAGCATGTAGCCTATTGTTGATCAACTGTGCTCCAGTGGATACCCCACATCTAAGAGCATTTGAGCACCACAAGTTGGACCCAATGGATGCTACTGCTGCTGCTGCTGCTGAGGAGGGGGAGGAGGAGGAGGAGGAGGAGGAGGAGGAGAGGAAGAAGAAGAAACAGAAGGATAAGGAGTAAGAATGAAGAAGAAGAGGAAGAGGAAGAGAAAGAAAAGGACTCAAAAACTTGGGTGAATAAGGAGGTAGGGTAGGTCTAGGAGGAGGGAAAGGGGTGCTCTAAACAGAGTTTATTAAGAATTCTGTCTCAACTGGTGAGAATGAAACAGTTTAGTGGTGTGTGTGTGTGTGTGTGTGTGTGTGTGTGTGTGAGAGAGAGAGAGAGAGAGAGAGAGAGAGAGAGAGAGAGAGAGAGAGGAAGAGAGAATGGAAAATGTAGTTGTAGTTTTGGTAAAGAAAGGTCAGCTTTTTCGAGCTTAAGACCTTGCCATTGATCTTTGAGGGTTTAGAGCGATCTTTATGAATGCAGTATGTAATGTAAAACAAAGTCACAAGGACCACTGATGTAAACTATATTTCCACAGCTAAGATCCAGAGATATATAATTATACAGGAAAGAGAGTAAATTCACAGGTCTTCTTAGTCTTCACTCTACCTAATGTCTTACTATGGACTTTTGTCCAGAAGAATCCTCAGAGATTTCAAGTCTTCAACACTGTATGAGGTTACAGGAGGATTCTGGACCTTTCTCTTCCCTCACACTTTATGTCTGATCAGGCTTGTTTTTTCCTTTATGACTCTGTGGAATTAGGTGCAAAGTAGAATGCTTTCTTCTCGAGGACTGGAGGACACATATGTGCATATGCACACATACATGCATAGGACTGAGTGTACACAAAGTGCACACATACTCATATCTTCCTTATGGATAGTGGTGTCCTGGATAAACTGCCAAATATTCTCCTTGGCATTTAGGGAAATAAAACAAAATTTGAAACTCACTGTTAAGTCCCCCATTCTTCTCCATAAGGCAGGCTCTAGGTCTGGTGAACCATAGATCTGCTGCCTTAGCCCTGGTATTCTCATTAGGTCATTCCCTTCAACCTATCCCACTTCTGCAGGAGCCTGCATTCTCAATCAAATGTAAGAATGTTGCCCTGTTTCTTTGGTTCTGCATTTTTGTATGAAGACTAAGGAATACCTAGCCTAAAATGTATGAAAATTTCCGTGTTGGCCTTTCCTTACCCTATGTTTTGTCCTGGGTACCTCAGCCGTGAACCTAAAATGCTAAGAAAGGAGTTCTTTCTTGCAAAGTTCTATTTGCTATGCAGACACTTAAAAGTGGGCTGAGTAAAAGAGGAAGTCCCTTTGTAAGCAACTGCTTTAAGCCAAGTGTGAGAGAGGAAGAGAACCCCACATGGGACTTTGGGCTGCTCACAGAGAAGCAGACAGACCCCTCACCAGATTGGCCCCAAAAGTCATAAGACAAGTTTCTAAAGCTGGACTGTAGATGCCTCTGTACCATGCAGGCAGCTTTAACAATGGGAACTATCTACACAGAAGAAATCAGCATCTTCCAAAATGTGGGGTACTGTATGGTATGAGCCAGACTGGAGACTGCCCATCTGACTACCCAGCTCCTGGGGCCGTAGAGTCACAAGCTCCTTGTCCATCAGGCAGAGGAGAAAGTTGCCTCTATCTGTAAGGATCATGTATGCAAAATCGATGATGTACTTTGATAGAAGCTGATGAAGCTAGATTTAATTGGATTTCAGTAAATTAAGTAATTTGCTGTATCCTGTAACCATTATAGGAAAAAAAATGCCCCAGTAAAAGAAGGAAATAAAGACCTTTAATGCAATCATGATAATTCCAGTCAACACTAACTCTACCTGGTAATCTTTGAAACATGTTTGAAGGAAGTGCTGTGGACATGACCTTGCTTCTGCACTCGGGCCATCTGGGGGGCAATCATAGAACCCCCCTGAAAGCAGCAAGTGATATGAACATGCGAGCAATATTTTAATGAATTATCTTGCCACCCTTACACCAGGGTAGGCTAGAATCAGGTACTTCTGAGATAATTACAAGAGAGAGTCATCTCTGAGTTTGAGGCCAGCCTGGTCTGCAGAGTAAGTTCCAGGACAGCCAGGGCTACACACACTACACACACACACACACAGAGAGAGAGAGAGAGAGAGAGAGAGAGAGAGAGAGAGAGAGAGATCTCCAATCTTCACCTCAGTCCCATTTGCAGATGCTCATCTCACATCCCCTCTCCTCTATGAATGCCTTGCACACACATGCACACACATGAATGAGCATGTATGCACTAATCTCTTCTCCACCTCTGGAGTAGTCAGCTGGAAGAGTGTGCATCTTCCAGAAATTATTCACCTTGTTTACATTGAGCACCTTCTACTTCTGCTGTTTCCACAGGGTATTCATTTAAGACAGAGCTCCATTTTATGGAGATAAACGATTTTAAGGGTCAATTCACTTTCTTCCCTAGTTCCATGGTGTTCTGGAAGAAGCTGGCTCTTGCTGTTCGTTCTGGGAGTAGTAGAGAAATTGAAATTTCTTTGACTCTTCAATATCAGTTCATAGATGTAACATCTACAGTTGGACCATGACACTGTGCATGTCCTAATTAATGAGGTGCCATCTACAATGCATACCAGGAAGGGCCATCACCCATGCTCCTGCTGCAGCAGGCATAAGCACCAGTACTGTGATAAACATGATGGATTGAAAGTCATTAAAATGCCAAGGGAAGAAAATACTACAAAATGGTTTTTAATTAAATGGTCTCCAGCTAAGCTGCTGTCAAAATGTGAACTCCCTTTCCATTCTATTCAACTGAATGTCATGTTGACTTGTAGGTGGGTGGCGGAGGGATTTTAGCTAATAACAATGTGTTCTCTTTACATAGTTCTCTTCCTTGTAGAACCAAACCACACTACAAATACCGTCTTATTACCTCACATGGTGACTCAATTAGGGACTTGGGGAAAGAGCCTGAGTCTTCAAACTCTATTATTTGTGCAAATGCCCCCATACATGTAATAAACAGTCTAATGTGGCATGTGCCTTCTGTGGCTGAAATAAAATTTGACATCAACTTATTGACTTGGATTACCGTCTTTATAAAATAAAATGTGGCTGCCTATTACAGCATTCGGTGAGTATTAGCTATGAATTGAACCACACAGATTGATTCTTCACACACATACAATATTGTATGGTCACATAAGCATCCCCATTTTAATCAGCGTGTGCATCCAATCTGAAGCAATAAGTTTGTTCTCAACTGAATAGCAAAGTTTTCTATCTTAAGATTCCTGGATATAGCAAATAAACTTCACCAATATGTAGCCTTCACCCTATGATTCTCTGGGATGGAGGTGATTTTACCTGTACTCAAAGTATGTGCACTTTCATATGAAGCCAGAGAACACAATGTTTTGACTAAGTATTTATTCTAGACTTCTTTAGGTAACAAGAGAGATGGTTTTCTAAGATCCTTCTGGGCAGCTTGCAAAACGTCATGTGTATTATTATTACTATTTTTGGTAAAAGACATAGTATTGGGGGCTTGAGAGGTGGCTAAGGGGTTAGGAGTACTGAATGCTCTTCCAGAGGTCCTGAGTTCAATTCCTAGCAATTACAATGTGACTCACAACCATCTGTAATGGGATTCAGTACCCTCTTCTGGTGTGTCTAAAGAGAAATGTAGTAAACATACATAAAATAAATAAATAAATCTCTTTTAAAAATAAATAAATTTATGTACTCATTTAGTGTGTACGTGTATGAAAGTCAGAGAACAGTCTGAGAAAGGCATAGTGTTGGAAAGTGTCAAATGACAATTCAGAAAGATAAAGGATATATGGACAGAACAGGACTGTGGCACCAAGCCGACCATCCATACGGCCCAGTGGTTTCCCTTGCTTCCTGCCAGCTGAGGTCCCATAGGCCATCTTTATCTGCTGTTAACCTCCAGCCCTACTCCTTTAATATGGTATGACAAAACTCAAACCTAATTCCTCTGTATAGCCTCAAAACGTCTCTCCTGGCACCTTGAACACTCAGTTCTCTGTTTCCTAGTGAATAACTCCAATCACTCCACAGGTGAAAAGGGAACACTCACCAAGGAAGAGTGGCACACCCCCTCTTTCCCTTTCAGCAATGGGATTTATATCATCATGTTAAACATAAAGCAAAGAAAGCCCTTGAAATTGCTTTATAGAGAAAAGTCAGCTCAGGATACCATTAAGGCCCCACAGGAAGGATGGGAAGAGCCCCATGTAGTCTATTCTTCCATCCAACCAGTCAGTACACACTAGAAAATCTCTCTCCAGGCCTGCACTTTACAACTATTCTCGTAGTACAGGTGTTATTCCTTTCTCATAGAGTTGATTCTATTCTTTGTGACAGGATAATAAGTCCTAATCTAGCAAGTTAATCACCCAACCTGGGAAGTCAACTCAGGAGCTTAATAGTCCAATTTAGTTTTAAGAAGAAATTTATAAAAAAAAGCTACTCTTTCTGTCTTCTCAAATGAACTAACTGGGTAAAAGATGCAGCACGTTCAGATACCAAACAGAGTATACATACATACATACACACACACACACACACACACACACACACACACACATACAAAATACATATGATAATAGATTAGATTTTAAATTCAAAATTTAGACCTCAAGTTTCATAATTTTAAAATATATAATGAAATTGCATTCCAAATTAGCAAAAATCTGAGTTTTAATCCAAGGGATAATCTATAAGCAAAGTTGTACTCATTCCTCAAACACACATGTAGTTGTCTGCTCAAGGAAATGCCATTTCTAAAATTGTGAAAATTATTATTATTTTTTTATCTATAAAGGACGTGATGGGAGGAAGGAGATGTGTCTGAGGGATTTTCAGGAAGAATAGGAGAGGCATGGAGAATAGATATGATTGAGATATAGGCATACACATGTGACATTTTCAGAATCATTATTTCTAGTTATTATATTTTAAAATCCTAGCACTTGTGACTCCACTTTTTCAACAAAGTCATTATATGGAAGTTTTCTTCTCAAGGAGTTTAAATCCTTGAAAACCTTGTTATGCAATGCTTTGAAACAGGTACCTTTGAAATAGTATGTGAATTTTTTTTAATGATTTTCCCCCATCTGTATGACAGTCTAAAATAGTACAGGACATTTTAACTCCAAGTGCAGGCAGCTAAAGCATGAGTGAACTCAGCAGCAGAAACCACAAATCAGCAACAAACTTGGAGTGATGTACTGCGGAGCAGAAATTAAACCAAAAACCATACCTGTCAGCGGAATGAATAGGTGGTGAGGGCAAGCCTGGGCGGTCAGTCTTCCTTTAATTTTCTTCTCTGATAACCCCCACCACAGACAGCTATTTCAAAGTCACCCACGGGCTCACCTAGACGGATACCTATTAAACAGCAGCCACTGTTTGTACCGTGTTTAGCAATTGTGTCCATCTTGATGGCTTCCTTTTTAGCAATCTTATCATTGATGGACCTTTCTGCCGGTAGAGGCTATTTGGGTTTTCCCCCTTTTCTGACCTTATGTTCTATGATGAGGTTTCTGTTGTGAAAATACCATTTGTTATGTTATCTGAAAAGGCCTGCACACTTCTCTTAGGAGCAGAGGCAGGAATTACTTTCCACAGTCCATCTCAGCCTGTCAGGGTAATCCAGAGGAGCAGTGGGGAAGGGAGATCTCCTGCCCCCTTAAACTTGCTTTATTTTCAACCTAATTTCATTAAGGTCTCTGTACTCTATATTGGAATGGTGCACATCAAATTTGAAACTTGTGATCTTTAAACCTTTCTTCAGATCCCACCATGATAATAAAGCTCAAGAAGCTTAACGCCATCCATGTTTTCACACCTTCTATTTGTAGAAATATGAGCTTCCACTGGGAAGCTTTTCTGCTGAATCTAGTTCATTTGGAATAGACTGCCATAATCTTTGCATTGAGTGCTTCCTACTCTAGATGGCTTAACAATGGAAGTGCCCACACTTCTACCTTTCAGAAGGGGCTGCCACACAGCACAGCATTTGCTTCTTCTTGCATGATCACTAGAAGCCATCAGCATAGGTCCAGGACTACAGAGGAAAGCTACAATGCCCAGTTGCTTCCAAGGGTCCCTAGGACCAAATTCTGTAGATCAGGATTGAAGATGCATAATTATTAATCACAAGAAACAGATGCACAAATGGAGGGAAGTTTACTATACCGACAAACAGAACTAAATAGGAAAAAGAAATAATCCTTGAGCTTCCCAGAAATGTTCTGATTCTGTTTGTGATCAAACTAGTATTATCCTCAGGTCCTGTGGTTGTGCTCAGAATAGCACTCAGCAATTCTAGATATTACCAAACTCCAAGACAATGTATGAATGAAAGAGAGAGAAAGCAGTCAGGAGAATATCAGAAAGAAGCAAGAGCAGTCATAGCTAAGCTGCAGCCAGGGTCTTTCAGAGTTCAGGCTTAGAGCCCAGTGCCCTAGCAAATACATGAGGTAAGTAATCAATTTCACTAGTCACTAATGTTTTAAGTGAGAATCCTATAGTCCTTGGTGTGTCAAATTGAATGACATATTAATTACATCAGTATCTACATGGATTAAGATTCAGGTTCTGAAGGAGGATAACGTATCATTCATTAAAACCTTATCTACTGATTAAGTCTCCCTCCTGGAAAAAGGGACTCAATCTGATCTGGCTCATGATACACTTTCAGGTGTGAGGAGAATGTGCCCCTCAGAGCTTATGGAACATACAGTTTTTATCTCGTCTCTTATGCACACAGTGAAGGATTTCTGTACAGTTCAGTAAATACATAAATATCTGTATGTGTGAAAAATGAATTCTCCATGGGCACTGCAAGGAACATTGCAGACATAGGTTTGGTATTTGTAGCAAATCCCAAATCCTAGAGTACTCTATATGCCCATTTGTTGAAACAGGAATAATGGTATGGCGGTTTAAATGAGAATGGCCCTTATAGGCTCCTGTATTGAATATTGTTTTCCAGCTGGTGGACTATTTAGGAAGTATGCCCTTGTTGGAGGTGAGTGAAGTTTCAAAGCCTCATTTCAGGCCCAGTTTCTCTCTCTGCCTCCATTTGCCAATAAGATATAAGTTCTCAGCTGCTGCCCCAGTACCATGACTGTCTTCTTTTTGCCATGCTTCTGATCATGATGATCCTGGACTAACCATCTGAAACTGTAAGCAAGCCTTCAAAATATGTACTGTTTTACAAACTGCCTTGAGCATGGGGTCTCTTCACATCAGTAGAACTCTGACACAGACAATGCCAATCTGGATCCCATAGATCTCAGCTTTACTGCCCAGTTGCTTGAAACCACAGCTGGCTTCAAGATAGAGAATTTTGCCATTTACCACCAAAACATTACCTTCCCTCCAACTTTTTAGACTCAGAGTCAGATACTATTTTTGTACTAAAACAAATAGAGGGATAGTAACTCTAGAAGTCTCCAAAGAGGATGAATGTTTTATTCTGATCCAAAATCTCACCCAAGTCAGGAAGCCCATGCTAGCAGAGAAGGCTTGATTCACACAGGGATGAAGAGACTCTCCTTACTATCCCAGTTTTCCATTCACAAGATATGATTCCTGACTTTTCACAAATTCAACTTTCCTCTAATTTTTATCTCTATCTGCTCAAAGAAAAGGCAAATCCACCAGGGTGACCTCTATCTCCGTTCCCTTCTCCCAACACATCAATGTGGGACTAGACTTCTTTCTGAGTTCTGAATGAGTGAATGGTTAAATCATTGAACTTGAGGTCCCCAGAATTATGACACCTCATTTCATAAGCATCACAAAAATTTAGCAGCAACAGAGTGTAAACTTCTTTCAAGAGACTTCACATTTAAAAGACATCAGATAAATAGTTCTGTTCATCTGAATAGAACTATTTATCACAATAGAAATGAACCATAGGGTACGGGTGATATCTAATGAAAGCAGAAGTGTGCAGAGGGTTCACAGTTAGTTCCCTTGTCAATCAAACTCCAGCTTGTATCTAGAAAGTCTTTACAATGCTATAGTTATCTTGACTCTTTAATGGTTAACAAAAGTAACTTATTTCAAATGTTCCTATTTGTAAACCAAGATAAGTTCAGTGAGCTCAAGATAAGTTTAAAGTCTGGGGCTGGAAAGATGGTTAATCAATTAAGAGACATGCTGCCCTTTAAAGAGGACAAATGATAGGTTCTTAGCACCCATGCTGGGTGGCTCACAACCACCTCTAAGTCCAGCCCTGACATCTGTTCTTCATTATAGCCTCCAAGGACATTTACAAATATCACACGTGCACACGCATGCGCGCGCGCACACACACACACACACACACACACACACACACTCAGAGAGAGAGAGAGAGAGAGAGAGAGAGACAGAGACAGAGACAGAGACAGAGAGACAGAGAGACCAAGACAGAGACAGACACACAGAGAGAACTGGATTCAGGGGGCTACACAACAGAGGTTTGAGGGAGAGGTTGAATGTAGGAAAGAAAAGAGGGGCTGATGTAATTATACTTAATTAAATACAATTACCACTGGAAAAGAAATGAAAGAAGGAAAGAGAAAAAAAGCAGCTGTCACCTACAATGCCCTCCTTGGCTTGAGATGAAATATTATGTCCTGTTCTGTTTTCTTAGGACAGGCTGTTCATACCTTAATTATTATGGACCACTACTCAGTCAACTAGTTCAGCATGGTGAGACCAAAGGTGACTTATCAGGGACCCATAGAGTATCTGATAACATTATTGCTATGGACAGTTTTAATTACTAGATATTTAGCCATGAAATATTTGCATCTCTTAATTGCCTCATTAAGAAAGGGACATATCAGTCATTTTGCTTAATGCAATGTGATGAGCACACAGATATATTTTCGGCAAACAGGAAACACCAGACTCAGTCTCATGAGCAGTAAGGTGATTAACATTTATGACTGCATGATATCGAAGTTGCCTTCTCAGCATGAGAATGCACCAGAGAGTCAAGCATATATAAAGACCTATCTTTGTCACAATGGATGGTGTAGTTTCAATCTATGGACTCATTACCCACCAGCCATAATTTATATCATGCAATTGATGGTAACACAGAAATCTCAAGATCATGAACCTAGAATGATTTGATGATTTAATCAACATGTTGAGAAACTTCCAAAAAATATGTTAATTATAACTAGTTCCTAGTTTGTGGTTTGAATGGTTACTTTCCTGTTAATGTTTATGGGCTTTTTCCCAGTCCTGGAAACAAGCATGTACTTTAACACTAACTTTCCAATTCTTGTACTTTTGAGATATGGCAAACATGACTATGTTTATAAATGTGAAATGCATATTTCCAAGGAAGCTACTAATCTAAAAGTTCTTGTCAAGACTGTTCCCAAAGGACAGGACTACTAAATTATTTATAAATATTTATTTTATTTTTAGTTATGTGTATTAATTGGAGGGGGTTCTGCTCTCAGGAGTGCAAGATCTGAAGTTAGAAATACTGTGAACCCCCGATATGGGTGTTGAAATCTAAGCATGGGTACTTCAAGGGCCCTTAACCACTGGGTCCTCCCTGCAGCCCATATTGTTATTTTTTTACACCTTCTCTTCAATGTATCTTTAAGCATAGATGTAGTAAAAGATGTAAATGGCTTTTGTGTAGTGTGTGCATGTGTGCCTATGTGTATATTCATGTACACATATGCTAAGTACTGTCTATGCAAGAACATAATGTTGTGTATATGAGTGTAGGTATGGCTTGGAGAATAAGTGGATATGTTTGAGGTGTGTGTGTGTGTGTGTGTGTGTGTGTGTGTGAATACCTAACATGTGTTTTATCTATATGTAGTAATTTTGTATGTGGTATGTATTTGTGTTAAGAGTGTGATGAGAACAGAAGGTAGAAATTGGCACACAAGGGAAATGTTGTTTGGTTTGGTTTGGTTTCCCTTCATTAAAATGGCTTGGTCATGTCAATAGTCTTGTCTGTGTCACAGGTCAGAGATTCCATTTGTATTTGAGTTAAAATGTCTTGGGTTCTGTCTGACCTAGAAGTTAGAAAGTGGTCTGATTTCTATCTAATCATTTCACTTCCCTTCCTGGAGACCATTTGTGAGGATGGCACTGATGCTGGGAGGCACCTGGACACCAGGGCACATGGAATGGGAACTGAACTGGGTATTCCTCACTTCCATGCTTCTACCCAATAAAACCTTATCAGTTCCAAGTCAGTGGTCCTCAATGCCATCCAACTCCTGGAAACCAGTTGTTGATATTTAGGACTTCCATTTTCTTTCTCTCTCGTCAGTATTCTCTAATGAAGTATTTGTTTCTATAACTTGTCACCTGTGGTATATAAATTTCATCCTTTGAATATGCAAGAAAAGACCCTAAAAGCCACTGGCTTACTAGAAGTTTGGTGTGACCATGTGACATAGACAATCTAACTCCTTAGTAACAACACCCTCCCCCAGAAGACTAGAGCAAATATCTGTTGATCTCAAAGATGTCCCCAACTTCCCTGTATTATGTGGGTTTGTGTGTGTATATGTTAAAAAGCCTGAAGCATAAGCAATGGGCAAGTCTGGGAGAGCCAGACTGGGAGAAGGGTCAGGAAATCAGGGAAACCATCATTAGACATTTCCTTAACAGCATTCTGCACCTTTCTCCAGAGTAGCTGATGCATGCCATCTGCCCAGGAAACATGACATGAATTTAACATGTCTGCACAGAAATCTCACATCCTACCTATGGTAAGCCTTCTTTTGTGCCCACCTCCTATTAGGGATATAAAATTTGTTTTCTGTTATGCATATGCCCAAAAGGAGCAGTAGAATATAAAAAGGAAAACTACCAAGAGCTTTGAGGGATGTGGAGAAACAGTCCAAAAGATAGCTGCCTGCTGTATGCCCAGAATGGGTGGGTGAGATCCTGAATCAGAGCCTAGAGGTCTATAGAAACCAAGGGGAAGAAGCCTCAATAATTAATTGCTAGACACTCTGATTTCTGATTGTCCAGTTCTGGCTGTAGAATCCTGAGCAGTCACCTGTCTTAGAACCTGAGTGTAAACTGGAGAGAAAGTCATTCATCTCCACTTCATTACCTTGGAAAACAATTGTCTCATTTAGAACTAGTTACTGCTCTATGCAAGCTAAGGAATCTGATGCAGGTGGGCTACCCTGCCTGCATTCTGGATGTGTGCCCAGTGCTCACCCCTACACATTGATGCAGGCTTAGCTTCTGACAGTTCTACATAGCGCCCCATTATTTTTCTCACCACAAAGACCATAGATATTTACTTTTCCATGCTACCAGGAAAATATGAGCACAAGTAGGAAAGTCCTCCTAGATGCCTGGGTCTTTGCTGTCTTGTCATCGAGCCAAGGATTCTGGGAAGCTGGATTTGAAAAATATAATTTCATTTTCCCATCTAGACCATGAAAACCCACTCAAACATCAAACATCAAACATCAAACACACCTCCTGGCTCAAATAGAAGAGTCCCAACAGTTTGCTGAATGCCATCCAGCCCTGACTCTTGCTTTGACTAAACTGAACTCTCTGTAGGGGCACACTGCCTTGTCAGGGGTCTGTAACAGCCTTAACTCTCACTGAACTCTGACCTCTAGTACCTTGCTCCATGGTCTAAACATAGTTTATTTTCTGTGAAGATCTCTCCAACCCTATGCCTTTTTCTGATGGTCAGGTTTTTACATCCAACTGTGTACTTGTGTGTATTTATTTTTGCTTGGTAATTTAACTTGGGTGAGTATAAATCTTACAGAATGATTATCACATGTCTATACTCTAAATATCTACAAGTAGGGAAATGTCAATTAATCACTCTCAAATATATGTGGAAAACACACACTCCTGGGAAACCTGCTAGGTCTCTTGAGGAATACCTCTACAGTGTAGCATCAATAAAGTAGAGATGGACACAAATGTAAGTGATGCTCAGTGTACACAGCATGTAGGAAAAACAATGGTCACTAAATTTTTTATAGTTGAGAACTTTTCTTCCATCAAAATAATAAATATTTCCTCACTAAGAATATCTGCCTGAGGTGGATAGAGTGTTATAATGGTCTCTGCCTCAACAACATGGAGAAGGTTTCTTTCTATTCTATGCTTGTTTACTTTCTTACAGTGACTTTCTTTCTGTGATTTTGCTAAGATGTCCAGCAATGTTTATGGTTTTCCATTTCTTAAGCATTTAAAATTATATTTACATGATTCTCTTCATAAACATTTTTGACAAAATCGAAGCTTTGAACATATTTCTTAAAAATGTAATTATAGCATTAATATGCATATAAATTTGATGTCATAAAATAAGCAAACCTATTAAAAATGTAATTAAGTATGATTCTTATTGGAGAGAATAGGTTTTATTTAAAATTAGATGTAATTTATTTTAACCATGACACAATCATATTAATAATCAATGGGAAATGTTAATGCCCATAAATATTGATTACTTAAAACTGAAGTAGGGCTGGCAAGATGGCTCAGTGGGTAAAGAGATTGGCTACTAATCCTGAAGACATGAATGAATATGGTCCCCAAGAATCTACATAGTTGAAGCAGAGAACCCATTTTATCAAGTTGTTCTCTGAGCTCTACATGAGCACCAGGCTCTCACTACACACAAGAGAGATATATAAAGCGATTAATGTTTCTTTTCCCACAAATTGAACCAAAACTCCCTGCAATCATTCTGCTATTTCTGTTTCAATTACAATATTCTCACTAATGCTTGAAACAAATATGAAAAATAAGCACACAAGAGTGCAAAGATTGGTCAGACATATTCTCTACAATAAAATTTCTTTTCCCTCTGAAAACCAAAAAGAACCTCTGGACACAACATTGCCTATGGTGCTAATATAAGAGTAAGCATCAGAATAGAGGGGAGAACGAAAAACACAGAGGAAAAAGGACAGAAATCCACACAAAGTACTGGGAACACACATTTTTGTGAGGTAAGTGACAGCAAAGGCAAGAGAAGTGGAACCCTTAATTCAAATGCTTAGTTTCTTGGCACAGGGAGTAAGGCTGGAGGAGCTATTTATCACCATGCTCTTTGCACAGAATGCTTGAAATCTCCTTTGGTCTACTTCTACCCTCTGGGACACACTCCCTGATAAGTAGAGTTTCACTCATTTCTTGGATGTTTTCTTTTAACTCTTGTAAAATAAACTGACTACTGCTTAACTCAGGTACCAGAGACATATGCCAGAACAGAAAACTCTACTATCTATCCCCTGGGCTTCTCATTTTGAGGAGGGAGCTAGAGAGTTCCTTCTTCATCCCCAGGCTTCTTCCCAAGCTAGCAGGAAAGCAGGATACTGGATGATGGTGAAGCATCATGGCAGCCTATTTCCTCATCAGGAAAAGCCACACTCATATTTTCTAGGACAGGAGCCCTTGAAGATATGCAATGGCCCTCAAGTCCCATTTTCTCATCCAAAGAGAAAACTGTACCAAATGATGACAAGTCAGAAGATTATTTTTGTAGAATCTAGTTAGAATCAATTTCTTATTAGTAAATTTCCCATTGTAAGAACTTCTGGCCAGAAGGTAAAATCACATGACTTGGATGTAATAATCTTGTCAAGAGAAACTGAAGAACCCCAGCTTCCCATACTTCTCCATAGAATCTTCCAAATCCCATCATAAAGTTAAAATAATTTGCAGTAACATGAAAGCTAAAACTATTTACAGTATGCAAAAGAATCAGAGAATGTTCACAAGGTAAGAGTCTTCCCATTGGAGTAAGACAGGTTGTTCCTCACAAAACTCAAGCCTGATCCAGTCACCAGCCAAAAGAGAACCACAAATAAAGGTTTCCAATAATCAATAACACAACTTTACTGTATATGCTAACTATTAACAATCTTGCTGTGAAATTTTCTGTCTATTCTGGAAAAGAGAAAATCTAGGATTTTGAAAGAAAACTCATAGGAAGAAATTTACATAAGAACTCAAGGCTCTCTCTTTCTTTAGTACTTTAATCAATGATGATATTAAAACAAGAATATTTTTACTTTAGAATGCCTGAAATTAACTATGCATTTACTTGCATTTACAGTAGTTATGAATTTCTAGACAATATTGCACAATTTTTAAAATGGTTAAAAGTGCAAATTTAATCTTTTATACTTACAGTTCTAAAATAAGCTTTAAAAAATATGTGCTCTCAGGTAAAGTATGCACACTTGGAATTCTGAAAATAACCTGATAGTTTCCAAACATCAGATTTCACAACTTCATTATTATTATTATTGTATGTTGCTGTCTACTGTTTCTGCTAGATTATGTCATCTCAACTTAAAGGAAAATTACTTCCACTGAAAGAGATAAGACCCCCACTTTATAAAACTCAGCAGTCAAAGAAAGACCTGGCACACTGTAGGGAGGCTGCTCTGTATCACAGGCTGTTGTGCTGAAGTGAAAGAAACAACCTAGGTTGTGTGCCTAACAAGGCTTCTGAAGGCCTTTACCAAATGTGCTTTGCTCTCCAGCCTTTTCTGTGTTTCGCCTGATGATCTACTGGTAAGAGAACTCATGATAAAGTCAAATTTTCTGGCTACTGAAATGTTGTGAGGAAGGAGAATTGTCCTTTGACATGCACCCACTGGGGAATACATCAAGTTCCAATGGACAATTTCAAACCTATCATTACCCAGATCATCCTGGTCATACTCAATGCACCACAAACCCAAACAAAAGACATTGATTTGGTAGAGGAATGCACAAGAGACAGGTTTTACAGGATAGCGGTGACAGAGATAAAAGACAGTAGTTGAGAACATACATCACTTCATTGTGTATATATACAAAAATATCACAGGACAAAATTAATGAAAACAATCTATACTTTTAAACAAGCGAACAAAAAAGATTTTAGCTGCTTGTAACTTGTGGTCATTCATGAAGAATGAAGAACCAATCTGGCCAGCACTAAACTAGAAAAAAAAATATAATTATTGGCTATATGCCTACTATTGAAAGTTTTTCCCATTTTTCGTCAGAATTAGGAATGGAATGCAGTCCCAAAAGAAGGATAAATCTTTAGTGATAAGGACACATTTCAATTATGTCAGATTTTCATGAATTTAAGAAAATTTAATTAAAATAAGTGGTGTCAGTATGCACAAGACCTCTGCAAGCTCAAGCCAAATGAGAATTCCCAGCACCAAAGGGGAGGTGGGCTCAAAGTTCTACCCCAAGCTGAGAAGCCACTGAAAATTGATAGCTGCAGAGACAGAGAAAGTAAGCCAGTTTTCTTTAAGTTTTCTGCCCCTGGTGAGATGACTAGGGTCCAATGGCAAGTCACATACCCAAAAGTATACAGGCACATTAAGTGGACTTAAGTGTCCACAAATCAGGTATATAATGAAGGAGTAGACAGATCGGAGAGGAAGTAAGGGTGTAGGTAAATATGATCAAAATATGTTGCATGAAATTGTCAGAGAATTAATAAAAAGGAAACAAATTAAAGTGATAGATAAGGCAAAGAACTACCTAATATCTCCTCTACCAACTTAAAAGATGTAAGTGGAAAAGTAAAGTGAGTCTACTAACTAGCAAGCAGTGCAAATAGAAAAGGGTCCTGTACTAAGAAGAGATCCAAAAGCAGCTGAGTGTTCAAGACCAGATTTCTGGAATGATCTCCTTTCAGAACACAGGAGAGCTCAGCATCTTTCCACCAGTCTCCACATCAGCATTGCCTCCCACTGTCATTCACATCATACCACTTCTGCTCCCCAGGTACACAAGGAAGACAAGAGTGTTCTTTTTCTTTACCCCCCCTCCAGTACCTAGTGTTTTACTGTGTCTGCAGGTGGCACACATGACCTCTTGAGATCCTTAACCCTTGCTGAATGTCCAGTCCTCCACCCCAGTATCTGACACAGCACTTACCATGCTGGGACCGAATCATGGTTCATAGCTCTACCCATGGGAATCATATCTGATTACTTATTATGCAGTCTAACAGAGAATATCATTTTAATATATATTTGTATGAATGAATTTTGTTATCAGAAGATTGGACTGCAGCACTTGTTTTTCTCTTCAAATCTGATGTTCTGGGGGTAATAATATAGAGATTGCAAATACTATTGATTATTTAATACTTTCAACAGCTCATCCCATATTGATCACCTCCACATGTTCTAGCTCTATACACTCAATTATTCTTACCTCCTAGTGTGTATTTAACAAAAACACATCTCCATGGATGTGGGTTTAATGGAATTCTTATTCTTTGAACTTCCCCTGCCAAGTGTGCATTGTGGCAGCAGAACAGGACAGAGGAAGCAGGATGAACAGACCTAAGCTTTGTCAAGTTCACTACATCTACTTTTATTTGAGAAGCAGACTCCAGGACACAGAGATAAACAGCTACATCGCTGCTCATGGTCAGGAAAGCTGTATAATTTGCTTTAGTCAAACCTTATTTTAAGCCTAATTGGCATGAAATTCCTTAAAGAGAACAAACAGCAGCATCCGTCAAGGGCCACACAGCCAAGCCTCTCTCAAGCATTCAGAAGTCTAAAGATATAAAAGTTCTCTGCATGTCTCTTACCCTCCTGCCCAGGGGGTAATGGCCTCTGTACTCTCTCATTAACAGTCCTAATGTCACCTGTAAATTTATTATATACTCCCCCAAACACTCACATACCTTTCTCCACTTATAGCCCAAGAGCCAATATCTATGGGTTTGCAGGGTTTTTTGATGTTTTTATGCATATGAGTGGTCTGCCTGAACATATGTCTGTACATCTTGTTTGTGCAATGACCTTAGAGACAAGGAGAGGATGCTGGATCCCCTGGACTGGAGTTACATGTGTTTGTGAACTGCCATGCGAGTGCTGGAAAAACCAAAAGACACAGAAGCAGGTTCTCTGGAAGAGCAGCTAGTGTTCTTCAACATGGAGTCAGCTCTCTGCCCCCCTTTCATTTCATCTGCAGACAGGAAGGTGAACCTGTAGATCAGAGTGTTTCTGATCATCTTCTTAAGGTCTAATGGAAGGAGCACTCCAGATCCTTAGACATCATGTCTGGTGAATCTCCTGTCCTCAGTCCCTGCAGGGCAACACACACTGCCTGGTTTGTTCCAGAGACATTGTAACACTGTAAGTACAGACAGAACACAAATATACACCTCCAACAGAGACCTCTGTAGACATAAGTACCTATGTTGCCCAATCAAAGGTTTTAGTCATTGCTTTGATTGTTATTCATTTAGCTATAAGCAGCACAGTACAAAGAATCATGTGGGATAGGTCTCTCCCCCACCCCCTCTCTCCTACAGGAGATTTTGGGAGAATGGCAATTAGCCATGATTGTGCACACAAAATTCTCAAGTAAAAGTAAGTGTGCTGGGGACAGCATACAATGACATGGACTGCCTGCATTGGACCTGAATGGAGACATCTCAGAACCCTGTGGCAGCTCCTTGTAACAAAAGGATGGTGTCGGGAACTCTGAGAAGCAGGAGACACATGTGTCCAGGGGACCTGCCATCTGAAATAAGGGAGTGCCTGCACTAAGCTGGGATGAAGACATCTCTGTAGCCTATGACAGCTCTTTGTAAAAAACAGTTGTTCCCATTTCTCCTAACCTTAGCCCTGGACAATGGTTGTATAGATTTCGTTTGTGTGTGACTACTTTTCAGTTGGCCTTGGTGTGCATATTTATTCTATTATATCTGACTTTCCTACTTCTTTCTCTTTCTGCTCTGGTGAATTCTGTGAAACTAGATGTTCCTTGATGTAATGATTCCTAAACAATTAAAAATTGAGGCGTGAGGCACAGCACAGCACAACACAGCACAGTCCTAATGGCCTAGGTGCATGCTGTGTATTTTCTTCTTGGAAATAATGCAATAACTTCCCAATGGTAGTTCCAGATTAATGCTTCACTTGTAAAGAAAGTTTGAAGAAATTATTAGAAAATAATTAGAGCCAACATTGGATCCAAGAAAGGAAAATACTATTGAAGTTATGAAATAAGTTTTGCACAATATTTGAGAGTGGTTCCTGGATAAGAAAGTATAAAATACACAAAATTATATACTAGTAAAACTAAGTCAAAGCACTGGTACTCTTAGGAGAGTCATTGTGTCCAAGATGCAGAAGCAGAAAGCTAGTGGAACTACTGTGTTAAGAGTTAACTTGATTCTTTCTGGCCACTGCTTGGCAGCTTTGCCTATGTCATTTATCATTAGAGCTTCAAAGGAAAATGTAAGTAGCTGACCTCAGAGCTTTGAGCTCTGAAGAATAATAAGTTAAAGTTTAAATAATGAGAAGTTTGCAATTATATTATTTGGGCTACAGGCCTGGGAATAGGGAAGCTTGAAACTGTGGGGAACAATTGTAATTCTTGATCCTTTGTGGGATGTGGTTATTCTCTTGAATTTGATTTGGCAATGATTTTATAATGTCTTTTTTTTTTCTACCTGCTTTAGGAGTATCAATAAAAGACTGGGGTAAGAAAAAGGCAAGAGAGCACGAGAAGAGCATGTGAAAAGGGAGTGAAGAGAACGTGTGAGGTGTGTATGTTGAGTGTGTGTGTGTGTAAGTGAAAGGAGAGTGCATGTGGTGTGTGTGTGGGTGTGTGTGTGTGCATGCGATGTGTGTGAAGAGTGTGTGTGAGAGTGAAGGGGGGATGCACAGAGGTGTCTAGGAGTGTGAGAGAGAAAAGGAAAGTGCACAGGAGAAGAGCAGAGTATGTGTAGCCTCAAGCTATGAGCGAATGAGTGAGAGAGAAGAGAGAGAAACTTTAAGCCTTGAACAATTGCCTGTCAGCTTGTACCCAAAAACTAGTCTGTGTGTATGTATTATGTGCCTTCCAGATATCCCTACTTCCAGTTGAGAACTCCAATCCTGTGTCAAGACTGGACCCCAACATAAGTGTGTTTAAAAAGTCACCAGCATCTAGTACAGTATCATAGAGCATGACACTAATACTGACTGCTAATGATTTTGAATGGCTCAACATCTTCAATTTCTATTTTTATAAAGGACAGATAAAATCTTCTTTTACTTTCCAAGTTCTTCTAACTACATGATTAATGTGCTTCTCTCCATAAAGTTTCCTTGTGATTGAGCATCAAAAATTCGGGTTGTAGGCTGAAAGCTGTAAATTTGAGAGCAGGGACAGATCCAGTATCTGAGCCTATCCAGTAAACCAAAGTAGGTTGCAGTCACTGGAGTGTACAGTGTCGTTTTCTGAGGACAGAGCTCAATGCAGCAGAATAGAAGGATCAGGCAAGAGGGAAGACAGGGGTTTACAGCAGGCTTTGTGTAAACATAAGATTATAGAGAAACCCAAAGCAGGCTGCTCTTTGATATCCAGCATTGGCAGCTCAGAAAATGTGTCCTTGGAGCAGCTTGCTCACTCTTAGCCCGTATGATGTTGGGCAAAGTGCAACTGTCTTGAGCATTAATATAAAATCAACATGTTTCTGCTCTGTTCGTCATGTGATTCATGTTCGGTTTTGAAAATCACACAATCTCCTGATGAGTTCACATCACATTTAGAAGGCCACTGAAAATAAAAATTGGTAACATTCTATCACAGATAGATATTGTTTCATCCTGACAGGAATTTTGTGCAGTCCACAAGCTATATAAGACAAGCAACAGCTCTCCTCCATTTGACAGCTGCAGAATTAGCTCCACTGAACTCAAGTATAGAGTGACATACTGAACAGAGAAACCTCTGCAATAAGCATTGAATAAGTGCTCAGAGAATCTTTGTTAAATCTATTTATTTCCAGAGAAGAATCTATTATGCCCAGGAATATCTATGCAGTACTAATTTTTGAGGTTCTCTGAGATATTTTATGTAAAATTACTCTCCTTTATTTCATGCCCTTTTACCTCACATGTACTCTATGGAACAATAAGAAATAAATCAAATATTTCTTCCATGTGATGACCCTTGAAATTCTTTTATTCCTTATTGAATTGGACTGAATTGCCAATTTATTATCTACAAAAATGTGTATAAATCATAAAATTGCTATAGCAGTCTATTTCATGGAAGATTCCCCTAATTCACAAGTGCCTCTATAACAATTGAAAAGGGAACAGGATATTACTTTTTACACAAATTGACACATTTTATAAGCAAATATGTTTACATCTTTGCCATTCCCGTCATCTGATGACACATTTAAATCAGTTCGTACATTCAATGACTGCCCAGTTAGCTGAAACTGTATGTTGGGAGTTAAGAAATAAACGCTACCTATTCTAGAAAAAAAAACAGACAAGGACTGGAGAGTCACCAGGGAGCATGGCCAGAGAGAAAGAGGGGTTCACAAGACTCTCCTAATCTTAGCTATGGGAAAAATATTTACATATATGATCCTGGAGTTGTGCCTTAGACGATGAACACAGCTAATCAAATTAAGCTGTGGGTTAAGCATCTTAGACTTAGGAAGGGGCACCCAATAATGACAAACAACACAGCCTGGAGATCTTGAACCTTGTGAAGTAACAATTCATTCAACTGAAGCTGGAAGACGTCAGATTTGGCATGAGAAGAACCAGATTATAAAGGACCTTGTTCTTGAAGCTTGAGGGATGTCATTGACGGATCTTATCTGGGATTTAACAATTTAATTTGTGCTTTAGAAAGATCATACCAGCAGCTTCAAGGGAAATAAACAAGGCAAAATTGTACGCAGACATTTTATAGAGATCTGTGTGAATGTAGTAATGACTTATCAGCTTCCTCCTAGGGCATAGATAGATGTAGCGAAGTCCTTTGGTCAAACTTTTATAAGCATAGTCTTAATTGATTCTTACTGCCATTCTATAAAGTAAACAATATGAGAATTTTTATATATGAGAATACCAGAGACTTGCAAAGTTAATTTCTCAAAGATTACAAAGCAGGGGTGTGGTGTCATTCAGTTAAACTCAGGCTGTGGGTACATGCCTTGCATCATATTTAACAACAAAAGCAAAGATGGTGTCTTAATACAGAGCAATGACATTGGGAATATGAATGCAAGGGTGGCAAAGGATTCTTCCGTACTTGGCAGGGAGCAGTGTGCAGGGCCAGTGAACCCAACTCCCTGGTTTCTACCTCAGGGAAGGGTATGGGAGTTGGGGAATCATTTCCTCTAGGACATAAATCACTAATATTTTCATACATGTGGGAATATATTTATTCTGTTGTCATAAACTATGGACTATGTGTAGTTGGTAATCCTGTTTCCCCATGTTTGGAACAATGATACACAGATAAGTTTTCCTGAGTGGGTGAGATATGAGGACCATGAAGAAGCTAAGCTACCACTGAGGTGAATAAGCAATAACTCTTATAGCCCTGTCAGCCCATGGTAAAATACTGTAACACTAATGTTAGCATAATAGTGTCTCTGAATGAGTAAACTCAGAAGCCAGCAATATCACTGGATCACTGGGGTATTATTTGTTTTAGATACTGTTCTAACTAGAGTGACTTTTACAAAAATACCAAAAAACATCTTCATGGGTCTGTACTCAATTGAGCCCCTCAAAACTTCTTATAAAAGTCAACTTCCAGGATCCCATTATGTGACAGCATTTGAAGTCAGCATCTTTATAGTCTTGATAAAGTTGAAATGAGGTCATTCCAGTGACTCCTAACCTAACAGAACTGATGTCCTTGTAAGTAGAGATGATTAAGACATGAACACAAAGGAAAGACCCTGTGTGGACACAAGGGGGCCACAGAAAAGGAGCTCTGAAGAAAGCAACCCTGGAGCTGGAGAGATGGTTCAGTGGTTAAGAGCACTCACTGCTATTCCAGAGGTCCTGAGTTCAATTCCCAGAAACCACACGGTGGCTCACAACTATCTATAATGGGGTCTGATGCCTTCTTCAGATGTGTCTGAAGACAGCTACAGTGTACTCATATAAATAAAATAAATATATCTTTTAAAAAAACCATCCCTGCCAATAGGTTGTTCTCAGACTTGTGGACCCTGCAACCGAGGAAGCTGCCTGTGCTGTGTGAGCCACAGCACACCATGGTATTCTCCTATGGACCCCAAGCACACTAACGTGACTGCCAATACAGCAAATTGAATTGACCTTGGAATTGAAGTAATAAATTCAAAGTAACATACAGCTACATGAACTTAGATGCAAAGTTAGAATTCACAGTAAAGGGTGATGGATTTCTAGCAGTGGGAATGCAGGGGTACAGGGGCTCTGTGGAGCTGTGTAGGCTGGAGTAGAACTTGCTCACTGCTGCAAGGCACATAAAAGGCCAGGTATTACAGTGTTGGGATCAAGTATACTTTGGGGAGCATTAATGGTGATTTGTTACCAGCCTTTACAGCAATGGGGAACCAAAGACTTGCACAAGGTCCAGGTCCTTAAAGATAACATTTATGGCAGACACTCAATACGGTGGTCCCCAGGATGGTAGAAGCATCAAGGAAAAATAAATCACAAGATGAGAGGGATACCCTTTGCTGGCATCCTGAGGGGTGTGGAATGTAAACTCTCAATTCTCTATAACTTCTGGAAGCAAAGTCCTAGGCAGGATTGTAAATAGAACATTGGGCAACAATCAGTGAAAACATGGTTCTCAGTGCAGACAAATGTTTTTGATGCTGTAGACGTACTCTGCAGAGTAAAAACACACTGGGTAGCTAGGCTGCAGGCAGCCTTCAAGAAGCAAGCTCAACATTTCATGGAGTGTGCAGCAGGAACTAGGAGCAGCAGGAAGGAAAAAGAAAGGCAATAGATGGATAGTCAGACTCAGACTAGAAATGACAAAAATACCACACGGAAGCTTATAAGGAAGACACACTCAAAAGGATCAAAACTTTAACTTGCAGGAAAATCATTAGGAAGCTTGCAAAACATAGCTGGTTGATTACAGTCCCTTCTTCCAATATTTAACAGACTTTATGTAATTTATAGCTTGTCAAAGTTTAGTCAACAATCTCTAAGTTAAAAACTGTAACAGAAACAAGACTGTCAATTCTGTCCCTAGATGCTTTTTGTTGTTGTTGCTGTTGTTCTGGAAAAAAAAAAAAAGCCCACAAGTGGAATTGTTTAATTAATTGCCCCAGAAACAGATGAACAAGCATGCTTTGCAACACTGAGCCCCTCACTGATAACACATAATGTTTAGAATCAGGCAGGGGAACCAGGCTGTGTGGTATACATCTGTAATCAAGGATTTACAAGGTAGATGTAGGAGGCTCAGGGGTTCAAGGTCACCCATACAGACTTGACCAATCTTGACAACATCTGGAATCAAGTCCAACCCAAGCCAGTGGATGGCCTGTGAGAAATTTTTTTTTTTTTTTTTTTTTTACTGGATCAAATTGAACTGGTAAGAGACCCTCTCCAAATCTAGGCAGTAAGCATTCTTTGTCTGCCCTCACAATTACAGGCAAGTTCATATGTCCTGAGCCATTCCTTCAATGATATTAGAACTTATTTCTTCAAGATTCCAAAGTGGACTGAAATTGGTATTTCTCTAGGACTTCCCTTCGATTTTTAGCACCCAAACAGGGCTGGATAGACATACAGCTTTCTGGAATGAACAACTACCTATCTCTTGGTCTTTCCCTTGGGAAATTACCATTGTTGAACTACCTGGACCACCTCCTATAAGCCACTTTAATACATTTCCCTTATATATGCCCATTCTACCAGTTGTGATCTTTTAGAGAACCCTGCCTAATCTACTCCAATAGCTATATTCTTCTATTTATTAGAATTGCAACGTCTTTTTTTTTTTTAAAGCAACTAGCAAAATTTCACAAGATGCATGAAGATAGATTTTGTGGTGTTTTAACTTCTGACACTGAAGACAATTCTCTACCTTTCCATAGGACCCTTCCTTTTAAATCTTTGAGTGACAAATAATGGTACTGTTCTGGGGTGCATGACTGCTATAGAGAAGCTTAAGCTATTAAGAACACTTGGTCCTCTTGCCTAGGATAGGTGTTTGGTTGCTAGCACCCACCGTGGGCAGCTCACACTTGCCTGAGACTCCACCTCCAGGAAAGTCCAGTGCCATCCTCTGGCCTCCAGAGGCACCTTTACATTTGAGGCACACACACACACACACACACACACACACACACACACACACAAATTAATAAATAAAAAGGAAATCTTTAAGAATGCTGTGATCTGAATACAGAGAGAGGGAAAGACAGAGAGAGAGATGGAGCAGAGGAGAGCACTGTTCTCAAGAACACTTTCTTATCTATATTCAGTTCTAACACAAAGCCATTAAAAAATAACCCAAAGAAGAAACCTTAGGCAATGCCATATGAGGCTTTAGAATACCTGGTTCTTTTAAAGGACACTAGAAAAGTTCTAGCCAAATCGGTCCCTATCGCACCTCAGATGTCCACCATTAAAGTCATTCATTTGAGTTAAGAAAATTGCCAGGAAGACCTCTATTAAAATGCAAATGTGTTCCCTGTGTGGGGAAACACACTAAATCATTATCAGCCATTAACACTTTAGACCAAATTAGTTTCAGATTTATTAACCAATTACTCAAAGTAGCAAAGGTATGCTGTGCCAGACAGGGTGGTGTCAGTTGGTTGAGAAGACTAGGAATGGACACATGCATAATCAGAGTCTTGCATCTGAACTTAGTTATGCAAGGTTTCAGTTTTCACAACTGAAATAATATTAACTTTTTTAACATTACCAGCCTGGAAAGCTTCTGTTGATGCTGCTGGCGATTTGTTGTCAAGGTTACGGCACTAACTTTCCATTTCCTGTGTTCTACACCTCTAGACTGGCCCTGGTGCACTACTAAAAGCCAGAGTTGAAGCCGCTAGCAGTACCTCAATGGCTATCCTTTGCACTCCTGGCCTGTGCATGTACATAGGACTCTGATTGGCAGTTTCCTGATTTTGAAGGAGGAAACTGCTGAGATTGCAGTGGAATTTGGATATTTTTCCTTGGCATACTAGGACTGTGTAAGTAACCAGGGATGTACCCACTGCAGCTCTGCCTCAGAGGTAGGAGGTAGACAGGCCCCCAAGTGAATGAAGGTTGGGCTCCCTTCTCCTCTGAACCATCAGTATTGTTGTGGAGCCCAGCTAGATGGAGATTGTTGTTGTTACCTTCTAGCCTCCAGGAGCACTTCAATAGCCACACAAGCTTAGGAACAAGTCTAAGAAAGAAGGGAAGATGCCAAAGAGGCTCCAGTCTGGTTGAGCAGAGATCATTGACATCCCATAGCAGGTGGCTGAGGGTGGATTCTCACTGACCAGTGGGGCTAGCACCCTCAGAGAACCTACACAGTCATCAGGACTACTAACTCTTGGAAAGAGTGGGTACTGACCAACATTTAATTATTTTTTGTCTTTAGAGTTGAAATTCAAAAGTACAGTGTACATGGGTGAGGAAAAAGTAAATATAGATACAAGATGAAGGAGCGAAGGAATCACCCAGACTCCCTCATAAAAGATCTCAAATCAAAGTACTGGTATAAGTGCATTATCTTAATTAATTTTAAAATACTTTTAATAATTTAAAATATAAAACATAACATAGAGATTGTGTTCTATGGTGAATTGGAAGAGACAAAAGGCAGCCAATGAGCCGGACCAGGAAACATTCCAGACAGTCGGAATGGCCAAAGATAACCATTGTAAAATGAAAAAGTGAGGTCAGGTGCAGATATGCCTCAGGCTCCAAACAATGGACAGAATTCTCTGTGGTCAAAGACAGGCTGAAGCCACAGGTGGGTGGTAACAGGCTGACGTTACCACCGAGGGCCTCCAATCATAAAAAAAGGTCAAAATTAACCACCAATGTGAGCCTACCCTTTCATTCTGTTACCAAGCTCTGCCCCAGAAAAGTATATAAAAAGTGTGTACCTTACTAACCCGAGGTCGCCATTGCCTTGTTGGTAGGGCGGCCCCAGTGCACTGGATTCAATAGACCTCGTGCTTATTGCATCATTCTCAGTCTCTGTGTCTTTGCGGGGTGGGCCGCCCAGACATGTGGACTTTCGAGTCCAACAATTTAATTATTTTTTGTCTTTAGAGTTATAACTTTGGAATTGAAATACAAAAGTACAGGGTACATGGGTGAGGAAGAAGTAAATATAGATACAAGATGAAGGAGTGAAGGAATCACCCAGACTCCCTCATAAAAGATCTCAAATCTAAGTACTGGTACATGTGCATTATCTTAATTAATCTTAAAATACTTTTAATAATTTTAAAATATAAAACATAACACAGAGATTGTGTTCTAGGGTGAATTGGGAGCTTCCTAAACTCATAGGATTACATCCAGCATAAGATTCAAAGTCATGTTCACTAAAGCAAAATGTAATGTTTCCCCATAAGGATAGCAATGTCTTGAATCAATCTCATTTAATTTATTATTATACCAGGAAAGGCAAAAGAAGTGTAACATATATCTATTGTCATGGATTACAGAATTACAGCTCATAACTAACCTGGATTCATTTAACTGTACTATATATAATTAACTAAATTCATATCCAACCAACTTAACATGATTCCATGTTGTTTAGTGCAAATAAACTAAGAAGCTATCAAATAATGCCTAGTTGAGACTTAGTCCTGAATTTAAAAGAAATTAGACATAACTTGGCTCTCTCTTTTATTGGCTCACACTTTAGGAACACTTTCTTCTGACCCCATGGTTAAAGGACTACAGGCACACAGATAATCCTCACCTTCACATCTGCAGCTCCCAGCTCCCAAGGCTCTGTTCTGGTGTCTATACGCATACCACTCAGACACCTAAAACTTAAAATGTATACAAATGAATCCTCCCATATTTTTATCTCTAAAGTTGTGTTCTGCTATACTTAATTATGTAACCTTCATCTTTCTGGAGTTTGATTCAGACACCACTCTATTTGCCCAAACTCTTTCTTTCATGTGGACCCTTGTCAGCTTATTGGGATGTTTCTGTCTTCCAGAGAAGGATCACATTTAGGTACTATCATGGTACTATCAACCAAGCATCATACAGTTCACAGGCACTATGGTGAAGAACTCCAAGGCTGCTTTTGCTTCTAAGTAACCTGTCCCCTGACCAGTCTACTTTCAGCAGGTTAGCTAGAGTTCTCATTCCAATTACTATTATATAATGTCTGCCAGGTTTTTCTCTGACTGCTTGGATCTAATTAAAGACCTACAAAACAGAAAGGGACTAAATCATGAAGAAAAGATTCGGAAGCTGGAGAGCTATGGAGTGGGGCTAGTGGCCTGGACTATGGCATGTGATTGCTAGTCAGGAGACCTACAGAGACCTGATACAAGCTGCATCATACAAAGGTTACAAGAAGTTCATTCCTGCCCCCTGGGCAAGACACGTCTGTGATTGTTCCTATATTCTGTGGAATCTATAATAATGAAATGATGTCATCTTCTGCCTATCTCCATGGACACAGAGCAGAAATACTGAAATGAGATTGTTAATGTCAATGCTTTTGCTAATTTTTACATGATATGGTAATGAAGGTAAATGGAAATGAAAAAGAAATAAAATGTGTGTGTGTGTGTGTGTGTGTGTGTGTGAGAGAGAGAGAGAGAGAGAGAGATTAAACAGATGCCAGGACTTTATTTTTTTTCCTGATGTGATTTTATACCAGGAAACCAAATAAAATTGGTTCTCTGAACCAAGAAATAATTTGGAGAGGTAATAAAAAGAAAATAAGTTAGCATAAAAAGAACTTTCCTGTCAAAAAGTGAGAAGGGTTTGTGAATACCTTTTTCATGCCAATAGAAGCTTACAGTATGAGGGGAAGTAGATGATTGATTGATTGATTGATTGATAATCAGATGGACAGATATATAGATATAATATGATATAAAGGTACATAGATGACAGATCTAGAATATAAAAAGAATATAGATAAATGATAGAATAAGAAGAATAGATAAATAGAGATAAAGGCTTAAGATAGAGTCTTAGTTAGGGTTGCTATTGCTGTATGAAACTCTGTGCCAAAAAGCAAACCAAGAAGGAAAGGATTTATCTGGCTTAAATTTCCACATTGTAGTCCATCATTGAAGGGAGTCAGGTCAGAAGCTCAAACAGGTTAATAACCTGGGGGCTGGAGGTGGTGCTGAGGCCATGTAGAGGTGCTGCTTACTGGCTTGCTCCTCCTGTCTTTGCTCAACCTGCTTTCTTATGGAACTCTGTACTATAGCCCGGGGATGGCATCACCCACCTTGGGCTGGGCCCTCCCTCCCTCACTGATCATTAATTGAGAAATGCATTACAGCTGGATCTCAGAGGCATTTTCTCAGTAGAGTTTTCCTCCTTTCAAGTAATTCTACCTTGTAGCAAGTTGACATAAAAGTGTCCAGCAAAAGTGGGTAGGTAGATAGATGATACAGATACAGACACAATACAAATATCGATAAATGATAGAGCTAAAATATTCAAATTCAAATTAAAGAAAATATTACATCTACAAAATACCAAGGCACAATGAAAATGTACGCTTTAAAAATTACTTAACTTCATATAAATTATTATCTATTGATATAAAAATCTTCTCATCAGCACACATTGGTCGAGGGGGAAAAATTCGTGATTTCTGAAACGTGATGAAGATGAATTAGGAGTCCTTTAATCTCGGTTAGTGAGTTCTCAAGATTCTCTGAGAGATGAGTGAGGCAGGGATGAGAGTATACAGCAGAAGCAGGCTTAGAGAAGGAAGGATGAGAAGTGGAAGGGTACATGCGCAAGCCTGGCTCTAATTTCTGTGTCTGTGCTCAAGGTGCCTCTAGGGCTGACACATGTCAAGAAAGGCCTCTCCTAGGAAGGGGGTTACAGACCCCAGCCCATCCTCCCATTCCCTGCCAGTTGTCCCAGGCTGTCTGTTGTTCCTGCCTCAGAGACCCCCCATACACACACAAGTCGGTTCCATTTCTTCTAAGACATTACCTCTTATTTTTTCTTCACATATTTTACAAGTAAATTAACCTGCAAGAAAACTTCAACAGGCTACTTCTTTAACTCTGTTAACTATGGAAATCTCTACATTGCTTTACAGAATTTGGGGATGAAATGTGTTCTTATCCTGCTTGTTCAAAAGCTAAATATTCATTTACTTAGTGCTCCCGGATGTAGTTAATTTGATTTATAAATTTCAGTAAAGGCCAGGAACTTTAAATTATTTAAAGCATTTCCAACATGCACTTGTAATTCTGAATGGAGAAATTGCTACTTTCCTTTGAGAATCCAGATGGTTGTCTCTTACTTTCATAAATACAATTTTATCTCGTTAAAATCATACTATATGTGGGGGGGGGGGACAACTCTAGATAGGTGTGAAGTATGTACATGCAATTCCAGAATGTATTGAGTTTTCAAAATTGTTGATAGTTTATTAACTCTCCACTTTACACTTTTCTCTGTTTTGGATTTTACCTACAATATAGTAAGGCATTCCAACAGAATTTAAGTGCTTGCTTAGAGATCATTAAACCTCCTAAAGAGGGGTTCCTGTGGTGAGCTTAAAACTCTCAGTAACAGGAAATAGCACCCCTTGGCCTGGAGTTTGGGGATTTCAAAATCTTGATGCTAGGCACGTGCCTGAATACTTAGAGAGGCATTTTCACCCCTTGCTGTGTTTTAGTAATTATGTCTAAAGAGAGCACAACATGTTTTTTTTTTTTTTTTAAATATAAAGGTTTTTTTTTTTTTTTTTTTTTTTTAATGTCATTTGAAGAAGACTCAGACTGCTCCTTCAGAGACCAGACGATTGTGAATTAGCACATTCTCTTAAGGAAGTATCAGTAACCATAACTCAGGAGCATGATGTCAAGCATAACTCAGGAGCAAGTCAGCATCTGATACCTCATATTCAAAACATAAGACTCAAATAATTTCTTTATCAGCGTATTGACTTTTCTAAAAGTTCATGCTGGCCAATCTGATGCTGTGGCTTAAAATTCCATCAAATATCCACAGGAAACTGGAGAAAGGGCTCAGGAGTTAAGAGCATTGGCTGCACCTGCAGAGGACATGGTTCAGTTACCAACACCCACATGACCGCTCACAACTACCTGTAATTCTAGTTCCACGGCATCCTACACTGTCTTTCTACCTCCACTGGCACCTGTGTGCATGTGGTGCGCGCGCACGCACACACACACACACACACACACACACACACACACTAATCTTTTTTTTTTTAAAAAAAAGACTTAACAAGAGCCACAGTGGACAGCAGAAATTTAAAAATCGTCTGTAGACAGAAGTTCTCTATTAATCAGTGGGAATAGCGCCCTAGTTGCTATGAGCAGATGCCACCCTATTCATAAGTCTTTGCTGCAATCTATAAAATGTGCCTTGGCTATTTCACCTGATGGCAACATTTATCTAAATCTAGCATCAGTGTGGAACAAATTGTAGATTCATTGTTTTTAACATCACGATACAGCAATGGTTTTAATATTGAGATGCAGTTACCATAGTAAATATGTAGAAACCTTTCTAGTCATAGTCCCTGAAGCAAAACACTACCCTAATTTTCCCATTATTAACACTATATTTTGCCTATAACAATGAACCACTGAAACATAGAAATCAGGTCTCTTTTAGCATTAATGTTCCTGACTGATATTACAGTTGATTTGTTGAAAGAATAAATACATTGGATCTCATAGTTTCACAGCTGGAATTTTTGAATGTTTAGAATGAGAAGAATATTCTCTTATTCTATTGCCTAGTAAGAAGCAAGGATAAACCGAACATTAGTAAATTGAGCAAAGCATGAATCTTTCTGTTGCAGTTCATGTAGACATAACACCACAGAATATGTAAGTTGTTTCAGAGATTTCTCCTGTGGCTAATCATCAGAAGAATGGAAATCAGAATGAAAATGAGATAGCATCTTATACCTGTTAGGACTGACACTAATGAAAGATAATAGATAATCAGTGTGGATCAAGTCTTTGGAGAAAACAGAATCATTTTACACTATTAATGGAAATCCAAGTTGTTATGGACATCAATAAAAATCACAGTATTTTTTAAAACTTAAAACAGTAACTCCTGAGAACATAATGAATAAAATCAGTACCTCACAGAGACATCTGCACACCAAGTTCAGAATAGCCTTAATCACAGAAAATGATTTATGGAAATAACCTAAAGGCTGTCAGTGGATAAATAGGTATGGTGGTTTGAATATGGTTGGTCCAGGAAATGGCAATATTATGAAATGTGGCCTTGTTGAAGGAAGTATACCACTGTGGGGGTGGGCTTGGAGACCCTCCTCCTAGAAGCCTAGAAGACAGTCTTCTCCTGTTTGCCCTCAGAACAAGATGCAGAACTCTCAGCTCCTTCTCCAGTGCCATGCCTGCATAGATATTACCATGTTTTCTACCTTGATGATAATGGACTGAACCTCTGAACCTGTAAACCAGCTCCAGTTAAATGTTGTTCATATAAGAGTTGTTTTGGTCATGGTTTCTCTTCACAGCAATGGAAACCCTAACTAAGACAATAGGTAAAGAAGGATAATGTGTAGTGATACAAAAGAGAATATTCTACTTTGAAAGAGAATTCTTTATTATCAACAACATGGATAAGTCAAGTGAAATATTCCAGGCACAGAACATCAAACACATTATGACTTCACTACTGGTTGAATGTAAACATATATGGATCCATAAACTCATAGAGTAAAAGGGCGTTTGCCAAAACCTGCAGCAAGGAATGGAGAAAAGCAAGTTTTAGAAATGTAGTCAGGGAGGCCTGGCCGTGGCGCACGCCTTTAATCCCAGCACTTGGGAGGCAGAGGCAGGTGGATTTCAGAGTTCGAGGCCAGCCTGGTCTACAGAGTGAGTTCCAGGACAGCCAGGGCTACACAGAGAAACCCTGTTTCAAAAAAAAAAAATAATAAAAAATAATGTAGTCAGGGTTCTAAATGAGGAAAGGTTTTCAGGGCTTATTGTACAGTATGAGAAGAATCATTAATATTAACATTAAAAGTTTGCTGAGGATAAACTTTCAGTGTTCTAATCACTGAGGAGCTGTACAAGGTGCTGGGTGAGTCATTTTGCTGGACTGAATAACAGTATACTATGAGGGTCTCTACCAATACCATGATATAAATATTTCAAAGTATCATATATCACATTAAAGAGGAGAGGAAATATATTAGTCTTGGAGGGAAAAATATAGCATGGGATATTATATGTATGCATATAATCTATTTAATATCAACACAAATTTTAATGTTCTCAAAGTCAAATGGCCATATATGCTTCTTCAAATACTATATACTCTGGACAGTTACAGAGGAAAGCTGCACTTTTCAGTGTAATGGATCCTGGTCTGTCCAAGTCCTGTTGATGTTGCAGTCCCTCTGCCCCACTTCTATGAAATCTTATTAGGGTTGCTGATCTCTCTCTCTCTCTCTCTCTCTCTCTCTCTCACACACACACACACACACACACACACACACACACACACACACAAACATACACACACCATCTGTCTTCTTCTGTTAAAGAATTCTGGATCACAGGGGATGCAGGACCTGAGCATGAAGAATCACCTCTTCACTGGAGAAATGCATTCTTAATTGGAAAATGAAGAATAGGCTGATCTGCCCAAAATAAAGTGATTAGCAATCTTTGCATCAGAAGATGACACTAACTTGAACTTAGCCACTTGAGTGTTTCAGGAATGCTTGTTTCCCTAAACCTCTTGACACAGCATCACTTCAAAGCCCTGGGTTGCTTTGGAAATAGCAGCCAAAAAGAAAAAAGAAACTGTTTTCTGGCAGCTGCAAAGACCTGCCTACCTTCTGCATCCCAGCTAAGCTTAGTGAAGTTTAAAGTCCAGATAAGGTAAAGCTTGTATCTCTTTACTTTTCTCTGCTCAGATGGTCAACGAAGGTGATTGTATAATACCCTGGTGATATTATTTTATGTATTATGGTGCTTTTTCTGCATATATACTGATGTCCTCTGTACAGCTGGAAGAGGCTGGCATTGTATTTAGGTTAAAAGGCATCATTCTTGGATGCATCTACACCATTAGGCCCTATTGTAGTACATTGTGGAGAATGGATCCATTATAAGGCTCCATAGCAGTTCAGTGGGAAGTGATGGAACATTACATCCATGGAAAATTTAAGGACATTTGTGAAAATTTTCATGTGATGCTTTATGTATTTTTCTATTTTTTTGGTGACACTAAATTTTTGAGAGGTTATGTTACTGGACACAATCTTTATAGTACACAATACACAAATACCCAATATTCCCAGTAGTTGAGAGGGCTCTCTTCAAGCAGAGAAGTTAAGTAAACTTACATAAACATGACACCATGTCTCAGAAACTGAAAACTTTGACATATCAAGCAGATAAACATGAGTAGATAATTTATTTGTAAGAGTCAATCACTAAACCAGTATTCTGTTTCTATTCTGTTTCAATAAATGCCTTATGAAAATCTATTCTGTTTCAATAAATGCCTTATCTAAAGAAGATTAGAAATATGTAAAGCAAATAGCAATTGACATTCCAGGTTGCTCAACTACAGACCTTATATTTCTAGCTCAATTTTGACCAAAATGTTTGGAAACTCTAACCAAGATTACGTTATTTCTTCACTAGCAGAGGAACAGAAAGGAACATGATGTAAAATTTAGAAAGATGGAGGGGCTGGAGAAATGGCTATTCTGAGGATCTGTGGTAAATTTCTAGTGTCCACATAGCACCTAACAACTCACTGTGACTTCAATTCCAGGGAATGTGACTCCCTTTACTGTATCCCACAGGTACTGTATACACATGGTACACAGATAAATATGCAGGCACAATACCCATATACATAAACTAATAAAAATAGTTATGAAAGCAACATCAGCTCCACTACTGATCTGGGCAGGTCCTCCCATGCCCTTCTCAGGACAAACTCTAAGCAGGCATGGGATTATTGCTTACGCACAGTGGTGTAAAGAAAGTTTGAAGTATCTCACCCAGAGAAAGCATCATTGACTGGTCAAAGAGAACATGAATATTATTCCTTCTATACCATGTTCTGCTACAGCAGAACTAGAAATCCTGGATCATAAATCATTTTTTTAGAGCTAGAAATGTTTTGCTTATTTTTTTGATTGACTGATTTAAATATCTACTGGGATCTAAGTGAATCCCCATAATCTGTCATTTTCCTAAAAGAAAAATATAATTTCTGTCTGATAAAAGAATCCAACCATGCTTGCTCCTGAAGATTTTCCATATTTTGCCCTATCATCACTAGGTCTTTAGGCAGTCTTGAACTTGAAGCTGAAGCAATATAATTTTATTTCGGTAATCAATATCATTGTGTCACATTTTCACACAGCTCCATCCAAATGGCATGGAGTATATTTACCATCTTTAGGACTTCTGATTGCAAGGAAAACATTAGTGCTCAGTAGAAGATATTATTTATTTCATTTTTCTTATAACAGGTATACTTTAAATAGGACTGAATACATGAATATCAGATTCAAATGTAATATTCAAATAGTTCATAAATAGCTTGAGGTCTATGTACTTCAATATTGTTACACTGAGGATAATATCTATGTACTCATAATAGACATGGATTCCTGCTAATACAGTTAGAATTGTCCTGGTATGTTATGTGTACTATTTGAAGGGAAAAAATGTAATTTTTCCATATTTATTTAGAAATAGATAATTATTTTTAGCTAAAAATCACTGGACAATTTTTAAATAGAGCATCTGGATAACAGTAATTAATTGACAGATTTTCAAAGCCAGCACTCATGTTTGTAAGTTCTGGTAAGGCACAGCATTGTAGCATAACTGTGCTACATTATTTTGTTGAATGTTAACTTCATTTCAACTTTAAAACATGGCTGCCACATGCTTTACTATAACAATCTCAAGAGTAATACGGATGGGGAAATTATCCTCTAGAATAAAAGGAAAGTGATTGTTGCATTTAGAAATGACTAGAGTCTGAAACTAATGCATGGCATCTGCCCAGGGGATCTGTATTCAATTTCCAGAGAATCTGTGTGCAGATCTGCAGAAGATCTATCTGTGTTCAATTTCTAGTGTCCACATGGCAACTAACAAACTCCAGGTAATTTGACCACCTCTTCTGGACTCCTCAGGTACTGCACGTTTGTGGTACACAGACATAATACAAAAAGAAAAGAGGGGGATGAGGACACAAAACAGGGGAGGGAGAAGAAATCATTCTGACAGAGGAACCTCTGAATTATACTGGCCTTAGATGTTTTCAGCTAAGACTTAATCACATAATTGAATCTGTAAGGACTCCACTGGCTTTCTACATCCATTCTCTCTTCTTTGATCCTTTGTAGTGAAGGAGAAAAAGAGGGTAGTGTTTTAGTTTTAAGCTTTTTACATCTTCCAAAGACAGTTATTATGACCAGAGAGATTTCTCTTTCAGTGATTAAAAATAGAGCACTCCACCCTTTCCCTGCAGTTCATTGATCTTGTGTTTGTACTCTGGGGCTTGGCGTTCCTGAGGCACACTCCACATCCTCTGCTTCCTTTTCTGAGGTGAGAGACTGTAATCAGAGCATTAAGAGGAATCTATACAATGCCAACTAGACAGACAAGATATTCTGTATCTGATAGCGTGGACTTCTGGGGCTTGACATTAGCGGCTCCATGGAATAGAAACACTAGATACTATGTGCAGCTGCTTCCTCCTCTTCCCCCTCCTCTTGCTCTTCTCCTTCTCCTTCTCTTCCTCCTTCACTACCCTCCTCTTTTCCTCTCATCCTTCTCTTTCTCCTTCTCTTCCTGCTCCTCCTCCTTCTCTTCTTCCTCCTTCCCTACTCCTGTTTCTCTCTCTCTTCTTCCTCTTCCTTTTCTTCTCTTCTCCCTCCTCCTTCTACCCCTCCTCCTTGTTTTCTTCTTCCTCATGGTCCTTCTTCTATACCGCCCTTTTCTCTTTCTCCTCCTCTGCTTCCCCTTTCTCCTTCTTCCCTCCCTTTCTCTTCCTTCCCTCCTCTTCCTCCTTCTCCTCTCCTCCCTCCTCTCCCTTGTTCAGGCCTGCCCTCCCTCTCCACTGCACGTGTTACTCCTCCTCCTCTTCCTTCTCCTGCTCCTTCTCCCCTTCTTCCTCCTCCCTCTCCCCCCACCTCCTCTAACCTTCACTTCAGCCTACTGAAGAAAGTATGATTGCATCCCTATCCTCATTCTTGGCTGTGTAGGAAAGACAAGGGTAATGCACAGATTGCCCACTGTGGCATTTGATAATAAACCCCTAAGACATGCTGAGTTTTACTATTAGAAATACAAATAGTTAGAGCAAAGATATTTAATGAGTTTTTATAAGAACTATATATTTGTGCTGAGCAGAAGTATATAGGTGAGATAATTGGGAGAACCTGAGACCCCTCTGGGGCAGAATACATTAAGAACAAAAGCAAATTAACTAGTTTATAAGTAGGGTAATAAGACATCTTTAGAATTTACTGTTTGCTGAGTCAGGCTAAGAGGGTGGGATCAGAAGTCAGCTAAATACCCTATCTACCGAGAACATTATCAAATGATACTCACTGGGCATGACCCCACCTCTAAAATGAAAGATCCCTGATTATCAGATGCCCTGAATTGAATGTTTGTTTTTCTTTCTCATCACTCCATAAGTTGAAATTTTAACTTTCTATGTCAATGAATTGGAAAGAGGTGATTAACTCATGAGAATGGGTCTCTAATGACTATGGTTAATGCCATGATAAAAAGAACCAGAGGGTTCCCCCCCCCCCTTCCTCTGTTAGTTCAAGCAGGGAAACATTATGTCTATGAACCCTGAAGGCAGTCCTCACAAGCTGAGTTCCAGGCACCTTCAACATGGACTCTCAAGATCCAGGATTGTGAGATATACATCTCACTTTTGTATCATCTGTCTAGACTACGGTATTTTATTATATCATTCTAAATGGCATCAGTCCACTCAGCCAAGGTTCTCTGTTTCCATATTAAACCCCTTTATATCAGCCAAGTTTAAAGATAATTAAACAATTTAACCAAAAGTTTCAGAAGCACAGGGACAGAGAATGTGAAAGGAGGTCACCATAGAAACAGTGACTCTCTTGTTGAAGCTTGCACCTCCTCCTCAGCAAACCCATGTGAAAATAATTCTCTGGATTCAAAAAGTAGAGGAGTGGAAGAGCTAGGTGCTTGAAAGAAGCAACTGTCATCTGAGGGTTGACTCAGCAATTCAATGCAGAACTCTGATATCTATATACAAAAGTCTATATGCATAGTAGTACCCAGCACCATCTGCAGATCAACAACATCTGAGTTTGTCTTGCTGATCTCCTACAACCCCTGAAATCCACAAAGGGTTTTCTAGTCATCACTGCAAAATTAATAGAAAGTTCAAAGAGATATTTTTGTGTTTGGCCTGTAGTTGCTGCCTCCTCCTCCTCCTCCTCCTTCTCCTCCTCCTCCTCCTCCTCCTCCTTTCTTCTATTTCATTTCTTTAAATCTCATTTAATAACATTTTCTTGTATGCTATGCAAAGGAATATAAACACACTTAGACAAACATATGCACTCAGTCCTGTACATTCATGTATACATACATGAAATTTCATATGTAAAATTGACTCTGCTTTTAAAAATATGTTTAATGGGTTTCATTCTCTCTCTCTCTCTCTCTCTCTCTCTCTCTCTCTCTCTCTCTCTCTCCTCCCCTCTGTTTCTGTAGCTATGTTTGCATGTGTGTGTTCTGTGCAATGTATGGTGATGGTGGTGGTGGTAGTGTGTATGTTTATGGTGGAGAGAGAGAGAGAGAGACAGAGAGAGAGAGAGACAGAGAGAGGTGGGTTACTACAGAGGCCACCAGAGGTTATTGGATACATGAGACTGAAGTTCTAGGTGGTGATAAGCCACATGTTGTGGATGCTGGAAACTTTACCCACACCCTCTCTCATAGCAGTATTATAGCTGTCCAGATCTCCAACACCTGATGTTTAAAGCTAGGTGTGTATAATACATGTTAAATAAAGCACCTATATTAGGTATGATTAGGTATATACCTACCTGTGGTCTTTCTTGCCTTTCAACGGACCTTTTAAAAATAATTTGGTACTGACTTACTCTCTAGAAGACTGTCAAGGGAGGTCATATTTTAGACTACAAATTTTGAAAAGCAAGGACCATTTTGACTTTACTGTGAACTGCACTTTGCGAATGCAACAAGAGGATGAATTGAGCAAGTCCTTGGTCCTCCTCTGGCTATTGCCTTACATGGTGGTCTGTCTTTATTGAGGTTTTTAACCACTTACTGTCTCCAAATAAAACTCAATGAACCTACTAGTTTAGAAAGCCTTCAGTAGCTAATATTGCTGAAGAGAAAGATATCTGAAGAGTACTAATTTAAACAGACCTGTACATGGTGGCTTCAAGTCGGTGCTCAAATGAAATGTTCCTGTCTGGGAGAGAAAAATCCCTAGATATCTGTGCTAGCCTGAGATGAAAGCTATCCACCATAGTTCAAACACCTTGAAGCTATGAGTTGGCACTAAGGGAGATTAATAGGGGGTGTCATTGAGGAGAGATCATGGGGGTTTGACTTAAAGCTGCAAAGAGTAAGGTAACTTCTAGGCCTGCCAGATCTCTATAGTGATAACGGAATGGGCATCTGGATTTCTAGGGGAGGCAAATTCTGGAGATTTGGAAGGTGATTAGATGTAGAAAGATCTCGATTTTTAAAAAATAATCACATAGGAAGTGAGCAAAAAAAGGACATAAGGATATCCAGCCTCTGTCAGTGCATTATTT
The DNA here is from genome assembly GCA_019843965.1 of Rhynchomys soricoides. NCBI lineage: Eukaryota > Metazoa > Chordata > Mammalia > Rodentia > Muridae > Rhynchomys > Rhynchomys soricoides. The sequence continues at coordinate 1,585,501 of JADRCH010000044.1, read as the reverse complement.
GTGATATGAAAAAATAATTGGATCTATTAAACAAACAAAAACCCTATACCAATTTCCTGTCTTGTCATCCAGTTTGATTTCTTTTGTCATTTCTCAGGGCCATACTGATTTCCTAACCACCTGGGGCAGGAGAGCTCAGTAAACAAAACTTCCCAGAGGTCAGGGCCAAATTCAGGCTGCTAGGTTTGTGATCCTGAGGTAGAGGTAGGCTTCCCTTAGCAGTTTGCATCATGGTTAGCCCTTGAGATGATAAAAGTGCAGGCATCTTATGGCTCTCATTGTGTCCGTGTCCAATCCTCCAGGATTTAGTGACTCTGATCAATTAGTGTACACAAGAATTCTTTTCAGGTTTGTTTAATGTCTATATTCATTCATCCAGTAAACATTTATAGGGACTTTAAACATGCCAAACTTGCTGGGCAGTGTGGAAGAGAGGGAGATGGTGAGAAAGCAAAGGGAAAGGGCACATCAATACTCCACTGTTCCTTTTATGTTCCTCATCGAACAACTGTGTTTCTTGAAAGGAATTAACTCAGTAGTCAAAAGATACCAAGAAAGAGAACAGAGTATTCCCCAACGTAAATATCATGAGCACCCAAGAAGGATGGCAGCCATTCATTCTCATTCCTGTATCCTTCTTATAATGCCTACCAGGAAGCATAAGGGACAGACAAGGTCTTTAGCTGAATATGATGATTGAGAAAGGAATAGCTTTAAAAGTTTTGCCAGGAAGTTCTGGTTTGGGAGAAATTATCAAAATTCTACAGAGAAAACGAAAAGCTAAAATAGTTGAGTTTACAGAAATAGAAAGCAGCGATCTGTTGGCCCAGTTTAGGATTGGTCCAGGTAAGGGACAAAGGACAATAGAAAGAGGGGGTAAAAAAATAGAGTCAACCAGAGGAATAGTGCTAATGTTCCAAACCACAAGGGCACTACAGTACATAAGGACTATAGTGCTTTAAAATAGCTGGATGTTTTAGCATATTACTAACAGAAAGAAATTGATTTGAATGCCAATTTCCATGATTTGAATATCACATATTATATTTATATACTGGAATATCTCACTATATCAAATTACACACATATGACTTATCAATTAAATATAAATACAATAGCTAGGCATGGCAAACACTTGTATTCTCAACACTCAAGCATCTGGGGAAAGAGGGCATTGTTTAAAGATAAGCCTGAGGTATAGAATTGGGCTGCATATTAAAATTCAAAACACACTTGGTTATAGTTACATTTCAATTGCTGTTATAACGCTGTGACAAAGGCATCTTATGAAAGAAATTTATATTTAATTTCAGGCTCATAAAGGTTAGAGTCCATGACCATTATGCCAGGACAGGGGAACATGGCAGTAGGCAGGCATGGCACTGGAGCTGTAGCTGAGAACTCACATTTTTGATCCACAAACAGGAGGTAGAGAGAGAAAAGTAATAATGTGGGATTTTTTAAACCTCAAAGTCCATTCCCAGTGAAACACCTCCTCTAAGAAGGTCACACCTTCTAATGGTTTCTAAACAATTCCACCAGCTGGCTTCCAATCATTCAAATATATGAGTCTGTGGGGGGCTATTCTTAATCAGACCACCACCACCCCACACACATGTAAATAAATTAAGTGCTATCTGTAGCAACATCAGAGATCAACAACAGCATGAGACATCCTATTGCAACAGATCTCTCAGGAAGGTATTATCCAGGATATATGAGAAATTCAATCAGTATGGGAAATCTAACTAAAAATTGGTAAATGTTCTGAATTACCAGATTTCAAGAGAGGGCACACAAGAGCCACGGGATACAGACAAAGCCTACACTTCAAAACAATTAAGAAACTTAAAAGAAACCTCAATGAGAGATACCTCACCCCACTAGGAAAAGCCATAACCAAAACAAAGATGGTCTATGCTATAGAGTACTGGTTCTTAACCTGTGGATCAAGACCCTTTTGGGGAGTCATCCATCAGATACACTGTATATTAGATATTTGCATTACAGTTCATGACAATAGAGGAATTACAGTTATAAGGTAGAAACAAAATGATTTCATGTTTGGGAGTTATGACAACATGATGAACTGTGTTAAAGGGTCACAGCATTAGGGAGGTTGAGGACCACTGCTCAAGAGGAAAGGAAAAAAATGCCAAACTGATGAGCAAAAGGGAAGCCTAATATATCACTGTTGGGGATGCACTTTAGTGCAGCCATAGGGTAAGCAGCAAATGTCAAATCAAAAATCCTAAAAGCAGAACCATTGTCTAATCCCACAATTGCCACACTGGGTACCTGCACCCTTGGATGTAAGCCCACCAGTGGAAGGGAGAGATACTTTCCTGTGTCTACTGTGACAGTAATAAAGTAGCCAAGAGATAGAAACAACCTATGTCCCCCTGATGAGTGGGCAAACAAAGAAGTTGGGACAAATCTACACAGTGAACTCCTATTTGGCTTTGAGTGCAAGCATAATAGTGAAAGGTCATTTTGTTAAATGAAACAAGCCAGACAGAAAGACCAATGTGATATGTGCTCACTCATTCCAGTTGAGAGCAGATACAGATTACTACAGGCTTAGGAGCCTACAGGAAGGGCTGACACAGTGAGGCTGATAGAAATTAAGTTACCATTAGAGAAAGAGATGAACTTTAATATTTTGCCACAGAGTAGGTGGACTATATACACAGCAATGATGTGATGACATACACATTACTTGCCAAAATCCAACATGAAAAATTTCATTGTTTTTACCAAAAATCTGATCCCTGAGAATAGAGCAAGCCCTCCAATTCGAGTATTATACAAGGTACAGATATATTGATAAATATCATATATATATATATATATATATATATATATATATATAGTTTCAATGTAAAACAAATGAAAGAATTAAATATGATATAAATATATGACTAATGACCTTTGCTTCAATACATGGGTATTGTCAGATAGGTAACTCTCAGTTTAACAAAATCTTCAGACACAGCAACAGAAAGGTTTATCCGTTTTCTAAAAGGAAGAAAAGAAAGATGTAAGAGCAGCCTGAGAGGAGGGAATGAACAGCAAGGTGAGAAAAGAGTATTATCAGCTAGGATCTGTTATCTGTCTGGTTCCACTATAGCTTTGCTGAGGTTAGTCCCTCAATAATGCAATAGCAGATCTCCCCCATTTCACATTTGAATAGAAGAGAATTCCTCAATCACTCATGTGGGATTCCAGCACAGACACGTACAGTTATTCTGTCCAGTACTCCAATTACATTTGCAGCACAATTAAAGATATGTTTTATGCACTCTCTGTTTCTTTTTTCTCCTGTGACTAAAGATAAGAAATAATGAAGAATCCATTAGAGGAAAATGAAACAAAATCCTTACTATTGTGACTTCCTTTGCTTATGCATTTTCTTGGATTTTTGGCCATCCTGGAAATGTTAATTCCTCCCTCAGAGGGTGTGTGACATTGATCTGATGGTATTTAAAAACTGGGGTAAAAAGATAAATTAAAAGTTTTCATCGCAATAGGGAAAGGCTGGCACAAATCCATCAACATGGCCTCATATTCAGAATACCAATTATATATTAAAATGTGGGATTCTGCTTTCCTCCAAAACAAGCAAATGAAATTTGGTGAAGCAGAGAAGAAAATTTGTGCTTGCATTGGTGATTGGTGCTAAGAATTTATTTATAACATAGCTTTCCTTTTGGCATTGCATCAATAAACTGTGATAAAGCAGGATATTGCCTAATTTGGGGTTTTTAAATTTATTTACCTGCAAACCTCCTCTGAATGATACAAGGATACGATTTCATTTTCTCACTTGCAAGAAATTTATGAAACCCTTTAAAAGATACAGTAAATTGTGCTTTGCAAACAAGCAAATAACTGTTTAAAGGCATGAATGCCCCATTATAGCCCATTACACAGTGATTTGCAACATACTAAGTATTCTGCACACATTTGTATGAATTCCCTCTTATTAGCTTTAGTGAGGGCCCAAAAGGTAAACTTATATTGGGATTTTCTGGCTTTGAAGGTTTTTTTACATGTCTAAGAGTTCTAACTCTTCTTATTTCCAAAAACAAGATTTTTAAAAGTCAGGAAGCCTTTGAGAGATAGGTGTTCCTTAGCAAACTGTGTTCATCATCTCGAATAGGCATTGGCCTTTGAGTAAGGGAGGCTATTTCCCTTTTTTTCTTTCTTTCTTTCTTTTTTTTTTCTTTCTTTCTCTCTTTTTTTTTTTTAAACAGCAGTGTTCAGCTCTCCTCCTGTGAGCACACAAAGGGTCTTAAGGAGTTGACTTCCCTGGGAGATCCTCATGCTAGAGGAAAGTGGAACTAAAGCTTGATGACAGTTTCAAGGGGGGATAATGTGCCACGAATAGATGTCATGCAATTCTGGCAACTTGTCAGAGCACATAGCAGGAAAGGTTTGGATCCAGACAAGGATGGATCAGTGATAGGCAGGACCCACTGACACCATGACTATTTTGCTGTGTGCTCTTCCCTTCCTCTGATTAAACCTAAAACTACAGCCAAGACTTTAAAGATATACATGAGAGCCATTGCAACACTTCATCCATCCTTTTCCAATGAGGCTATATTGACTAGATCTCTTCTCTTTGCTGATTGTCACTACTTGTTTCCTTAATTGTTCCACTGCGTATTGGTGGCTGTCTAGCTGTTAAAGTTGCCAGGGCCCAAACTCTGAAGACTCTAGTAAAAATCTGAGACATGTATACCACCCATGCAAAGAATCCACCCATTGGATTCAAACGTGTGGAAATTATTGGTGAATCTTTTCCAGGTCTTTCACCTCCTTCCCATCTCAGGCCTTTCTCCAGGCCCCTGATCCCTCCTCAGTCTTGGCTCTGTTGGCTGAACTCTTGCTTCGTGAAGACTGTTTTCTTGCTGCAAATAGCAACTCCAGTACTAATTCTCTACAGAGGCCTGGTTTAGAAAATCACTTCTTATGCCATGGGACCTGTACAAGCTTTGGTGTGGATGCTTTACAAGGTTGTTGGGAAACAGAGACCTGAAAGCATTTAAAATCACAAGCAAAAAGCCTGAAGAACAGCCTTGTCTGACAGTGGTGAAGAGTTACTTTTTGAAAATTGGAAATAAGGAGGAAGATTGCTATAGGTTTCAGCAAAAGATTTGAGAAGGAAGTATCCCTCTTCCGTGGATGTGGCGCTTCTCTTCTGGATAGTCTTTGATAGCAGTAAGTGTTCAAGGCCAGTTGGCACAGCACCACCCAGGAAAGATTAAAGTTTTCAAACTCCTCCCCACTGACTTTTTTTTTTTTTTAACTACTGGAAATACATTCTTCTTTCATATCTTGACCATAGTTCCCCTCCCTCCATTAATCCCAGCTGCCTACCACACCTTCCTCTCCTCCAGATCCTTTTCCCTTCCTCTTCAGAAAATAGCATGCCTCTAAGAGGTGGCCAATCAGCCAATCAGTATAAAAGAAAGATACAATAAGACAAGGTAAAACCCTTCATATCAAGAGGGGACAAGGCAAACTAATAGGAGGAAAGAGTCCCAGGGCAAGCAAAAGAGTCAGAGACATACCGACTCCCACTCCTACTGTTAGGATTCCTATAGAAACACTAAGCTAACAGCTATAGCACATACAAAGGACCTGGTAAAGGCCCATTCAGGCCCCATACTTGTTCCTTCAGTCTCTGTGAATCCATATATACCCTGCTTTGTTGATTCAGTGGGCAATATCCTCCTGCTGTTCTCCATGCCCTCTGACTCCTAAAAGATTTCATCCTGGACTTCCACAGTGTTCCTGGTAGGTGAGGGGAGGGACCCAGTGGAGACCTTCAACATAGAGTCTCTTTCTGCATAATGTCTGGCTGGGGGCTCTGTGCACCCACTCTCATCTGCTGCCAGAAGAAGCCTCTCTGATGGTGACTAGATAAGACACTAACCTATCATTATAGCTGAATATCATTAGGAATCATTTCATTATTATTTTTCTCAATAATATTTGGTTCTACCCTAGGTCTCTAGGATATCCAGTCTCCACTTCCTGGCTATTCAGGCAGTGAAGTGCATGGGTTCCTTCTCACTGTTTGTGAGCCTCAAATTAAACCAAACAGTTGGCCACTCCCAAAACTTCTGTGCTACCATCGCCCCGGCACATCTTGCAAGCAGGACAGATTATATGTGGTGGTGATAGTGGCAGCAGAGAGGGGACTGTTCTGTGGCTGGCTTTCTCTTTCTGTAGCCTGCCAAAGAAACTGGAATGTAGGAATGAAGGCTCCATGCAGGCATCAGCTCAACCTCTCTATATCCAATAAGCAATGTGGATGTTGTCTTTGGCGATGGGGTCCTGCTGTTAATTTTCAGAGAGCAATCTTCTGTCCTAGCATCAGCCTGGGATGTTTAGGGATTTCCACTGTAACTTATCTGCCAATCATGTAACCATATGTAACCCAGCCCTACCTCTGGAAGCTTTGCCTGACTACAGAAGATGACCAGTTCAGACTCTGTATACTCCATTACTAGGAGCCCTCACTAGCACTGCCTTCATAGATTCCACCCACCTCCATGATCCCAAATGGTCCCCAAATCCAGCTGTCCTTCCCTGCAGTCTGACTTTTTAAACTGCTTCTCAAATGTTACTGAAACAGGATTGAAACCTGGCTTCTCTGTTGCCACAGTAGTCAGGTTTCTACCATCAACTCACCTGCCCTAAATAAACTTCTGACTTCAACACAGGGGAGAATTATTAGGCAGATTTGCCAAATTTGCAGGGAGATAGATTTCCTTTGAAATGTTGAACTTTCTGGAACATTTTAATACAATTTAGAGTAAATGTCATATCAGTGTTGCCTCTCTTTTCTCTGTTTAATATACCTTCCCTAGGAGTATACATACATCGCACTGATCGCTGAAAGACTAAATGTGATATTCTTAGGAATGAGGGCAGCATGCCAATGATTTGGATACTGACAGCTGGCAAGGAACGATGCCCACTATGGGCCAGTCCCTGAGCATGTGACATAATTAGCTTATGCCCTAGAAGGTCCCTATAAGCCAGGGCCTCTTAGCCTCCCTTTTCTTTGGAGGATTTGGAAGTTGGAAGTAAGGGTCATATTTGGAAGTTGAAAGGAAAGTTCATGGCGATAGTGCCAGAACTGGAGCTCAGGTTCTTGCTGAATGCACTGCACATTGGTGAATCTTGGGATAAAAATATGAGCTGCATTCCAACTAGAAATGCCACCCACTTCCATGTCTTCCTGAATGACAGCCTGTGTCTTACGATGTTACAGCAGCTCTGTAGGAAGCACTGGGCCATCTCTGACTTTTGGGAGGTGGAGGGGAGGTCTTATCACAGCCATATGGAAGGTGCCTACAGGTGACAGGTGAGCTATGACTCTCATGAGATGTGAGGGTATTCTAGAATGCCAACACCTCCTGTAGTCCCAATGCACTCACATCTCAAATCCTTCCCTCTTATTAGTGCTTTGTGCTGAGAGCAGGAGAAATGAAAGAGGAGAGCTGGGATGATGACTTTGGTGGGCACCCAAATTGCAATCCAGAGCCCATGTGAAAAGCTGGTTAAGGTGGTCCATTCCTGCAATTTCAATGTTGGAAAGATAGAGGCAGACACATCCCTGGGGCTTGCTTGCCAGTCAAGCTGGCAAAACAGTGAGCTCTAGGTTGAATACGAGACCAGGTCTCAAAATATGATGAGGACAGGCGTTCATGAAAATACCCAGCAACAACTTCTGACCTTCATATGCATATGTGCTTCCATGTGCACTCACATGAACAATGCAAAGATTCTGGATAGAAGCATTGCCTCCAGGAAGTCCATGAGATGTGGGAGGTAAGCAAAGTGTCACATGCCTGGGACAGTTAACACTTGGAAGATTCTTAAAGACTGGGAAGAAGACTCTGGGAAGCCTAACTCTAGAGAGATGGCTAGGAGTGTTGAAACTGCTGGCAAATTACACAGGGCTATTTTGAATCTCACCAGTGTCAGGGTAGGGTTTTAAGTGATGCACTTTTCTTCCAAGCCATCCCTGTTAATGTAAGAAACACCCCAAATATACCTCCAGTTAGTGATCCCAATGAATCTCACTAAGTGGGACTTTGGTATAATCATTATTTTAGTCTGTCATGAATTCCCTTCGTAGAGTCAATATACATTCTTGCACAAACACATGTACCCACAAAAAATGAAAAAAACAAGGGAATTCTTGGCATATTTACTCCCCCCCCCTTAGCTTCAAGAAATTACCAGAACTCTTAGTCAGGAAAGAGCTGTCATTAGGCACCCAGGAAGGATTTCAAGATGGAGAAAGCTTAGATGGATGCTAGAAGGACAGATGGGACTCCTTCCTTCATCCATGGAGAGTCTTGAAACTTGAGATCAGAGTTAAAAGATGCTTTGTCCCTTACCACAGAGTAGACCTTGGGGCTACTGAGAAACACCTGGAAAAGTGAGTCATCAAGTAAAGGCTTGAGGCTTTATTCATTCAGAGTAAATGAATAATAAGCAATGTTTGAGAAAATAAACTGTAGGATCAAAGAGAAATCTTAGAAAAAAAAACTTGTTTGCTTCAATAGTATAGGGAATTTTCTAGGTGATAACTCCACTGTGCTCATATCTATGCTTATTCAACTTGTGTTTATAATCCTCCACATATTTCTTAACTTCTAAACCCCAAGCTTCTCACAAGTGGGTGAAGGAAAGAAGTTCCCACCTAATTCTTAGAGCCTGCAATAAGCCTGAGCTCTCCAACACTGGTTCTTAGTAATCAAGCTGTTCTTCTATCCTGGAAGCTTTATAAATTAGGCTGCCAGTAGTTCACCAAAAGCATCATAGCCTGGACAGCAGCCAATACTGTCTCTTACATTGTCTTATAGAAAGTCTCTTAGTCTTTTCTCTGTTTCCATACTGGCACTACACTGTACATATCAGAGATGAGTATATGGGAATTTAATAACAAATAGATTGGGAAAGAGACATATTAGACATGAAATGAATAGGTCACTTAACTGGGCTGTTCAACTACTATGAAGTAAGTAAGAGCTTAAATTAACTCAGAGGCAATAAAAAGGCCAGGAAGGAAGCAGACATGAATGGTCCTTTAGACATTATCAATAGACACAGGTTTATACACTGACAAAAGAAGGTGAATCAGACATTACACACAAAAAAGAAAAAAATTAATAAGAATCCTACCACATTAGGAAAGTGACAGAAAATGTCACCCCAATCAGTATTTTGAAAGAAATCAGTAATAGTACTAAAATCTTTCCCCGGTATGTATTTTCTTTTTCTTTATTAGTTGGCTATAAGTAGGAATGAATAATTCCTCATATTCAGAATGTATGTCTTTCTAATAAGAAGAAACTGACTCTTTAGTGGGATAATTATGTGCAGGTATATGTATGCATGTGTCTGTACATGCATATCCACATGATTGCTAGGAATCTAACTTAAGTCTTCTAAGTGCAACTATTGAGAGTTCTGTCAGCTGCCAATGAAGTACCTGATTTATGGATTATCTATTGTATATACATACTGGCATCAAAGACATTTTTAAAAATCTTTGTCAGAATCATTTCTATAGATATTAATATTAAACTTCCTACTTTTGATTACTTCTGATTCTGTATTTGAAGATGAGAAAGGTGGATTTCTTTAATTGTCACCCCCACAATGACAATAGTCCTTTCTCATGTGTTTTATTACAACAGTCTGTATCTTCATCCCAAGTTTTAGATAAAAGAGCCTACTTCACTTTTACCACACATAGTTTATCATAAATGAGGGATATCATATATGCCTTTATGAACAACTTTAAAAGAAAGTATTGAATTCATTTATAAACACACACTATGATTCATCTATAATATATTGCACATGTTCAACAAACACATTCTGCTCCAATTGAAATTCTAATATAACCTTTGCTTGTAGTTTATAAATTCATGGTTTGAGGCATGCAGACTATCATGTCTTATGACATATGCCATCCCCATGCTTGGATCAGGAGGTCACTGTCACAAGCCAGGACTTAGTCTCTGATTGTTAGCTTGTAACTTTCACTGGGTTTATAGAAACCAAGAATGAATTGAAAACACAAATATGTCTTGCTAAAGACAGTGGAAATATACTCTCAGCTCAACTGTTCCTTAGATGTGTCCTCCAAGAGCCCTTTAGAGAGGAACCTGTGACAGATGAGAAACTACCCTGGAAAATAAGAGAGGACTTACACATTTCTAAGTCTTTTATTTCAAATAATACCAAAATATATGACCAAGGGCACACACATATAGAGCAAAAGCAGAGACCATAGGCCTCAGGGAGAGTCAGAAGCATACCCTCAGTTTTATCTATTGTAATCAAACATCAATTGATGTTCTAAACCCAGACCCAAAGTTCAGAAGAACACAGTTGCTTTGTCTAAGGCTATCTTCTACATATTTTTATATGTTTATGTTAAAATAAGTTTAAATAACTATTTAAATATTAAAATGTGTTTTTTTTCAGACATCATAAAATTATATCAACATTGTCATTTTCTCCTTTTTATCAGAATTCATAGAAATGATTTAAACAATATTCTTGGAGGTTACAGTCTTAACCGAATTTATTGTTCTGAAACATTTTAATGAGAATAAATTCATTATTAATAGCCATAAAAAAGAAACCTGATGGGGATTAGAGGAGAGTAGCTCAGTAATAAAGAATACATCTATACTTACTGTGCACAAAACTCAAGCTTTGACCTTTAGCTCAAACCAACCAACCCCAAAGAAAGTGAGTGTTTAATAAATTGATTCTGACTGTAGACTTTGTCTTATAGCCTAAGATGCCAGTACCCAGAGGCTGTAACATGAGAGCTGATCATATCTCATCTGGGAAAGCATCTTGAAGGAGGAGGTTCAGTCATTTTTCTTTCTTATTAGTGAAGTAGAAGCATGTTTTTGACTGAGATGAACCTTGCTTTGAAAGCATCCTAAATAGCATGTTTGAATAGATCCTAAATAGGTATCTTAAGACCCAATTTAGCCGGGCAGTGGTGGCGCACACCTTTAATCCCAGCACTCAGGAGGCAGAGGCAGGAGGATTTCTGAGTTCAAGGCCAGCCTGGTCTATAGAGTGAGTTCCAGGACAGCCAGGTCTACACAGAGAAACCCTGTCTCAAAAAACAAACAAACAAAAAAGTCCCAATTTACTCCATTTTATGTATTATGAGATCTAGTAAACCTACACACATTGCACCTTACACGTAGAGTGAAATAAAAATAGATTTGTCTTTCCATTTTTTACTCTTCCTGTATCTCTTGCAGCCATGTCTTCCCAAATAAAAAGAGCCTCCCCTCCAATTAAATCTCCATTCCAACATTTTGGTATGATCCATGCTGTAAAGTTGAACCCTAACAACACAGTAGTGTACTTGCACAGAATGAGAAAAATCAGGTTACCACCTATGGTGACAACTTTGATGGCAGAAGCCATCTTCAATGAAGTTCTTACATTTCACTTAGCCAGTACAATGAACAATGACATTTATTTCATGTTAAAGAAGAGTGGCATGGGTACTTGGACATATCTGAGTTCCCATTGGTCTTTGGGAGAGATTCTGAAGAGTTCATATTATTGTACTTTGGTTTACAGGCACACACATGCAACAATAGATAACTAAGTAGCATACAATTGATTGTAGAAAGTCAAGGTGTCCAAGAGTCTGATGGAACCAAAATTGGAAAAAGGTTTAAGGCTCAATATAAAATGAAGCAAAGAAAAACACACTGTTAGCTGCTGTTGGGAGGCAGCCAACCATGGAAGTCATGTCCATCCCAGGAACTCATAAAGAAACACTGAATTGAAGAAACAGTTACTCCTCCCTCCTTCTCTAAAGTACAGTCCATCCTGAAATACTGAACACAGCCTTGGGGTGTATGCTCAAGGACCGTGTTTAGAAGAAACCAAAATAGTAAAACCAAGATAATATACCTCTAAGTATAAGGTGCTATGTGGTGTGGGTTCATTGGATCTTACCATCCAGACAATAGGGTAAATTGGGTCTTAAGATACCTGCAGTCTTAAAACAACATGCTATTCAAGATGTTTTCAAAGCAATAGACAGACATGTCCTCTCTGGCTCCAAATATGTGTAAGAAGGTCTCAACAGAAAATGCTTATGCACTAAAGACTATAAATCTGTGGCCCCAGTCAGTAGAGTTTGTACCCAAATATGAAGAGGGGTAAATATAGAGAGCAGGGTGAGTGTAATAGAGGAGTACAGAGCCCAAGATCTGCTTCCCAACAATTCTCAGGTGATTACTGTGCATTTTCTGTTTGCAAAGTGCATTCCTAAGCCTCCAACTGCATCATCATGAATGTAAGCTCAACATGTCCACCCATTCCACTTATTCATACACGCATGAACACACACACATACATATGCACACACAAACAAACACACACACACACACACACACACACATGTCAAGTTTTATTCAATGAGGAAATACAAGAGTATCTTAAGAAAAGAGTGTTTCTTTCATATCCTCAATTTTATGTATATATTGACATCTTGTAGCAGTGCTATTTCCATACTGGCAATCAAGTATTTTATTCAATCAAGTATTTTTAATATACATTATTAAAATGGAATGGTCTTTAGTGTAGATTACCCAACTAAGTATTATTAAAGATATCATTGTGAGAATGTCACATGTTGAAGAAAGTAAACAAATGGGTGGTGCATTAGATTCCTGATAGATGCAAAACTGCATGTACTGTGGACTCTTCTTCCCAAGAACATTTAGCACAGCACATTCCAAGCTTGACTTTACCTTAGTTGTCCATTCATAAAATGAAAGAGTCCATCAGAACTGCCAGAATGAGTCTGCAGACAAAACATCAGTGAAACTGGCATTGAACCCTGCCCTCCAGAGGTACAATAGAAAGGTCTACATTATCAGCTTCCACGTACATCTGTCTCTTGAGTCCTGTAGCTACCTTCAAAGTGTGCCACTTAGCTTTCATAGCACTAATAATTACAATACTATTACTAGAGTCTGAAGCAGTATATGGGAATATCTCTGTGGTGGTTTGAATATACATGGCCCATGGATAGTGGCACTACTAGGAGGTGCGGCCTTGTAGATTATTGTAAGGCTAGGCTTTGAGGTCTTATTCTCAAGCTCCACCTGGTGTGGAAGAAATCCTCTTCCTGGCTGCCTGTGGAAAAGTCTCTTCCTGGTTTCCTAGAGATCAAGATGTAGATCTCCTGGCTGCTCCAGCACTATGTCTTCCTGGATATTGCCATGCTTCCCACAATAATGATAACAGACTGAACCTCTGAAACTATAAGCCAGCCTTAATTAAATGATTTTTTTTATAAAGATTTGCTTTGGTCATGGTGCCTCTTCACAGCAATGGGAATCCTAAGACACTATCCAAAAAGAAAGAGGTCACAGAAAATGACTAAACTTGCATCAGAGGCAATTATATTTTTACAGAAAGGAAACATGCATGTGGCAATTTGGAAGAAGAATAATTTCAGAAGAGGAAATCATTCTTGTACATTTACATCTGTCACTGTACTGAATGCTGAACACAGAACAAGCAAATCTAACAAGTCGGCAAGAATGGGTGAGATAGCAAATTTCATCATAAAATCTAAAAAGGAAATCTTCAAAGTAGTACTCTTTCTCAGAATAGCAAGTGTAAACACCTGATCCACAAGATGGACAGGCACATTAGGAACTCACAGTCATCTCACCCTTACCTGCCTTGCCAAGATCATCTCAGTCCTGGTAGTGAGCAAAGATGGACTTGGATGGTCACTGGGTTGTATCTCTAAACAACCACTTGCTATTATTCTAACTTTCCCAAGACTAGGTAATATTCTCACTTGCATGTCTAGTTAATATTAGTCAAAGCTTCAATTGGAAAGAAATACTTCTTTCATAGATTAATTAAAAATTCTCTGCACTCTAAAATTCCAGCCCAAATCCTCAAGATGGATATGGATAAAGTATGTTCGGGAGCCTTGACCTTGCAGGACACTCTACTCTTTATGTCACAGAATAAGAGTAGTGTTTCCCCCTTTCTTTTTCCTCCTGCTTTATCCCCACCTTCAGTTTGTTCTGCCCCCTTTAATGCCTCTAGAGTCACATCACCCTCCATTTTGTCTCCCCACAACCCTCACCACGCTGTTATCTCCTGCTCCCCTGACAACTTATGTGATTTTGCCTCATTTTTTGTTTACCCCGCTCAGGTTCTGAGTGTCTGGATATCTTTTGTGCTCCTCCTTGTGTCTATGTTAAAGGATTAAAATGGCTATGTGTAAACCACAGCACCCCCTCTCTCTTTCCATGCCCAAAGAGTGATTTTAGTGCCAGACCTTAGAGCCTGGGTCCACTCCAGGTTGGACTAAGTCAGCTTTGCTTTGGTTAGGAGGCTTTTAATGATGATTCAGAGAGACATCTGCTCCCAGTGACACTGACAATCCCTCAGACAGAGAGTGTGCTCAGTGAAGCCAGCTTCCTGGGTTCCTTTTTCCTAGCCATCTTAGTCTTGGCCAAGAGTTGCACATGACTGGCTGCAGCAGCAAGCGCCTCTCTGTGCTTACATAGACTCAGAATGGGTGCTTGACCACAAGACTTTAATGCCCTCCCCTTATGTTACACCCTTTTCTCTGTTTGTAACAGGCCATTTGTGCGCACTCATATCTCACTCCCAGCCCAGCCTTTCAAATGCCTTCCCTTCACAGGCTGTGATTTGCATCTAACTTCAATCTGTCTGGTTTCATGTGTTACAAAACATGTACAAAACATGTTGTTTGTAAATACCTTCTTGTGATCATTGCAAAACTATGGATGAGCTAAGCTATGGACCTAAGGTATCCCTGGATGATCGAGTGTATAAAAATGTGGAAAGCATACACCATAGAATACCGTTCTGACACAAAACATGGATTTTTATCCTCCACTACAACATGGAGAGAATATAAGTTTATTGTGCTGTGTGGCATAAGAAAGAAAGTGTGTATCTCACTCACATGAAATGAAAGTTTATCTAAAAGGAGAAGAGAATAGATAGTTACCAGAGACAGGCTAGGAGAGTGTAGCATGAGAGAAGGAAGAGAGAGCAAAGCAGAGAGAAGAAAGCAACCCTGCAGTCAATTGCATAACCAAGTGAATATAACTCACTAAAATTTATTACACAATTCACAATAGTTGAAGGGGAGGGACTGTGGTGTTCCTAAGACAGAGGAATGATGCTTGTTTTAGGTAGTAGAATGGCACCCTGCTGATTTGTAGAGTCTGCACTTTACAGATGGGTTGCAACACCACACTGTATACAGAAAATACGTAGAACTGTCAGTTTAAATTTTAATTTTTGTATAGGCATTATATTTCACTTACAATGTTTCATTTGAGGACATAAACTGTAGATGCTCTTCCTATTTATACCAGGAGGGTCAATGATTTTAATGCAAGCAAATCAATGGCGTTCATAGATTGAGTTTTTGGCGACTAGTGTCTCTTGAACAGAACACTTGCGTGAACACTTTTATTCTCACTTTTGAAAACAAAAGTCACTTTTGAAAACCTTGTCAGATGTTATTTTTCTTAGATTGTATATAAAATATTCACTATGCATGTTAGTAAAAGATCAGATTTTTGTTTACTGAAATCTTAATAAAAGATTCATTGATTCCCCTTTTAAAGAGTTAAAAGATATATCTTTAAAAATATTTTTCCCCCTTTCCAGAGGGGACAACTGGAAAGGGGGAATATTGAAATGTAAATAAAGTATCAAAAACTTAAAAAATAAAAAAAATATTTTTTTCAGGACTAAATACATGGCTTTTATTTCTTCCAGATCAAAGATTTTGGATATAATCATACAAAGATAAAGAATCAAGTTTTGCAACCTAAAAACATCTACTTTTTAAAACTATATTAATGCTTTAGTAAACTATACAAAAAAGATAAGGAGACAAACATGTACATATCAGTCAGGCCAGATCTTGCAGAGAGAATTCCCAGCATAACCTCATTCATCTGTGAGGACACAGAGCAATCCTTGTTTGAACACACACCATCTTGTCCTGCATGAGCCGCTCTTCACCTCTTGATGGCTTCCTTCTACATGTGTGTATGTTGAGTTGTCTGCTTCTCAGAGCAAACATTTACCTTCCTCATCCACCAGACATTGGAGGAGGTCTGGGGCCATGAAGGTGACTGATCTGACCCATTCTTCATACAGGATTTCCTGGTGACCTTCTTCCATCATTGTATCTGGAATCAGAGGAGCTTCTGTAGCCTCTTCTTTTCTTCACATCTTGCTGGAGCAGAATTTTGAAAAACAAAAACAAATTCTGCTATTCCCCAGAAGAAATCTGTTATGAAAGACAATCTCCATGGGACTGATTCCTTCTAGCACTTTACCATTTGAGATGTAAACCATCTTCCATCCATTTGCCTGCTTCCTAGCAACAGAGAAGACTGGACCCCCTAATATTGCAGTACCTAGGCTTTCACCCCCAAGGAAGAACATTTTTAAATGATGTGGTCTCCCAGGCTCCTGTGGAGAGCTGACTAGGAGAATAACCACAGGACATTGTTTCCATCTCCAGATACTTACAAATACCATCTTTTCTGGCTATGAATGGTACTTAAATTCCAAGTCCTGTACCTTGGCTTGTTTTGTTTTTGTTTTTGTTTTGTTTTTATCAGAAGTTGCCTCCTAGTGAGCAGCACCAAGCAGGGGCTGTGGCTTAATGATTAGGGATAGTGTTTTAAAAGCAGTTGTTGGGCTGGGGAGATGGGTCAGTCAGTGAAACCTTGTCATACATGTGTGAGGACCTGGGTTTGAATCCCCAGTACACAGATGAAACCAGGAGCAGTGGTGTGTATCTGCAGTTCCAGTGCCCCAGAGGAGAAATGTGGGGTGGAAACAGGAGAGCCCTAGGCACCTGCAGTCCCAGTGCTTAGGACTTCAAAATGGAAGGATCAAGAGCTCAAGTTCATCCTCTGCTTCTTAGTAAGTTGAGGCTAGCCTCAGCTACATGAGATCCTGACTCAAAGAAATACATATTTTTAAACAATTAAATATTAAGCTGGTTAGTTTTTTGTCCACTTCATACAGAATATGGTCATCTCGGAAGAGGGGACTTCAGTTGAGAAAGGATTTCCATCAGATTGGCCTCTGGGAGAGCTTGTGAGGCATTTTCATGGTTAACAACTGATGTGGAAGGACCCAGCCAGTTGCAGGTGATGTTAGCCCTAGGCAGTTGGTACTGAGTAGATTAGGAAGCAGGCTGACCAAGACAGGAGTAGCAAGCATCTTAAGGTGAAATAAACCTGCTTTGGTCAGTATATTATCACAGCAATAGAAAGGCAGAGAAGACCAGCACTCTCAGGAACAAAGGTTGAACTGAGTATATTAACTGCAATTATGTAAATGTCCAAAATGAAATCTAAGAATACCATTCTTTCATGACTTGAAAGCAGATGTATTTTAAAACACATTTACTATAAGCGTCGGTCTTAATAGTAACAAATTATAGTGAATTGATTTGATGTGAATTGATCCTTTTTTGGTAAAGAAATTATTGAGAAATTCATTAGCATTTCACGTAGAAACTTAAAAATAATGCATGTAAAATTTACACAGGTAAATTCCAACAATGCAGCTTTAATTTTGTAAATATGCAAAGCTAGAGATACGTTGATTTTCCTCTCTTCCTGGAGTTCATTGTTGTCTGATGAATTTTGCCATTTTTACTTTTACAAGGCTGAAATTTTATGCAAGTTTAAAGAAAATAAGTAAGTTGAATGTAGGCCTGAATAGGAATACAGATTCCTTAAGATGCACTGTCTTCACAGTACTGAGAGAGAAGTCCATTTCTTGTTTTTGTCCCTGCTTCCTATTCTCACAGCTCAGCTAAGGTGGCCCCTGACTCTAGCTCTTCTTCAGTTTTCTCTGTGTTACTTTTAGTGTATTCCTTTCTAATGTCTCACTTGGCTACAAAGCCCTGCTTGCCTTATTAGAGTGTCCAAGTTAACTTTTCCTTGTCATTTTGTTGTATTGAGAAGTGTAAGGCATTGACACAACACACCTCTGTGATTATCTGAGATTATCACCACTGATGGGAGCCACTACAGCATACTCTCTACACTATAATGGAGAGAAACTTGGAGAAATGTGAGACAAGATGAATCTTTCTTCCCCTAAATAGTTTTCACAGGAATTCAGTTACATTGACAAAAAGCTAACATGCTTACAGGAAGTAGGAGACATTTATTTGCTTCTAAAACTATCCACACAGACAGGACGGAGGGAAGGAGAAAGGAAAGAAGGAGGGAGGGAAGAAAGGAAGGCACAATTATGCTACTGTAAGTGATGGTTATCAAAGACTAACATTATTTTAGCTTGCTTTGAGAGAAGCAGGGATACACACTTATATATATGAGAAATGCATGCTTGAGCCTCTATCATAAGCAAGAGTAAATTATCACCTGCTTTGAGGGGTGAAGACACAAAGAAAGTTTAAATCAGAACCATCTGGAGAGTTTTAGTACATCTGTGCGGCCATTGGAGGACTCAAGCCCCATGTTCTCAGCTGCACAGTGTTGGTACTATGATGCTGGTTACGGTGCCTCATATAAAGTTTGTGAAGAGTAAGTAGCCTTGTAAATCTTAAGTGATTTAAAATAAATGATTCTTGTTCAGATCTTTCACGACTCTAAACTTCTCTCACCAGTAATCCAACACCTTAGTTTGCAGTTCTCCATAGCTTGCTGGGCTTGTTATCTTCCCATGTCAATTTCTGTATTTGGGTCCTCAGATCTCCTTTGTCCATGGAAACTTCTAAGAGCCTGCTGAGTACATGCAAGGGACACTGTCCCTCCACATGACAGAATCACAGCTGGGCCTGAGCACTGAAGGATTCTCAGAAAATATTCCTAAGAATAGTGACAGACAGCACTCTGGCAGGGGCTTGAGGTCTTTATTATTGAGTGAGGTCTTTTATTATCTCACAAGCCTCATTTCTACGCAAATGCAGCATCCTCTTCCTAAGAATAGACCAGACTCGCTCACCACAATGTCGGCTCTTTCAAAATGACTGATCTGTGTCTACTTCATCAGAGGGACAGCATTTCAAAGCCCTCATTTTCTCATCAAAGAAGGTGAAGGACATAGCCAACTGGGAATGAGGTCATAAATTCTATTCTGGTGCTCAAGCATTCTGCCCATCACAAACTTTCAAACCAGGACCACGCAAAAGTGCAAAAGGAGCTCACTGCAAGCTGTTTCTTTAGTGACATGCTGCTATCCTACTGTGCAGTTCCATGGGTCAGTGGTGGAAAGATACCCATATTTAGAGAGATGTTTATAGCTAGAACCTTGTCCAAGGCATGAAGGTGATGTTCAAAGACATCACAATTTCAAGAGATAATGATACGTTATTTCTCAGAAAACAAAATGAAGACACTTGACATATCACATTAAATGTCATTCATCTAGATTTAAAGGAGCCAAGGAACATTCTAGTGTATCCAGGGTGATGATTTAAGTGTAGTTCTGAGTTAGAGGAAGGGGGAGTCATAACCTTTCAAGAAAGAACCTAGTGACAAGCGTCAGAGTGGCTGCCCTGCTTGAGTGGCCTTGAACAGAAACAGTTATAGGTGTGATAGTTAGTTCAGGCTCCTGCTCCAACAAATTAGGAGAGCTGTGGTTTATATAAATTTGGCTGTGTTATGTTTACACCTGTTTGTAAAAGTCCATGTGGTGTGCATGTGGGCTGGTATACATACAGGAAACAGTACATGCAGGTGGATGTGGATAGATGCACTCATGAGTAGCTGTGCATGCATGTGGATGCATGCAGGTGGAAACCAGAGGTCAAAGTATTCCTCTATCAGTCTACATGTACAACAATATAGGATCACACACTAAACTAGGAAGTGATTCTGCTAGGATGGGTGGCCAGTGAACTGGAGAGATCTCCCTATCTTGGCTTCTCTAATGCTGAATTTACAGACATGCTTTCTATATGATTGCTGAGCACCTGAACTCAGTTTCTAATGCTAACATGATAAGAATGCACCTACTGAGCCATTTCTCCAGCCCCAGCCCCAGCCCCAGCCCCAGCCCCAGCCCCAGCCCCAGCCCCAGCCCCAGCCC